>JAXCLR010000050.1:29827044-29838736 GCA_035584095.1 Annona squamosa | reverse complement strand
TAACATATTTTTGCATTTTAACATTTTACATAATGCATTTATCATCTTATCATGTGCATTGCTTCACATATGTGCGTTTAACCGCATCTAATTCATATATTTCTTAACAATTTTCAAATCAACAACTTGTCCTCTAATTCAGCAAGTTTGTACAACCTAATTAAGACATATTTAGTGTATTTTCACTAAAAAATACCCGGGGTGAATTTGGGTAGGTTCGGTTCCAACAGCCGGGTACCCAGAACCGAACCGAATATATAATAAATATATATATCATTAGGTTTGCGGGCTCATGTCCTCTACGCCCTAAATTTAGCCTGTTCTCGAACGCCGCTGCCCTTGCCCTCGTCCTCGCCTTCGCCCATCCTCTTCGCCATCTTCGATCTTCTTGTTTCGGACCAGCAGCAAGGTAGCAATCGTGATTCGGCGCATCACTGCTCCTTTCTCTCTCTCTCTCTCTCTCTCCCTCCCTCCCTCTCCCTCTCCCTCGGTGCATCGCTGCTGCCTTGTCCCTCTCCTCTCCCGCCGTCCCGCGTCGCCTCTCCTTTCTCTCCCTCCTTCCCTCCCTCCCTTTCCCTCGGCACATCGTTGCTGCTGTTCTGTCTCCCGCTTCTCCCTCTTCCTCTCAATTTTTTCGAGCTCCATCGCTGCATCTCTCTCCCTTTTTGGTGTCAATGCTTCCCTGCCCCTCCCTTCCGGTGTCGCCTTCTCTCTCACTCCATCTGTCTATCTGTCTCTTTCTCTCTCTCAATCTCCCTGTCTCTCTCTCTTGATCGACCTCTCTCTATCTCTGTTTCTCTCTCTCGATCAATCTCTCTGTCTTAGTCTCTCTCAATCTTGATCTCTCTCTGTTTATCTCTTTGTCTCTCGATCGATTTTTCCGGGCCTATCTCTCTCTCTCTCTCTTCATCTTTCATTGCAGCGTTGATGATTCAAGGTTTCATCTTCCCCTATTGAGGATGCTCGTTTATGAGTATCTCACCATGGAAACTTAGAACAGTGGCTTTTTTCATGGAGATGTTGGGCCTTGTAGCACCTCACATGAGAGATTCGAATGCCTATTAGTCTGGGAACGGCAAAAGGGTATGTTTTATTTCTTATGTACATTTATTTAGACTAATTTCCATGTCAATTTCCAATAGATTGCATGGTACAGATAGCAACACATTGTTGCATTGCATGTAACACATTATATAGTGTGGCTGGGCAACTGTGCCGATTAACTACTGACTCGTACTCAACTGATTATATATTTTATTTGTACATATTTATATAAGTAGATGGAGAAGGTTACATATTACTTTTGGAACCGATTTAGAACCGAAACCGAAACCGAAACCGACCTTGAAAAACAAGGCAGGGTAACCCAAGAACCAACTCGGTCTAAAATAGGGTAGGGTAGAGGTTTTTAAAAATAGGGTAAGGGTAGGGTAGACCCCTACCCGGACCTACCCGGACCAAGTTGCACCCCTATGTGCAGCCACCCTACATAGTAGCTCACACCCCCAACAGCCCCTATTTATTAATATTTTTGATTTATTAAAATTAATTATTTTAAGCTAATTAATCTCAACCGTTGATTCTTTATGAGGATGATTTTAGGTCATTGGATTTTGGCCCCAAAAGTCCTACCCCTTGCACGCCCCTACCCTCCTTGGCCTTTGTGCTAATTTTGCATTAATTATTTTGATTTTTTATTAATTAAATTTAATCCAAAAGTCATAGGTAATTAATGAAAAAGAGGGATACCTTTTTAATTTCCAAATGACGTGCTATCTTTACCCTTAATTCATGATTTTAATCACATCTTACACCATTCATCATGTTCATCATCAATTTTTAACCATCCATAAAAAAATTTCATCCAAAATCCAATGTCTGGATTGCAATTTATGATTTTTTCTTTATTTTATCTTTATTTTCCACTAAAATCTAAAATTCTCTTAAAATATTAAAAAGTATTACTATTTCATCCTTCAGTGCATAAATCTCCTTCTTCGTCTCTTTGTGTTTAAGTTAATCCAAGTGATTAAATCTTAATCACGTGTCTTAATTCATGGGTTACTATTCATGTGCACTATTCACGTGGGTTAAATCCTTAATTGTGTTATTTTAATCTCTAAACACATATTTACAAATATAAGTCATGAATTTTTATTCATCATAAAAATTATAATAAAAATCTAGGGTTTATAACCCTAGGTAATATGTGTATTGCTAAAGAAGCTGGGTTTCACAATTCAGCACACTGAAGGATAAAAAAATGCTTATGTGGAAAGTGTAATTACTACTATTTATCATTTTATTTATTGATTTAATGCTTGATATATTTAAATCTTAAGATTTACAAGGTAGAATGACTTGAAAATTTAAAAGATGGCCTAAGATGGTATGATACCCCAATTTATAAAGGGCTAAGCTTAGGTGTTCTAAATTAGGAATGGATGAGATTATGCTAAACTTTGCTAGAAAATCCTAAATAACGTATGTTAAGTATGATTAACTATTAATAATGGGATGTAATTAAGGCATTTGACTTATGGGCACTAATGGTGAATTCGCACTTAAAGCAAATGTTAACATTTGTACCAACCATGGACGCATGCCATTGTAGTATGTATTTGGATTAAATTGAAGCAATTAAAGTCAACTAAAATTAATGCAAACTTAGACTATTTGCAACCAAGTCCATATGTGGTACATGGTGGGACGCCCATGGGTGATATGCATTAGATTTTTTATTTTTTAATGATAAATATGTATCTAAGTTACCTATGCACCTAGGGTAAATAAATGGCCATAAATTAAAGTGGAATTCTATGGCATAAAATGCGAAAATATGAAGCCAAATGAACGTGCACATTGTGGACAGCAATGTGTATCAATTTTGGTCAATAGTTATTAAATAAAAAAATGCAAAAATCTGCATGGAAATGCAGCTACCTAAGGACGTCCATATCTAGGAATTAAATGGGCAGATTTTCAAACAGTGGAAATTTAGGGTAGCAAATTAATGTAGTGGACAACATGGAAGGAAAAGATATTTATGCCATTTAAATGGGACGTCCAACCTGCATATGAAGGAAAATGAATTTATGTTATTTAATGGGTACGTTCAATCTGGATATTAAAGGGAGAATTTTTTGTTATTTTGATTTAATTTAATAATTAAACAAATGATATATGATGAATTACTAGCACTAAGCGTTAATTAATTAAGAATATATCATATATGGTTACACCTTCAAGTGGACGCCCAAATTATGTACAAGTTTAAATTTCTGTTGTGTTTAAGTTCTAGAAATTTTATGTGAATTTAAGATTTATAATACAAGCCCTTAAAATGGTTACAAGAATGGTTGATGGATAGCACCTTACGTATGTATAGTTAAGGTGCAAGTTGCATAAATGAAATTTAGAAATATGAGACTATATAGGGCTGTTTTCTAAAAGGGGATATATTCCAGAGATTTCGATTGAAATTAGCTTGCTATAAATTCTATACAAACCCTTAAGATGATTATAAGAATTATTGGTTGATAATTCTTTTATATATACATAAAAAAAGAAATGGTAAGAATAATATATGACTAATATGTATGTATATGTGGAAATGGATTGTCTTTTCGAAAATTTAGAGTGAACTTAGTTTGTTAAAGGTCGTAAACAAGCCACTTAAATGTTTCATAAGTTTAGAACTCTAAACATGGGGATTAAATGAAGCAATAAATAATGACTAAGTTGTATACGTATGTGATTGTTAGAAAGTTGAATGTAAATTCAAAGAGTTGAATATAAGCAAGTCTTTTGAAAATTTAAGTGAATAAATACCTTAGATTTTGGTATTTAATAAAATAAATGAGCATTTGCTATATTTATAAAGGTAAGTATGTAATATGTCACCATTAAAGAAAATGAATATTAATGGTTATTAAAAAGGGTATGTATGACTAAATAAGAAATATGGATGATCATTCCAAATAAAGTTTTGATAGAAAATTAGCATGTTATAGGATATGAAAAGATATCTTGAATAATTTTAAGAAATTCCTACATAGAATATAATTATAGAAGGAAAAAAAACCCATGTATTAAATTTGTATGGGTATATGGTTATAGGGAAATACAAGTGCTAATGTCAAAGAAAAAATGATTTAAAGATAGCATGTTACGGACCATATGGGATTAAATCCATATGACGCGTATATGTGAATTGAAGGAAAAAGCAAGGGATAAAAAGTACAAAGGATCGACTCAGGTAAACAAGCAATCTTTTGAAAATATTGATTTTGTTTAGAAAGTTGAAGTAATTACAAATGCATTATAATGATACTTTAGATAGCATTTTCAAAAGCTATTTTATTAACAAGTATTGAAATGATTTAAACTAATTTAATTAATATGTTTTAAGATTGCTTACAAGGTAAGTAAGCAAACGTTCATGAATATTGATTTTGTTTCAAGTACATGTATTAATGATTTTAAAATTTGCTTAAAGTATGCAAATTCAATTTTTGAGAATATAATTTTAATAAAAAGCCTTAGCATTGCTTCATTGTAAGCATGCTCAAATCTTGAAGGTATGATTTTACTCCGTATTAATGACATGTTTGAAGCTAGTTTCTGGTTAAGTAAGTTTTTGGAAATGCTATTTCAAAAGCATTTATGATGAAAGAGATTTTGATTCTCTTAATATTTGAAAACAAACATTGGGAATTCTATTCCTAAAGAGTTTTCAAAAAAAGTTACATGATTTTTCATATAATGATATTTGTAAATAAATAAGGCTTTTGAAATGCTTATACATGTTTTAAAATGGTTTATATTGATGTTTTGAAATGATATATCAAAATACTTTTAGTCTCTTTGAAGACTGAAATACTTTGAAAAATGTCTTGTACTCATGTTTTTCTTTCTAAAAGAGTTGTAAGGATGACCCACTCAATAACTTGATGATATAAAAAAATTTGATGACTATTTTGTTTAAATGAAATTCAAAAGATAGTGTAAATATTTCTCTACATCAAAGTGTTAAGGAGGGTATGTGGACGAGGCATATAATGCCAACAAAATGGAAGCAAATGTGTTTGTCTATCCTTTGTTCATAAAAAGCCCAGAAATGAGAATAAAAATGTTTACAAGAAAAGTCTATTCTTTTTAGTTATTGAAATGTTTCGAAATCGGTTTACAAGATGATTCTAAAATGGTTTACCAATAAACAAGAAATATTCTTGAAAATATTATTTTCTCAGATTATAAATATTTTGTAAAATTGATTTACTAAAATATTTTTAAATTTTTTTAAGGGTCATTATCGTAACATTATTATTTGAAGACAGTTTATGAAAATGTTTTATCTTTAGAAAATAATTATGTCCAGTTCTCAATTTGAGATGGGCTCAGTCTGAGGACTGCAATGGATGTGATGATATCAAGTTTTTACTTGAAAAATCACATGGTTTTAGAATTTGTGTTGATTTTACGAAATCATGATAGTTTGACGATGCGAATACAAACGCGTGCACAAGGATCACGTACTATGCCCATGGTGGAGGCGGTTGCAAACCAAGACGGTTGCATTCCAAGGCCAACCTCTTCCTATGGCCAAGTAACTATGGAAAGGTTAGAGGCCGGCGGCGCCCTCCCTAAAATGAGAGAAGGATCATGGACAACCTCCTAGCTAGCGGTATAGTTACATAAATGATTTCTTTCCTATGGAAGGATGATCACTTGCTAAGTGTCACCTACCAGAGGATTAGAAATATATGTGCATATCATTTGTTTTTAAAAGCCCCAAAATGGGGACATGAGAATATTTTTGGACATGATGATGTCCACAAGAAGTAATGTTTATTTAATGATATTTCAGGACATAACAATGTCCACAGAAAATAATATTTACTCACCTATTTCAAGACACTTCTTATATATGTATATGCATTATTTTGAAAAGCCCAAAAATTAGGATATGAAAAAGATTTATACAAAATTGTTTTAGGACATATAATTGTCCTTATATAATAAGGTTTATATACAAATGATTTAGGACATAAGATTGTTTTCATGAATATAGGTTTATATGAAAATAATTTAGGACATACTTTTGTCCTCTTATAAAAAGTTTATAGGAATGGTTTTCAAGAATGGTTATCATAAATGATTTAAATGAAACATTTTATGAAGAATTTAAATGAAAGATTTTCATGAAAGGTTTATTCCTATTGGTAATTGTTTCTTGAAGAGTGTCTTCTACCGAACGGAGAGAAATACATTTATATGAAAATGCAAAATGCTTGTTTACTGAGTTCATCACTCATGTTTTATTTTCTCAAATCTCAGATAGGTATAGAGAAGCTCAAGAGGTAGAGAACATGAGTAGTTGAGGAAAAGTATGAGATAGTATTCATGTGTGTGCTAAATAATTAGTTATGTGTATCGAATGATATGATTGGAATTTTTAAGATATGATAATGTGTGTATACAAGTGTAGGTGTTTAGTATTCAATTATGAATGAATTTTATATGGCTATGGCTTGGCCAGGTTGTTACAAACAAAGGATGTAAGAGAACAAGATGAAAATTTTATGAATGATATGAACAATTAATGACAATTGCCAAGGGATAAGTTTATGAAGAAGTATATAATGGAACCATATAGTATGTTAAAATGCTATGTGCAATGAAATTACAAGTGTATCGTTGCTTACAAGATGAATGAAGTGAGGTACAAAGAAATGAAATGAGGATGTATAAAGAAATGAAACGAAAAAAAAATTTGGACGAAACCCAAATTAAGATCATGCCGCGTGATCAGGGCAACAATTCTGTTTCATATTTACCAATTGATAATGATCTTAGAGTAAGGCTCAGAATTGTGACGTCTCGGGTTAGGGCACCACACCGTCATATACATTATCAATCACTTGTTTAATTGGATGGTCATTTTTCAACTTTGAATTCATGGGAGGTTTGTAAAAATTATTACCTTCACTTACCTTTCCATCCGTGGATTGGTCTTGCTTTGTTTTCGCTTCTCCTTATTGTTCCAACTATTCCCTTTCTGGATTCTTTAATATTTCATCTGCATCACTTAGCTCATCCTCCTTTTTGGGATTTTGATTAAATTCATCAAATACAACATGTATTAATTCTTCTACTACTTAATTTTTCTTGTTAAAAATTCTATATGTTTTGGTATTTGATGAATATCTAAGAAATATTGTTTCATTACTTTTGGCATCTAACTTTTCTAAGTTTCATTTTCCATTATTCAACACATAGTAAGTATAGTCAAAAGCATATAAATATGAAATATTTGGTTTTCTACCATTCCATAGTTCATATGGGGTCTTTTTCAAGATTGCTCTTATGGTAACCTGATTAAGTTCATGGCGTGCTATACTTACAGCTTTATCCCAAAATTTTTTAGATAATTTACTTTCATTTAGCATAGTTCTAGTCATCTCCTATATTCTTCTATTTTTCCTTTCAACTACCTCGTTTTGTTGGAGAGTTCTTGGTGCAGAGAATGTGTGGTAAATACCTTTCTTATTGCGAAATTTTATAAACTGTTTGTTTTCAAATTCAGCACCATGATCACTTCTAATGGATATGATTGTATTTTTCTTTTCATTTTGCACCAAATTTGATAAAGTAACAAACATCGAAAAGGCTTTATCTTTGCTAGCTAAAAATATTATGCATGTAAATCTTGAAAAATCATCAACTATGACAAATACATACTTTTTTCCACCAAGAGTTAAATGTCCAATGGCCAACATAGATATGTATGTAATAGTTCAAGTGACCTAGTTGTTGAAATTTCTTTTTTGGTGGAAAATGGCATTTTAGGTTGCTTGAATAATTGACATGCTTTGTAGATTTTGTGTGAAACCTCACCTATTTTAAAACCTAGCGAATGTAGTTTAAAGCTTGTACCAAGATGGAATTAGAGAAATTAATTCAAACAAGGTGATTAAGTTAATCTCCCATGATTATTATGATAATTATGCGCACTGAAGGATGAAAAAAATGCTTATGTGGAAAATGCAATTAATGCTATTTATCATTTTATTTATTGATGTAATACTTGATAAATTTATATCTTAAGATTTACAGGGTAGAATGACTTAAAAATTTAAGAGATAGCCTAAGATAGTATGATACCTTCATCTATGAAGGGCTTATGTGCATACATTAGGCATATAAATATGATTCATAAATAATTTAATTAGATTTTGAATAGTTTTGTTATTTTGAGGACTTCTCACAATTAGAGCCAATAATTATGAATGACGATTAAACTGATCATTATAAGCTAATATGAGTCAATAGGATTAAAGTGGCTTAATGATAATTGGACCATAAATATATCATGAATAACTATTTTAATTTTTCATGATCTGATTTATCGAAATTAAGATGATAATTAATGACTTAAGTTGAAAAATGTTAGAAAATTCATAACTGAACGCCAATAAGGCAAATTGAGGTGAAATTTGAAAGATTATCGTATAATTATCGGCTTAATCTTATGGATTGTTTAGATCATAAAAATTATGAAGGGAAGGGGTTAAATGACTAAGATTATATGATATTTTATGAATTAAATCATTTTCTAATATCTTAACATGCATTCATGGTTTTGAGATAAGATTTTTTATGTATGGCTAAGCTAAGGTGCTCTAAATTAGGAATGGATGGGATTATGCTAAATTTTGCTACAAAATCCTAAATGTCGTGTGTTAAGTATGATTAATTATTAATGATGGGATATAATTAAGGCATTTGACTTATGGGCACTAAAGGTGAATTTGCATTAAAGCAAATATTGACATTTGTACCAACCATGGACACATGCCATTGTAGTATGCATTTGGATTAAATTGAAGCAATTAAAGTCAACTAAAATTAATGCAAATATTGACTATTTGCAACCAAGTCCATATCTAGCACATGGTGGGACGCCCATGGGTGATATGCATTGGATTTTTGATTTTTTTAATGATAAATATGTATTTAAATTACCTATGCACCTAGGGTAAATAAATGGTCATAAATTAAAGTGGAATTTTATGGCATAAAATGACAAAATATGAAGCAAAATGGACATGCACATTGTGGACAACAATGTGAATGAATTTTGGTCAATTGTTATTAAATAAAAAAATGCTAAACATTCTATGTCCAAAATATTTTTCATCATAAAATTCTTTAGCCAAGAGACATTTGATGTCTCAAAATATTTTTCATATAACTTCTTTGGCAACAGACATTTTTATGTTAAAAAACAAGTTTGACATAAATCCTTTTTATAATCTCCGTCTTGGGGCTTGTTATAACAAATATGGCATACATAAAATACATAATTCATTTTAATAAAATGCATTTTCTTAAAATTATTTTCTTTTATTCTTGTTATTTACACCTTTGTGTAAAACATCCCATTTTAGGATAATCATTTCATAAAAATCCCTTTAGGATAACTTTTAGAAGAATATACTTTTGTGTTCCAATCTTTAGGCTATTTCAAAAGTAAAATATAAGCAAATATATTTCTCTCCATCCGGTAGTGACACTTAGAAAGTGATCACTCTACCTTTTGGAAAAGAATTCATACTTAACAGCACACTATCCAAGTGGCTATTCTTTCATCCTGCTCCCATCTTAGGAAGGGCGCCGCTGGTCTCCTGTCATCCCTTAGCAACTTGGCTATATGTAAAGTAGGCCCTGGCCATCCCAATCGTCCTCCACAATTGGCCTATTTCTTATACTGGTGCACCATATATCATCCTAACAAACCGCAGTCCGTTTGGTTTAAAGGATCACAGACCACAACCCATGTCCTTTTAAACCGGGATCACAGACCGCAGTCTGCATCCATACTTACAAAACATCACATACCGAAGTCTATATCTTTAGAAAAATCATTTTGAAAAAAGTAAACCACGGGCCGCAGCCTGTGTCAACTTGGAAAGCAAGCACACCTGCTTTAAATAAGTTATTATTTGAAATCTAGTTTTAGGATGACCTTTCTTAAATTCTTTTAGAAATATTTTGAGTAAAATATTTTAATAAACATTTAAAATGTTTGAGAAAAACCTACATCTTAAAATCCTAAAAAGAACTTCAAAACTTTTAAATTTTCAAAAATAAATCATATATTTACTAACATTTTCTTGGTTTTTATTTCGGGGCCTTTTGCTCAAAAAGATTATGCAATTATACCATCTCCTTCTTAACCACCCTAACATCAAATTATTGTTCACACAAAATTTTCAGCCATAATTTTCAACCCATAATGAAAGGGTATACTTACATGTATTGAATCAAACTTGAACCAAATTTCCATAGCTTGCATCCCATTCTTTTTCTCTTGTTTTTCCCCTCCTCCTCAAGTTACTGGAAAAGGGGACATGAAGAGTTGCTGGAAAATGGGTTTGCTTCTTAGCATTTTTTCTCTCTAATCACTTTACCCATGTGGATGTTCACCTATGCATAAGCTGGATCTTTCAGCTTTTTGGGCCCACTTGTCACAACAATTAAACATGATTCAGACATGTTTATCCCTTATTGCTGACATGGAAAAATTGTTGGTCCCGAGTTTGTAGCAATTACCCAAGAGGGGAGAGGTGAATTGGGTATTTAAAAATTTAAAACTTTAATTAGAGATTTTACCCCAATTTAGTTTAAACCCCTTTAATGAAACAAATAGAAAGCAATAAGCTAGTGAAAGCAAAAATGAAAAGCATTAGACAAGATTTATAGTGGTTCGGGCAACCTCTCCCCACTCCACTGTTCCAAGCTCACACTTCCTTGTGACTTGGGTTCCACTATGTATTTCGCGAATACAACTAGAGTCTCCGCTCTCCTCTAGATTCTAGCTCTAGGGGGCATATACAACCAGAGCCTCCGCTCTCTTCTAAATTCTAGCTCTAAGGGGCGTGCATAACAAGCAACATAAGTAGGTGATGAGTTATACACCAATCACAACCCTACTTGCTATATTTTGGTTTGAAACACAAAACTCAAACCAATAACCAAAATCAAATAACAAGATGAAATAGAAGAAATATACACTTTACAGATTTGTGTAGTGAGTTTTAGCTCGAGGAAGAATCTATAGAAGCAACAAATCGTATTACGTTGAAGCAAACAGCAACTTTGAAGCTTGTTCTTCCTTTGAAAGTGTATAGATCACTCAATTATAGAGAAAAGTGGATTGAAACTCTTAGTAGCACTTCTTTCCTCTTTTTCAACTCTATCTTGTATGTATCCATGTTCGCTTGAGTGTCTATATATAGAGGAGGGAAAATTTTAAACGTTATAAAGTTGGTTGGCGCGTAATAAACGTTCCAACATTCAAAAATTTGAATGTTTATTCCTCCAAGTAGCAGGTGGAGTCGACTTCGTGTGCAACTTCAACCAAGTTGCATACCGGAGTCGACTTCTTGTGCAACTTCAGCTGTTCTTCAGCTTCCAAGTCTATCCTCTGGGTCGACTTGGTCTGAGACTTGGCTTCAAGTCGATCTTGGAGTCGACTTCGGATGCGACTTGGATACTTTCTTTTGCCAAGTCAGTTTTATCTTTGTTGAAGCATCTCTTGCTTGCTCAATTTCTTCTTCTTCTTTTGTCTTTCAATACTTGGAACTTATTTGTACAAGATTTCTTTAGCTTTAAGTCTAGAGAACTT
>JAXCLR010000050.1:29816174-29826944 GCA_035584095.1 Annona squamosa | reverse complement strand
TGATCAGGGCAACAATCCTGATTCACATTTACCAATCGATAGATCTTGAGGTAAGGAAGTGTCGTCTTGGTTTGGGGTGCCACATCATCCCTTAGCAAAATAATGTTGAAATGATATTTTACTTCAAATGCAATATTATGAAATTTTCTTTGATAAATGATATGGAAAAATGATGTGATTCCATGTTTCTGACTGAAGAATCATGCTAGCATGTTAAAGATGAATTTATACAAAAGTTCATGTGCACAAGTTACTAGGTCCACTTGAAGGGTATAAGCGAACCGATTGTCCCCCCTTAGTGTGGCAAAGTCGCTTGAAACAAGCTTAAGGCTGGCGGCGCCCTCTCTGAAATGGGAATTAATGTGACGGATGGTCGTTTGGTTAGCTTCCATCCTAAGGGAGAAATGACATATGTGTTTATGTTTTCAAATGGCATTATGCATATGGGACCCGTGATGGGTACAGGATTTCATGCTTTTAAAATATACCTTTAGATAAGGTATAGATTGCTTTCCAATATGATTTTGAACGCAAAATGTTGCCTAAAATGATTTGCCTACAAAATGTAAATAGTTTGTTTGTTGAGTTTCGACTCACAATTTTGTTTTTCGAACCCAAAGACAGGTGAAAAACAAGTCATGGCAAAGGAGCAAGTGCCAGCTTAAGGAATCAATGGAAAAATTTTAGCATTCTTATGATATGGAAAACTCATGTGAAATGGATGTAAACTAATTTTAAGTTATGTTTGATGATTATGTTGTATATATGCACTAACATATGATTTAGGCAAATGATGAAATATTGCTTGAACAACATGTATGGATATGTGTTGATTGGATCGAAATGACTCAATTAGGTATGAGTTGAAAATATGAAGATTTGAACTGTCATATGAACTGCAATATGATCATAATTAATGGGATAAATATCCGATAAAAGTCACTGTGTGACAAGGCAACAATCCTGATCACGTTCACCAATTAATACAATTCTGAGGTAAAGGCTAGGATGTGACGCTCGGTTTGGGGTGCCACAGTGTTTTACCTTCGTTAATTAATTTTCTTTAGTCTTATGTGAACATTTCTAATGTTCTAAGACATTTACATAAAATCATCTTTTACTAGTGGATATTTTATGTCTAAAACATTTTTCTCATAAATCCTTTGGCAAATAAGGATATTCTCATGTCCCAAAACATCATTCACATAAACCTTTCTTGGCAAAAGACATTTCTATATCCAAAATATTTTCCATCATAAAATCCTTTAGCCGAGAGACATTTGATGTCTCAAAATATTTTTCACATAGCTTCCTTTGGCAGTGGACATTCATATGTCCTAAAACACCTTTCATTAAAATACTTTCGCATCGAACATTCCCATATCCATAAACACTTTTCATTTACGCTCTTTAGCAATGGACATTCTTATGTCCCAAAACAAGTTTGACATAAATCATTTTCATAATCTCCATCTTGGGGCTTGTTTATAACAGACAAGGCATATAAAATACATAATCCATTTTCATAAAAATATTTCCTTTCATCCTTGTTAGTTACACTTTTGTATAAAACATTCTATTTTTAGGGTAATTATTTCATAAAAAATCTCTTTGGAATAATTTTTCATAAAATGCTTTCATGTCCCAATCTTTGGGCTTTTCAAAATCAAAACATAAGCAAATGCATTTCTCCCTATCCGCTAGTGACACTTAGGAAGGGATCATTCTACATTTTGGAAAAGAATCCTTAACAGTACGCTAACCAGGCGGCTGTTCTTTCATCTTGCTGTCATCTCAAGGAGGGCGCCGCTAGCCTTCTATCATCCCTTAGTGACTTGGCCTTATGTAGAGTGAGCCTCAATCCATCTCCAACCATGTTCTATAACCGGTCTATTCCTTGTATTTGTGCATTATACATCATCCTGACAGACCACAGTCTATTTGGTTTAAAGTATCACAAACCATAGCTCATGTCCTTTTAAACCGGAATCATAGACCTCAATCTGCATCCATAATTTGAAAAATATCATAGACCGAAGTCTGTGTCTTTTTAAAATAAATTATTTTGAAAAATAACATCACAGACCGAAGTCTGTGTCAACTTGTAAAGCGAGCGCACCCACTTTAAACAAGTTGTCATTTGAAATCTAGTTTTAAGATGACCTTCCTTAAATTATTTGAAAAGAATTTAGAGTAAACTATTTTGACAATTATTTGAAATGTTTGAAAACAATACATCTTAAAACCATTATAAAAGAACTTTAAAACTTTTGAATTTTCAAGAATAAACCATATATTTTTGCTAGCATTTTCTTGGTTCCATTTCAGGCCCTTTTTGCTCACAAAAGATATGCAATTGTGCTATCCCCTTCTCAATCACTCTAATGATCAAATTATTGTCCACCTATCTATTATACCATTTTTACATAAAGAGAGCTTACATAGTCTTTTGCATGTCATTTTATTAACCCGAAATCAAACCATTTTATGAAATCAATATATGGGGTTGGTCATCCTTAAATCCTCTTCAATACATCTGTATAAAGATTTTTCAAGACATTTTCAACATAGATTTTTTTTATCTAAAGGAAATCAAAACTTTTCGAATATCATTTCAAAGCACATGAACTATGACCAAATCATTGTTTATATTTAAATAACATGACATGGAATAACTAATCTTTTTCCATAAATCAAATCCTTTTTTCTTTTCTTTCATAAATATAGTCATTTATCACAAAATATCGTAAGAATATATTCAAAACTTATTTACAAATATTACTTGGTGAAAATGGGAAAAAATTTTATTTTCTTATAAAATACTTTTGAAACAACATCATAAAGAATTTGCTTGCTTAAAAGCAAATTCCTTAAAACCATCAGCATAAAACATAAAATCTTTTAAAATTATAATCATGGAGAACTTGCTTACTCATAAGCAATTTCTCAATTTCATTAACATAAAGCATCACTAATCTTTGGCAATACTTGTGATAAAATCTGTCTTAAAAATATTGTTTGCTTTCCATGAAACAAACCTTAAGGCTTTTCATTAAAGTTATCCTTTTTCAAAACTTACGACTTTTTATTAAAGCCGCCATTTTCAAAATTTATGGCTTTGCATTAAAGCTATCGTTTTCAAAACTTATGCTTACCCATTCATCCAAACATAATCATAAAAATATCAACATGACATCATAAATCATTTCAACACATAAGGAGAAATAAATGATTTGGAAAGTTCACTTGTTTATCTGAAATCGCCTTAATTCTTTTCTTCCATTCTTTTTCTTGAAATCGCCTCAAATACTTATATTCCTCAGGATTTTCCAACCTACATAAATCCATTTGGACAAGCTTAACTCACTTGTCTTTCAAGTCAAGTATTCATATGTATCAACATAACGTATACATATTAATCATCCATTCATTCATTTTAATACCCTTATGTAGGCTAAACTTACATACATATAATAATTCTTCATTAAATCATTATTTGAAAGTTCATTGCCTCCATTTATCATTTTTAACATATTTTTTCACTTTTCATATAACGGTGCTCATTTTAAGCACTTAATTAATAACTTAGGCATCATATAATAATCTCAAAATTTGAGATTATCATTATTTACTAAAATAGTAACTTAATCCATGTTTTTCAACACTATTTCATGCATTTTTTCCTTTTAATAATTTTCATATTCCATATACCATTTATTCATGCATGTCCATTTCTCAACACATAAATCATGCGTTTCTTAAAATATTTCAACACAGCAACTTATCTCGTATTTCAGCATGATTAAACCCCTTAATTAACATTTAATTTAGGGTTTAAATTTAGAATTTTAAGTCATTCATCATAGGGTTCCAAAACAACAACTTTGGGACCCGTTTTTCATCATTTCAACGCCTCTTTTGATACTTAATTCAAACAGATTTCTAATCCATAAATTCCAGCCATTAATCATACTTTTCTTAACCCAAATTTAGGATATCAAAACATATTTAAAATCCAAAATTTGTTAGCTTCTATAACAGCAACTTCCATATACATTTTGGGTACCCTTTGCACCCCTCTTTGGACGTCATATATGCCCCTAAAAATCAGATTTAGGGAAATCCTTTCTAACCCATTTCGAACGTCTAAAGTACTCTAGATTTAGAGTATTTCACCTTCTTAATTATCCATAAATTATTTAGGCTAATTCACATATCATTTTTAACATGAAAACATGGAAATCGGGTCATATATGTAACCCTAATTCATATCCTTTTTAAAATACATAACTTAAGCCCAAATCAACATATGTAATTCATTAAATCATGAACCAACATGTAATAATAATAATACATTAAAATAGAAACATCATATGGGGGTTTAAGAAAATTTCAGTTATGATTTTCAACCCATAATCAACCCTAATCACCATTTTCATACTCTTGAACCCATGCTTTAATTCTATTCATTCAAACCTTAATCAATACCCTTATCAAGGGCATCATGAATCATGATTTAAGGATCCATTATGAATCAAATCCATGACTCATAAGTTGAGCTGAAAAATATAGAATTAAAGAACTCAAATCATAAGGTAAACTTACTTGAAATTGAATCAACTTTGAACTCCATTTTCCTAGCTTTGATTCTTCTTCTTTCTTCCCCTTTTTCCTTCTCATTTTCTCCCCTTTTTTTCCCCTCATGCTGCTGGAAAGGGGGATGTGCTTGCTGCTGGAGTTTAGGGGATTTTTCCCTTTTTACTTTTCTCTTTCTCTCTCTTACACCATATGAATGGCCTCCGTAGCTATGAGCTGAATTTTTCAGCTTTGTGGGTCCCATTTGCCATATCATTTAGCAACTAATTAAAGTATATTTATCCTTTTTTGCTGACATGGCAAAATATGATCCATTTAAATTAGATAATTATGCATTAAAAATCCATCAAAAATTCATGCATTCAATCCATGTTGTTATCCACCCCTTTAACGTCCACTATGCAGCAGTTTTTGTCATTTTTTACACACCATTGTAACTTTAATTTATGGGTAATTAACCACCCTAGCTAATAGCCTACTTAGGGGTCCACTTAGTTGATTAAAAAATTATTAAAAAATCCCAAAACAGTCTTGAACGTTACACTTCATTGTTGTCCACTTGCTGTCCATTTCATGCTCATGTGACCATGTCCGTATCAGCTGCCCCTTTTTCAATTTTTTCTCCAAATTGGCAACTTTAATTAATGGACAATTAATCACCCTAACTAGGAGCTCATTTAGGGGGTCAAATTAGCATTTTAAAAAATCAATAAAAAATCACAAAAGCAACTTTGGATGTGCATCACCTTAAGCCTCCATCTTGCAGTCCATTTTGCATTAACATCCATATACCTTGGATTTTGGCATTTTGTTCCACAAAAATCCAACTTAAATTAATGTCATTAACCACCTTTGTCATTAGCTCATTTAATGCATAATTTGCATTTTTAAAAAATCAAAAATTCCATGCAACAGCCCTTTTAGTCGTCCATGTGTGGGCCACCTTTTCAAGCTCCTTTGAGCTAATCCATTAGCTATTAAATCATGCCATTAATTACTTAATTTTATCATAAATTATGTCATTTTAAATAATTCATAAAATTCATATGTAATTAGTTCCTTTTCACACCTCTTTTATGCCATTAAAAATATAATTAATTACCTTACTTTAATATTAATACAAACCTACTTTATGGTGCACGAAAGTCTAAGGTATACACTCCTTTTTCATGCAACCATAATCTCATAATTATTAACTTAATCTAAGCCTCTCATTGCATTGGTCTCATAATTTTAATTGTTCATGTCAAATTTCATCTTAATCCGACTTTTCTAGCTCAAGTTATAATCATTTCAATCCATCTTTGAATTATGATTGTGATGATCGATTTTCACCCTAATTTTATCAAAATTTTCATAATCCAACCTTTCCATAAGGTTAAGCACAAAATTATATGCTTACCCTTCAATTTTCATCTTAATCCGTCTTTCTGGCGTCGAATTATGGATTTTCTAGCATTTGCTAACTTAAACCCATAATTATCAACATAACCTCTATTAGTTAAACCTTAATATATAAGGTAATTATCCTCATTATAATCACATTTTCTAATCCTCATTAAGCCTCTTTAATCACATTGATCCATATTGGCTTATACTCATTATTCATAATCATTTGCCCTACTTATAATAAATCATCAAAATTGCAATAAAAAATCATTTATAATTTCACTAAATCATACGTGATTCATATTTATATGCCAATTTCATATATATAAACTTTACTTGGGTCTAGGTATCACAAGATGTTAGTTCCATTTTTGCAATTATGCATTGATTTACTAATCTAATCTCAACAATATTCATATATTCATTCCAACACATAAAACTAACTCTACTTCATTCAATCACTATGTTCTCATGTAAATAAATGCGATAGAATTGATTCGAACATAGCCTAAAGATCACACAAGATTAATAGATATATTTCTAAATGTATTAACAATCAACCACTGTAACTTTGCAGCAATAAAACCTATGTTGTACAACATAGATCCTACCTCAATCTAGCCTTTTTCAAGTTTGAATCAAGATACATAAATCATCCACAAAGGTAGCTAAGCTTGTATCAGCATAAAACTCAATGTGTAAAGGAAAATCTCATACAATCGCAATATGTCCAAACCTATAACTTTCATTCAAAGCAATGGAATCTAAAAAGCATCATCTTAACCCTCAAAAAAGAGTGTTAGCCCATGAACATTGTAGGGAATCCGATCAAAACCATGTCTAGATACATATCAAGTAAAGAGAATGGTAAAAACGAGAGAAGAAAAAGAAAGAGGATATAAAACTCTATGAATTCCTCCTAAGTTGATCTTCTTCTTGATCTCCTCCTCTAGCCTTGTGCTCTTCTATTTTCTCTTCAAAGTGGCTCCACTTCGTACCCTCTCTTCCTTTTCTTGAAGCCCTAAGAGATAAATTTATATTGGTGATCAAAGAGGCCTCACACATGTGAGAAAATACTCACACGCATGTTGACGGCGCGATGACAACATTACTGGAGTGGTTAAACATGATCTTTTAATTGTGATGGAGGCCTCAACTACACTAAAACTGAAATTGAAGTTTGTAGATTGCTTTTGAAGTTCTCTTCTTTTTGTTACTCCTTGTACCCTCAATTCATGGATGAATCATGTTTTTCTTCCTACAAAACAAAACCAAAACAAGTAAATGCATTACATATATTACCTAAAGAATCAAAATAGACTAAAATGAGATAAAATACAACTAAATAAGGAATGCTCCTATTTTAGTCCTCTCAATGATAGGATGTCATTTGATCTTTCTTTATTTAGAATTATACTTTGGATGTGCAAATTCATCATTTCCATTCATGACATTGTCCTTCATGTGACGGTACTCTAGCACGAGGAACGTTCTTTCATAGCATGGTCCTTTCCATCCTTAACGCTGGACCTACCGACTTAGCAATGTTAAGGGGGACTCCTTGTCCACTTATTACCTTGACTAGCCTAGTTGATTTCCATTCCATGCATGACTTTTAGTCACCCCGGCATTATATATCCCCTTACACATGGAACTTCTCATTCTCATGCAGATAATTCTTTGCATCATCCCTTTTTAAACATCATTTCGATGAAACATCATGTAAATTCATGTTTCATTACATTTCATACATAATTGCAAAATAGTAAGCAATTATTTGTTTCAATAAAAATAACATTTCAACATATAAACAAGGAATGACCATCCTTAAACAACTTGGAAAGCATTTAAAACAAAACTCATTTAGAAAGTTTCTTACTTACAATGAAGCAATAAAACCACATTTTCAAAGTTGTGCTTGCTTACCTGTCTCATTTTAGCCTTCTGAATCCACCTTTTTTTAAATTTTCCTACCTCCTACTTCATCTCATTATCCTCATATCATTTTTCCTTCATATATTATCAACTTCATGCAATATAGCCACCAGCTATATTTCCTTAATTAACCATATCATTGCATATCATTTTTTTCTTCATATACTATCTACACCATGAAATATAGCAAACCAGCTATATTTCCTTAAATAACCATATTCTTATGCCATAATGACGTACAATATAAGACAATACATATTGTATGTCTTATAATCTCAATCTATCTCTTTCATCATTTTTTATTTTTTTCTATATCTATCTATCAATCTTTGCTGAAATGTCATCTTTGTGACATCAAATCTTTTCTTATCAATTCATGCTCTGATACCAATTTTTGTGGCTCCCCAAACCGAGACATTACTTCCTTACCTCAAGACCTTATCAATTAACATATGTGAATCAGAATTGTTGCCATAATCACGCGGCGAGTTCTTAATTGAATCTCGTCCAAAATTTTTTCGTTCATCATCGTTTATATCTTTATATTTCATATCATTCATCAAACAAGTGACGATACCCTTGTAATAAAATTTCAAATTCTATTTCATAGCACTCATCCTGCTTTTCTACAATGAAAGTTTTCTTAATTAAATCGTCACATTTTACATCTATACATCCATACATTCAATCATTGAATCATATAGAACTTAAAATTCTAATTAAGTTCACATACACATTAGCATACCTTAGCATATTCATGCTTTTTCATTCCTTATAGCCTACCTAGTCATCATCTTGTGTCTTACTTCATTGCTTAGATTTTCATCTCTTTGAGTTTTCCAGTACCTATCTAAAGTTTGGGAAAACAAAATGTGAGTGACAACTCAGTAAGTAAGCATTTTATCTTTTAGGGCAAGACTTCCTTAAAAATCATTTCATTAAACATCTCGAACACCTTTTTCTTGAGGACATTTATATGTCCTAAAACATTATCATGAAATTCTTTGTTCATGAGGACAATTATATGTCCTTAAACATTATCATAAAATATTCATTTTTAAAATCATTTACAAGACACGTCTGGGCTTGTTAAGGCAAAACATACATGTTTTACTCTCTTTAATTTAATTCCTTTTTGTCTTGAGTGAACATTTCTAATATTCCAAGACATTTACATAAAATCGTCTTTTGCCAGTGGATGTCTTACATCCAAAATATTTTTCTTATAATTCCTTTGGCAAAGAAGGATATTCTCATGTCCTAAAACATCATTCACATAAGCCTTTCTTGGCAAAGGACATATTTATATCCAAAAATATTTTTCATTATAAAATCCTTTAGCCAAGAGACATTTAATATCGCAAAACATTTTTCACATAGCTTCCTTTGGTAATGGACATTTATATGTCTTAAACACTTTTTATTTAGGCTCTTTAATAATTGACATTCTTATGTCCAAAAACAAGTTTGACATAAATCCTTTTCATAGTCATTCCTGTTATAACAAGGCATATAAAGAGAATTGACATCCCCGTCTTAGGGCTTGTTTATAACAAACAAGGCATATAAAATAAATAAACCATTTTCATAAATGCATTTGCATAAAAATATTTTCTTTCATTCCTGTTATTTACACTTTTGTATAAAACACCATTTCTTTTAAGGTAACCATTTCATAAAAATTCTTTTAGGATAACTTTTCTTAAAAATGCTTTCATGTCTCAATCTCTAAGCTTTTCAAAAGAAAAACATAAGAAAATGCATTTCTCTCCAACTAGTAGTGACACTTAGCAAGTGATAATACTACCTTTTGGAAGAGAATTCTTAACAACACGCTAGTCAGGCAGTTGTTCCTTTATCCTTTATCCTGCTCCCATTTCAGGGAGGGCCCGTTGGCACTCCTGTCATCCCTTAGCAACTTGGCCTTATGTAGAGTGGGCCCCAATCATCCCAACCGTGCTCTACAACTGGCCTATTCCTTATACTGGTATACCTTACATCATTATGATGGACCGCAGCCCATATCCTTTTCAATCGGGATCACAGACCTCGGTCTGCATCCATAGCTTAAAAACATCATAGACCGAAGTCTGTGTCTTTAAAAAATTATTTTCAAAAACACATTACAGACCGCAGTCCGTGTCAACTTGTAAAGCGAGCACACCTACTTGAAACAAGTTGTCATTTGAAATCTAATTTTATGATAACCTTCCTTAAATTCTTTTAGAAACATTTTGAGTAAAATATTTTGATAAATATTTAAAATATTTTAGAAATAACACACCTTAAAATCTTTTAATAAAATAATCTCAAAACTTTTAGACTTTCAAGAATAAATCATATATTTTTCTTAACATTTTCTTGGTTTCCATTTAGGGGCATTTTGCTTACAAAAGTTATGCAATTGTACTAACCCCTTCTCTACTATCTTAAAATCAATTTCTTGTCCATATATCAATTTTGTCATTTTTACATAAAGGACCATTGCACGGTCTTTTGTATGCTACTTTAGCAACCCGAAATCAAATCATTTTAAGAAAATCAACTTATGAGGTTGGTCATCCTTAAATTCCATTAAACAACATTCGTATAAATATTTTTCAAGATATTGTCAACATAGATTTCTTTATCTAAAGAAAATTATAACTTTTCGAATATCATTTCAAAACATATGGACTATGTCCAAATCATCATTTATTATTTAATTATCATGACCTAACCAAATAAATCTTTTTCATAAATCAATTCCCGATTTTCTTTTTCTTTTATAAATATAATTGTTTATCACAAATTATTGTAGAAATAACTCAAAACTTATTTACAAACAATACTTTGTGAAAAAGGGTAAAA
>JAXCLR010000050.1:29798808-29811974 GCA_035584095.1 Annona squamosa | reverse complement strand
GTTTTGATGAAATATTGTATATGTAAATTTTATGTAAAGACAATGATAATAATTTTGAGATGGAAATGAATATTTTTTAATTTATGAAACAATTTTGGTTTATAACTGTGATATGTGAAATATATTTCATGTTAGATGAATGATGAAAATTTTCCATGTATTAATGATAAAAAAAATCTTATCGTGTGATCAGGGCAACAATTCCGAGTCACGTTTACCAATCAAAACGATCCCAGAGTAAGGCTTTTAGGCACCTCGGTTCGGGACGCCACATAGTTCGTGGGGTTCCTCAAGGTTATCATGCTTATTTTCATAGTTTAGATTTCTAGATTTACGTGATACCTAGAACATTTTTAGATCAATAAATATAATTTAGGAATTTAGTAATTATTAATGTGTACATTGAATTAGATAAATGAGATTAAGGCAAATGACTAAGTAAGGTGGTTAAGTTAATCAATTTTACCCAATGTGGATTAATGTACACAAAAAAAATAAACTAGGTGCAGAAAATGATGACCTTGCATGATTAATTATTCCATTAATTAATTTAAATTCATGATAATTATGGGATTAATGAGGTTATTGCTTGAAAATTTATAACTTGAAATTTATAAGGCAAATTGATGTGAATTTTAAAAGGTAAGCATATGTTGATGTGTTTTACCTCATGAATAGTCTAGATTATGTTAATCATGATTGAATTATGGTGATAATAATTTAATTTTATCAAATTTTATGAGACATTTTCAAGTGCTCATATCTTGCACTAGAATGGTCATTTTAAGATGAAACTTTTATGGATGGCCAAAATAAGGTGGCCTATCATATAGATGGATTTGATTAAGCTAAATTTCATGAATTTATTTAACCTCAAAATGAGGTGGAAAATGAGGATTAAAAACTTTGTTATAAAAGAAGAAATAGGGGATAGCTTGCGCATTGATTTAGTGGACAGCAAGGTGAAAAAAAAAAGCTAAAGAAAAGGAGAAGAAAAAGAAGAGGAAAGGAAGAGAAGAAAGGGGGATTTCAAGTTAGGCAAGGAGCAAGCAAAACCTAACATTCCAAGTGGGTGTTTAAACTAAGTTTGGTTTTGTTAAATTTCAAGTTTTTTAGTTGAAATAACGATTCATAAATTGATTCATTTATGAATATTAAGTGATGGTTATGCAGCCCTTGATAAAGTTATTAAGTAATAAATGAGTTAGGAGATTCAATTCAAGCTTTCAAGAAAGGATATGTGTGATTTAGGGTTGTTATGAACATGATAACTATTCTAAAATTTTAATTGATTTCATATTAATGTTGCTATTTTGAGCATGTTACATGTATGGATTATGTGAATTATTTTCATATTTAATTTATGTCAAACTAAGCATGTTTAATAGACCTTAGTTAGGTAAAACTTTAGTTTTATAACTAGGTGAAATTTCCATTCATTTAGGGTGGAAATGATGCATGATTTGAATAACAAGATATATGGAAAATTATATGGGTAAAATATCTCATACATGAAGTAAGATGGGACATCCAAATGGATTAATACAAAAATTAAAAATCTGATTATATGACATATATGATGGGATGTTCAAGGTGGAGAAATTGAGGAGAAAAGTTGTTGTTTTGAACATTTAATTGAGGAATTTTAGTTTTATGATAAAACCCTAATTAATGTGCAAATAAGTGTTTAAACTAAGCCAAAATGAAAACTAAAATTCTGTTTGATGTTAAGTTGATTAACACATGATGTATGTGTAATTAGAAGGTACTCATGAAGGGTATGGATTTGCAAGGATAGGGAATGATCATGTATAATTAGTTTAAGTGCAAAAATGAGAAGAAAATATGACAAATGAGAAAAGATAGGGCATTTTGAGAAAATTATAAAATTTCAAAATTCGAGATTGAAACTAGTAGCCCTAACTTATAAATAGATGCCTCAAATAAGCACCAATGTGGAAATGAAAAGTATGGGTATTAAATGATAAATGAGGAGTGTCAAACTTCCATAAGTTGAGTTAAATTTAATGATTGTAATGAATTTGAAAGCTTACCCTAAATAAGGGCATCAAAATGGAAAAAAGGTCACAATAGGATCATAAGTGACACCAATATGTGAATTGGTAAAGTTGATACCCAACTTGAAAGAAAAGTGAGTAATGTTGGCTTGATATAGATTATGTGGGTTAGAAATCTACAAGGGGTGCAAACATTTGAAATTTTATGTATATGAATGAAATGTCGTTTTCATGTATCTAGGTAAAGGTAAAAAAAAGGTGGAAGAAAGGAACTGAAGTTATTACAAGTAAGCAAGCAAACCTTTAAAAATATTAATTTTATTCCAAGTGTTGAAATTAATTGAAAGTGTTTTATATTGGTGCTTCAAAGAATTTCTTATAAGCGAGAAAGCTCAAGTCTTGAAATTATGACTTTAATGAAATGTCTTAGAATTGCTTCATTACAAACAAGCAACACTTCTTAAAATATTTATTTTAAGTGTTGTAAAGATTGTAATTGCTTTACTTTGATGATTTTAAGAATTGCTTACAAGTTAGCAAGCTCTCTAAGATGCTATTTCTAAAACATTTTATGAAAAGGAGGGGGGTTTTGACCTTTCCACAAAGTAATTGTGAAAGCCTGACCTGCATTGGATTCATGTATGATTTGAATGAATTATTTGCAATATTGATGATTTATGATAATTGGGTCAGAGGTTATAAATGATGATTAAATCAATCATTTTAAGTCAATATATGTCAATATGATTACAGTGACCTAATGAGGATTGAAAAATATTGGTGTGCCATGAATATTAATTTAATTTCCATGATGGGATTAATGGAAATTAAGAGGCTAATTATGGAGCTAAGTTGGAAAATGTTAGAAAATTCACAATTTAACGCCTATAAGACGGATTAAGATGAAACTTGAAAGGAAAGCACATAATTTCATGCTTAATCTTATGGAAAGGTTAGATTATGAAAATTTTGATGATAATTGATCATCACTGTCCAAAATTCAAAGATGACTTCAAATGGTCATAACTTGAGCTAGAAAAGTCGGATTGAGATGAAATTTGAAATTGATGATTAAAATCATCAGATCTATGCAATGAAAGGCTTGGATTAATCTAATGATGATGAGATCATGGTTACACAAAAAAGGGATGTGTGCCATTAACTTTTGTGCACCTTAAAGTCGCTCTCATTTATGTTAAAGTTAAAGTGATTAATTAAATAATTAATGGCATAAATGAGGTGTCCAAAGGAGATAATCACACATGGATTTTATGAATTATTTAAAAAAACAAAATCCATGGAAAATCCCCTGCATTAATATAAGAATTAAGGAGCTAATGGCTAAGCTTAAGGGAGGTGCATAGATGTGGTATAGAATGGACGGTTATGAGCTCCAAAAAGTGGATTTTTGATTTTTTTAATTATAAAATCCACACTTAAGTCAACCAAGAATCAAGGTTAATAAATGGGTAATTAAATTGGATTGAAAATCGTGGCTAAAGGTGACAAATCAAGGCCATATGCATATGATCATCAAGTGGACAGATTTGGAGCAAGGGAGAGAGGTGGACGGTCAAGGCAACTTTTGGATTTTTTTGTAATTTTTTAAAATGCCAAATGGACAGATAAGGAAGCTCATTAGAAGGGTAATTAAATGGCCATTAAATAAATCTACATTTTTGTGGAAAAAAATGCAAAAGGGGCAGCTGCATATGGACGTGATCACATGGACAGCAAGTGGAGCATGAATGATGTGGACGTACAAGGCTGTAATGTGATTTTTTATGATTTTTTAATATGCTAAATGGGCCCCTAATTATGTTGTTTGCTAGCATAATTAAATATCCATAAATTAAAGTTAAAATGATATAAAAAAATGACAAAGGCTGCTGCAAAGTGGATGTCAAGGTGGACAGATTTGATGACCATCAATGCATAGATAATTGAAGGAGTTTATTTAAATAATTTGTAATTTATTTGGATGATATTTTTACATGTCATCAAAAGGGGATAAACTTGCATTAAATTACCCTTAAAATAATGTGGCAAATGGGGCCACAAAGTTGGAAAAAATCCATCTCTACTTAAGGAGGGACATCCACATGTGAATAAGGGTTGAGAAAAATTTTCAATGGAGCAAAAGCCCCTAACTCCAGCACTGCTTCACCTCCCCTATTCTAGCAACAAAAAGAGAAAAAAAAGGAGAAAAAAAAGATGAAGAAAAAAAGGAAAGGAAGCAAGTGATTTAAAGTAGAGAAGCTAAGTTCAAAGTTGATCCAATACAAGTAAGTATATCTTTAAGTTTGAATCATTTAAACTCAGTTTTTCTAATTTAATTTATGAATCATGAATATGATTCATAATGAACCATTAAATGATGATTTATGATACCCTTGATTAGTGTATTGATTAGAGATTTAGTGACGAGTATGCAATTAAGGGTTCAAGAGGAAGAAAATGGTGATTAAGGTTAAATATGAGTGATAAACTCAATTAAAATTTGCTTAAATTTATATATGAGGTTGCTGTTTTAATGTGTTATTATGATTACATGATGATTCATGATTTGATGAATTATCTATGTTGATTTGGGCTTAAGTTATGAATTTTAGAAAGGATATGAGAATTTTAGAAAGGATATGAATTAAGGTTGCACATATGACCCCGATTTCTATGTTTTTATGTTAAAAATGATATATGAATAAGCCCAAAAAAATTATGGATGTTATGGAGGGTAAAATAACTCATGTTTAAGGTACTTTAAGTGTCCAAAAGGGTTTGAAAAGATTAGCCTTATATATGATTTTGTGAGAATATGTTTGGACACGTCAAAATGGGTCAAATGGGTACCCAATATGTGTAGAGTTATTGCTGTTATGCAAGAAAATGAATTTTGGATTTTAAATATATGATAATATCCTAAATTTGGGTTAAGAAAATCAAGATTATTTACTGGAATTTATGGATTAGAAATCTGTTTTGATTTAAGTGTCAAAAGAGGCGTTGAAATGATGAAAAAGGGTCCCAAAGTTGCTGTTTTAGAACCCTACGATGAATGGATTAAAATTCTGAAATTAAATTCTAAATTATATATTAATTAAGGAGTTTAATCATGCTGATTAAGGACACAACTTTTTGTGTTGAAATATTTTAAGAAATGCATGATTTATGTGTTGTAAAATAGACATATATGAAGAGATGAGTATGAATAAATGATGAATGGTTTATGTGAGATACGAAAATGCAAAATGCATGAAAAATGTAATGAAACACGTGGATTATGTTACTATTTTTATCAATAATAATAATAATATCAAATTTTGAGATTAATGTTTGAAGTTTAGGACATTAACTAAGTGCTTAAGAATGAGCACAATGTGTGAAATGTGGAAAAATATGTGAAAAATGATAAGTTGGAGGCTTAGTACTCCATATGATGTCTAATGAATGACTAATGAATATATAATGATATATGTGAATGATACCCTAAATATGGGTATTAAACATGTGGTGAAATGAATAGTATGATGCATAACTTACATTGTGCATGTACACCCAACTTGGAATTCAAGTGGGTTGTAAATGTTAATAAAAATGGGTTAGAAAACTAAGTTGCAAGCAAATGGAAAGTATATGAATGCTATGTCATTCTTATATGTATAGGCAAAGGTAAAAAATAAGTGAAACGGAAAGCTAAGCAAGCAAGGTAAGCAAGCAGCTTTATAAATAAGTTTTGTTTTAAATGCTTTCTAAGATATTTAAGGATGGTCATTCCTTTATCTCAATGTGTTTTGAAATGTTATCTCAAATATGACAAATGATTTACTTACTGTTTCGCATTTATGTATGAAACATGAGGAAATATGGATTTATATGATGTTTCTTTGAAACAATATTTAAAAGGGATAGTGCAAAGACTTTTCTACATGAAAATGACAAGATATCATGTGTAAGAGGTATATAATGTCGAGGTGACCAAAAGTCATGCATGGAATGGAAGTCGAGCAGGCTAGTCAAGGTAGTATGTAGACAAGGAGTTCCCCTTGACGTTGCCAAGTCGGAAGGTTGGGAAGTTGGCATATCAAGTAGCCTTACCCCTTGCGCTAGCCCTAGTTCACAATGTGTTCCATACATCGATGCTTCAGAAGTATGTTCCACACCTAACGCATATATTAGTGGCTAAGAAATTACCGAGTCAAGATTATCTAAATTATGAAGAAAGGCTAGTGAGAATCGTGGATCACAAGATACAAAAGCTTCGAAATCGGAAAATCGAGTACGTAAAGGTACAATAGAACCGGTATTCCGAAAATGAAGCCACTTGGGAGTTAAAAAAAAAGCGGAACGGAAGTACCCCCAGTTGTTTGAGGAATAGACGATTTCATGACGAAACTTGTTATGGGGGGAGGATTCTGAAACCCTAACCAATGTAGAACCTATATGTATGCATTAATCATATATAAGATATTTATTTGGGAATTATTGAATTATGAAAGTTTTATGTGATTTTGCTAATTATTGTAATTAGGGTTATGGATTAGCAATAATGATATAAATGATCATTTTGAGCTAAAATGAGACAATGAAATTAGAGTATTTTATTATTGATGTAAATGTGCAAATACATTATGGATAATCATTTTCCATTATTTAATATGAATTATGGGAGATTATATGATAATTGACAAGTTTAATAGAAAAATACTAGAAAATTCATGACTCAACGCCTATAAGGCGGATTCAAGTAAAATTTGAAATAAAAATTAATTATATTAGACTTGGTATTATAGAATTAATGAGTTATGAAAATTCTTGATGAAATGAGAATTATGATTTATTGATCATATTTCAATTTCAACCGTTAATTTTAAGCGGCTATAACGGGAGTTAGGAAAATCGGATTGAGATGAAATTTGATATGGTTGAATGAAATCATGAGATGTTTATTTTGGATGGCTTAGATTAAGCTTGAAATGTTGGAAAAATACCTGCATTGAAAAAGGTGAACTGTTGACTAATGCACTCAATAGTACCTTGCATTTAATACTAGAGTACTTGACATAATTGCATACTTTTAATAGGAATTGACGTGTCAAATGCAGGCCATTTCTAAAGTATTTTATGTATTTATATGAAAAATAAAAATACACGAATTATCCAGCTATTAAATGGTTATCATGATGGAGATACAAAAGGCATAACATGAGCATAGATTAGGTGGCACAAGGGGACGTCCAAGGGGCTGTCACGTTGATTTTTTTTGAATTTTTAATTTTTAAAATATGTGTAAATGCAATTGAGATGCAAGGACATAAAGATATGCAACCCATCATTTCAATATCCAGTAATAAAAATTATAAAACATAGCTGAAAAGAAGTGTGAAAAAGTGGACAGCTTAAGGAGGGTATCAACGTGCAATGAATATGCTTATTGCTGCCATTTTGTTAAATTTTTTTACACCAAATTAATACACAAATTAAAGGGTAATTAAGTGTATAATTTACCCCTAAATTAGGGTTAAAAAATAAATTTTTTTGGAAAAAATGGATAGCAAATGACGTGCTAGTTGGAGCAGCTTGGATGACCATAGATTAAAGTGATTTTTTGGATTTTTGAAAATGGTAAAAATCTAATTTACTTGGTTAGAAAGTTGCCAACACATGAAGGTGATAAGAGAGCATCTAAATGACGTGGAAAATGCCCAAGAAGTGGGGCCCATAGCTGGAAAAAAATCCAGCTTATAACCCATGAACGTCCATGTAGAAGGAGGTTGGAAAAAGTGGGCTAAGTGTTGATTTTTTCACTCCAAAGCATAGCAGCAGCTCACGTCCCATTTTGCCCAGCAAAGGAAGAAGGAAAAATAAGAAAAAAGAGAACTTGTGGAGGAAAATCATCTATAAGGATTAGGGTTTGAATTAGCTCTAAACCAAGTAAGTATACGTGTTATTTGAGTTGATTATTCTGAGTTTTTAAACTCTAAAATGGGAATATGAAAAGGATGCACAAAGAATCTGTAAAATGATGAGTTAATATGCTTTTGATCTGATATGGAATGGGTATTAGTTTTCATGTATGAATTTTCATGTTTAAGTTGATAAAAGTGAAGTTTTGCATGTGTATTGAATGGAAAATCCAAGTTGATAAACCCTAAATTTCTATGACAAGTTGCTGTTTTGTTTGATGATGTATTAGGTTATGGATCATGTATTTATGCAAAACATATATTGGTTTATGCTTAAATGATTAATTTTTGAAGTTATGCAATGCAAAGTAATGATTATGACCTAATTTCTATGTTTCTATGCTAAAAATGTTATGAAAATGGGTTTGCATGTTTTATGAATGCTATGTAGGGAAAAATACCCTAGGTTTAAGGTGTTATGGATGCCCAAAAATATTTGGAAAAAGAAGCCCTAAAACTGATTTTTATAAATTTTATGAAAGTGTGTCAAATCGATGTAAAATGGAACTCAAAATGTGTAGGCAACTTGCTGTTTTGATAAATGATAATTCATGTATATTATATATGTGTTAAATCCATAGATATGGATTAAGAAAAGTGGGATTGCATGCTGAAATTTGGGAATTTTATGACTGCTTAGGGTTATGTGTCAAAAGACAAGTTAAATTGGTGAAAAACAGGTTTCAAACTTGCTGTTTTGAAAACCTATGTTAAATGGATTTAAATCTCATGAAAATACCCTAAATGCAATAGTAATTAAGGAATAATTAAAACACTGAAATATAGATTAAATTTCTGCCTTAGCAAATTTTATGAAATATCTTATGCATATGTTATCAAATGGGCATACGTGAAGTGATAAATGTATATAAGTGATGAATGACTTGTGAAAAGTGATTTTCTGAAAAAATGCATGAAAATAAGATGAATTCTATGTTTATATATTTGTTTAAGATTTTAGGATATTAATTCCAAAATTTTGGATTTGATTCATGGAGCGAAGGCAATGATATGTGCATACAAGAAACACCCAAGCATGTATCTTAGAAAAAAGGATAAATGGTAAATTGAGGTTAATAAACCTATATATGCTAAGTATTAAATGAATTTTATGAGATTGAAATGAATACCTTATGTATGGAGTTATATAAGTTATGCTATATGGTAGCCGAAAAAATGTGTAAAAAATATGCTATATATGTGCATAATGACTTGTGAAGTCAAATAAATGATATATGTGAGTGGAATGGGTTGGAAAACTAAATGAAATATGAGAAAAAAATAAAAATATATATATTATTCTTATATAGGCAAAGGCAAAGAAAAAGCAAAAGTGGAAAGCTAAGAGACACAAGTAAGCAAGCAAATTTTCTAAAGGATTTTTGCTTTTCTAAAATGTTTACATAAATGCAATTTTTGCTTTAACTTGTTGATGAAATTGTTGAAATTATTTCTAATATGTTTAAGGATGACCATCCCTTAGCAAAATGGTGTTGAAATGATGTTTTACTTCCAATGCAATATTATGAAATTTTTCTTTGATAAACGCTATGGAAAAATAATTTGATTTTATGTTTCTAATTGAAAAATCATGGTAGCATGTTAAAGATAGATTTATATAAAAGTTTATGTGCATAGGGTACTAGGTCCACTTGAAGGATATAAGCGGACCGGTTGTTTTCCCTTCGTGTGGCCAAGTTGCTTAAAATAGGCCCAAGGTCAGTGGTGCCCTCTCTAAAATGGGAGTTAACATAGACGGATGGTCGCTTGGCTAGCTTCCATCCTAAGGAACTTATAATGATTATGTTCATGTTTTAAATAACATAATGTATATGGTACTCGTGATGGGTACAAGATTTTATATTTTTAAGATATACCATTAGACAAGGTATAAATTACTTTCCGATATGAATTTAATTGCAAAAATATTGTCTGAAATGATTTGCCTATAAAATGCAAAAGCTTGCTTATTGAGTTTCGACTCATGATTTTGTTTTCCAAACCTTAAAGACAGATGAAGGACAAGAGATGACAAAGGAGAAAGTTCCAACTTGAGAAGTCATGGAGAAACTTTTGTATTGTTATCATGGAATAAAATTCTGTTGAATAGATGTAATCTATTTTAATATTTTATATTGATGACTGTGATATATACATGTAGTGACATCTGATTTAGGCAAAAGTTGAAATGTTGTTTGAACATCATGTTGTGTATATGTGCTAAATGGATTCGAAATGACATGGTTATGAATGAGTTGGAAATAAATTAGATATGGTTGAGATGAAAATATGAGAAATCAAATTCATATGAGAAAATATGAAATTGGTTAAACACCGTTAAAACTCATTGTGTGATAGGGCAACGATCTTGATCGCGTTTATCAATCAATACGATCCCAAGGTAAGGCTCAGGATGTGACACTCGGGTTTGGGGCACCATAGTTATGGTTTTGTGACTATAAAAGACGAAAAAATTTTATGGGTAAATGATAAGGCATGAAATATCATGATATGAATAAGTATGAAGATTATGAGATGACATGTGTAATTCTCAAATGATATAATAGCTAAAATGACATTTGATGGAAATTGAATGTATAAATGATATAAAATCCTAAGGAGTTAGGATTAAGTGGATAAATATCCAATAAGTCCGTTGTGTGATAGGGCAACAATCATGATTATGTTTACCAGTCAATAGATCTCAAAGTAAGGATGTGACACTCGGGCTGGAGCACTACATTAATAGTTGCAAACACGTTTTTAAATTTTACTTCAACAGGTTTTCGTGAAAAGCAAGTACAATTATGAAACAAAGAACAAGAGGGCTTAATTTATAGAAAGAAATTGTTTATGTTTTGACATGACACTTGAAAATAAACGATAGTTTGAGAATGACCAATTTGTTTGAAATAGTTTATTAGAAAAGTTTTGATTTTCTGTAAATATGAAAATACTTTGAAAATATCTTAAAAATGTTTATACGGATGTTTCTAAAAAAGGTTTAAGGGTGGCCAACTCGATAAATTAACTATAAAAAATGATTGATTTTTATTTGCTAAAATAGTATTTAAAGAATATGCAAGCTATTCTTTACTTAAAATAACAAAAATGACATATGAAAAAGTATATGATACCAGGTGGACGAAGAAAGATAATGCAATTGCATATCCTTTGTATACGAAAAGTGCCGAAATGGCAACAAAAAAAATGTTAGTGAGATAAGCTTTCTCTTCTTGAAAATTGAAAAGTTTTGAAATTTCTTTATCATGATGATTTTAAAATTTATTATAAACAACACTTTTAGAAAGATTATTTTCTCAAATGTAACAAATGTTTATCAAAATATTTTACTTAAATATTTCTAAAATTATTTAAGGATGGTCATCCTAAAACTATAATTCAAATGAGGTTTATAAAAATATGTTTAAAATGGGTGTGCCCACTTTTTAAGTTGCTAACAAGTACACAGACTGAGGTATGTGATATTTCATGAAATCATGCTAGCATATGGATATATATGATAATGTATGGTACACTAAAAAAATGGATAGATCAATTGTAAAGACGGTTATAGATGGACCGGGGGCTTACTGTATATATGACCAAGTCGCTAAGGGAAGACAGGAGGCCAGTGATGCCTTCCATGAGATGGGAGCAGGTTCAAGGAACGACCGTCTGACTAATGTGCTGTTATATGATAGTTTTTTTTTCAAAAGGTAGATAATCACTGGTAAGTGTCATTATTGAGGAAAAATATGAGATAGTATTTGTGCGTATACTAAAATGATTAGCTATCTTGTATAGAATGGTATGACTGAGATTTTAATGAATATCACGGTATGTGCACTTGTTGAGAGTTCTAAATGCTATGTGATTGATGGTTGAATGTGTGTTCACAAGTAGGTGTGTTGAATATTTGACTATGAATGTATTTTATATAATTATGAAATGGTTAGGTTGATAAAACCCATGATGTAAGGGAGTAAGAAGAAATTTTGTGAATGTTATGTATATTTGATGACAAGTGCTAGGTGGTGGGATTATTAAAATATATATAAGGAAGACGAATCAATTAGTATATTGAAATTGCCATGTGTGAAGGGAAAAGGAATGAAATGAAAAAAAATTTGGACGATATCCAATTTAAGAACCCGCCACGTGATCAATGCAACAATTCAAATTCATATTTACCAATTAATAATGATTTCGGAGTAAGACTTTGTGATGCCTTGGGTTAGGGCACCATTGTTTAATATATTGATTATTATATTTTAAATTTCTACCTCTTAGTTCCATAACGTAATATATGAAATCATACCATAGTACAAGCCTATGTACAAAACAAGCATTAAGATTACAAAATATCAAATTAATACATAATATTCCTTCATGTATAATGCAAAATCACAATATCCTCTACATAATTCAAATGCTACATTCCTAACCCTGGATTAAGAGTTTAGGACAACATGTTCTCAATAAAATCCATAAACAAAAAACATTATTATAAATAAAATCCATTAAAAATAAGACAACAAAATTTTTTTTAAAAAAAAGCAGAATAAAGCTTATTGATTGAGTGCTTAAGTAATGTCTTAAATGGCTCCTAGCAATGCGCCTCTTCTCCTCTATGCTTGCTGTTGCTTTCTCTTCTCCTTAGACTTTTTGAGGAATTGTCTAGGTCAAAGGATAAATGAGAAATAAGATCTTCTGGAAGAATGGAACGATGAAATCCCCAAAGATCCCAAAATTTTTTCCAAAACCAAACAAGAATTTTTTGGTTAGAATTGGACAAATTGAACCTGATCCACCAAGAATGAGAAAAAATAAGGTTTTGGCGCAAAAAGACCTTTTTCCAGGCTTCCTGGTAATCCCAATAATTATAGCGTCTATAGGGAAAAGCTTCAGATTCCTCAGTTCTAGAAGAACTAGGAAAGTTAATATAGCTGTTTGGATTATAGTGAGATCATTCACTCAGAGGTACAATCCTTTGAATAAACATTTTTGAGTATTGTATAGCATCGCTGTTTTTGGCTTTAACATGATCTATAACAACAGAATTGGTTAATAGCAGGATCCTCTCATAGTAACTCGTATCTTTTCCTGGAATATGAGGGATAAACCACTCAAATCTAGGGAGATACTTTTGATATAGCATTTTAGCAGTCTCTCTTATAGCTTT
>JAXCLR010000050.1:29778005-29798708 GCA_035584095.1 Annona squamosa | reverse complement strand
GGAATATGAGGGATAAACCACTCAAATCTAGGGAGATACTTTTGATATAGCATTTTAGCAGTCTCTCTTATAGCTTTCGACTCTTTATCACTTGAAGAAAAAATGTTTATACCATGCAAATTTGTGATACAAAAGTTATAATCAATTTCTTCCAAGTATAAAAATATTTGCTCACTATATTGCTCAAAATTATAATTTTTTGGAGAAATGAATTCCGGAGAGGAGGGTATCTCAATAGGATTTATAGCAGGAATTTTAGCAGGAGTTTTTTGTAATTTTTAGTTGGTTTTTTAGCAGGAGAGAGGGTTGGTGCTGAGCTTGATGACGCCATCCTCTTTAGATTTTTCCTGCAAAAATTCTCTAGACAAGTAATCAGGCAGAGAATTATTTTGTCTTTTAATATATTCTATATTAAATTCAAATTCAGCTAATGCAGCCTGCCACCTAGCAAAAATAATTTTTGAAACTTCATTTTTAACATCCTTTTCCAAAATAAACTTTGCTGCTTGGCAGTCTATCCTTAGCAAAAAATTTTTGTTTAACTAATCTCCTTGAAATTTTTTAATACATAAAACTATAGAAAGCATATCTTGTTTTATAGTAGGATATTTCTTTCGGGTTTCATTCCATAGTCCCGAAGTAAATCTAACTAATTGTTCTTTATTATCTTTAGTTTTTTGTTTTAATATTCCACCCTATCCTTTATCAGAGGCATCTGTTTCAACGATTTTAAAAAGATCTGGATCAGCCAGATGAAGGTATGGAAGATAGTTAACTTTTCTTTTAATATTTTGAACGGCTTTAGTATGCTCCTCTATCCGGGGAGAAGGATTTTTAGTAAGCCTTTTCAGAAGAATTGCTCTGTCAAAGGCTATTTTTTCATAAAATTCAGAGACATAATTTAGGAAACCTAAAAATCTCTGAAGTTGTTTTTTGTCTTTAATTATGTCTGGGAATTTAGTAGCGAATGTTATAGCTCTGGTTATAGGTTTGATAGTTTTATTTTTTATTAGAAATCCAAGAAGTGTAATTTCTAATTGAAATAATTTTATCTTTCTTTTTGATAATACTAAACCATTTTGAAAAATTATATTTTTAAAGGTTTTTAAATGTCTCCAATGTTGTTGAATCGAATCTGAAAATACCAAGACATCATCAATATAGACAATTATAAAATCATTGTGTTTATAGAAAATATCATTCATTATATTTTGGAATTCTGATGGGGCATTTTTTAATCCGAATGGCATGACATTCCACTCATATTGCCCGAATGGAACGTTAAAGGCAATTTTATATTTATCTTCCTCAGCTATCTGGATCTGCCAATATCCTGATTTTAAATCAAATTTTGAAAATAACTTGGCTTTTATAATTCTATTTAGTAAATCCTTTTTATTAGGTAGAGGATAACGAATCCATTTTAGAACTTTATTAAGTGGTTTATAATTTATAACTAATCTGGGAGTTCCTCTTTCAATCTCAACTGCATTATTAACATAAAATGCTGAGCAACTCCAGGGCGATTTACTTGGTCTAATTAACTTTTTATCTAATAATGATTGTATTTCCTTTTTACAATAGTCCATTAACTCTTTATTCATCTGGATAGGTTTGGCTTTAGTTGGGATTTTTTCTTCATTAAATCCTTCTATATAAGGCAGTTTAACTATATGAGTTTTTCTTATCCAGAAAGCATTTGGCACTTCCGAACATACGTCTTTAGCAAGTTTAGTTTTGAAATCTTCAATAGGGGGTTTTAACGGGCCATTTATTTCCTTTTCTATATATCTTATAGAATTTTGATCTTGAAGGTGACACAAAAAGTTTTTCTTATAGTTCAGGGTATCTTTTAACTGTGCTAGAATTAAGGCTTCGGGTGGTTTTATGAAGGCAAATAACTTTTCGCTTGTTTGAATTCCTTCATCTGTTACCGAGAATGGTTTTATCAATTGTAGGAAAGGTGTTCCTAATATAATTTTTTGTTGCATATTTTTTATCAATATAAAGGATGTTTGTAAACATAATTTCTTATTACTAATGCGAGCAGATGACAGTTTATATTTTACAATCATGTCAATTCTATCTGTCGTAGCTATAGAAGAATTAGTGGCTTCAAAATATTTAGGGGGAATTATACCTTCATTTATACAATTTAAGTCTGCTCTTCAATCAACTAAAGCAACAAGACTTAAAGTAAACTCTTCAGGAAAGTCTTGAATTTTTAAAGTTATTTTTATATACCATTTTTGAGATATAATTCTTTGAACTTTATTGCACATTATAGATATAGAATTGTCTACTTCTTTTAATTTTGAAGTTTCAGCCTTTTGTTCCTTTATAATTTGTTGAAAATGTTCTTCGAATTCATCTTCAATCTTTTCTTCTTGTTCCAAATTTATAGACATCTCTTTTAACTCTAGAATTTGAATACGAGTTTTTAACTCAGAAATCTCCCTTTTCATATCTTTAATTTCTTGAGCCAAATCATCTACAGAGATTGGTTTTGGCATATCTTTAATATACTTTCTTTGATTTTTTATAATATTCATCATGGAAGAAGTTTCTGGAAACACAAACGGTTCTATTGGTTTTGACATATGTAAGTATTTATTTAATAATTCAGCTCTTTGATTGGGATCTTCAATCTGGTTTAAAAGATCAAGAAGGATTTGATTGGAATTATTTAACATATTTAACGAATAATATCCTGAATCTGAAGATGATTTATATCCAGGATGACTGAATGAACATTGGCAATAATGTTCACCAGAATCTTTGTTGTATATTTCATTTAGCTCATATTCGCTTTCTTCTTCTGAAGAATTTTTTGATTCGCTTTCAGAAGTGATAGTTAATTGATTTAACATTTTTGATAATTCTTCTGCATTTAATGTTTTATCTGCTAATAATTCTTTAACTTGATTTTTATAACACTTTGATGCATAATGTCCTAATTTTCCACACTTATAACATTTTATTTCTTTTACATTTTTCTTTTTAGAGGGCTTTTGTTTGAATTTTTTAAACTTCTTTTTATAATATTGTTTTTGAGCATTCTCTTTAAAGGGTTTTTCTTTATAATTTCTTTGATATTTTTTAGCTTTAATTAATTTAGATCTTTTCATTATTCTTTGCACAGGTGTTTGTTTTATACCATAGTTTGAACAGAATATAGATAAATCTTGAGATTTTAGAAATTTAGTTTCATCTATATGCTTTTGATTACATAGTTCAATTCCAACTTGTTTTATTTTAGCAAAAAATGTTCCCCATGTATAGGCATCATAGTTAAGTTTTCCATTATTTTCTTGCTTTATTAAGGTTTTAACTTTATGTTCAAATATAGCTGGTAACCCTTGAAGAAATTTTTCTTTATATACCCCTTGGTTGGCATCTTTTAACATTAAAACATCTGTCATAAATACATCTTTATACCATCTGTACTTTGTCATATTTTTACATCTTAATTTCAATACTCTTTCTCTTATAACCGATTGATAGTCTTCTATAGTTCCTAAAAACTGATAAATTATAGTGCTTACCAAAGTATTAACCGGGTCTGAGTCTCCTAGAATTTTTGTTCTAAGATCCGATTTTAACTGTATATCCCACCACGCTTTTAGCTGTCCTGTGAATCCCCAAGCTATTATTGTTGCAGCATCGGTTTTAGTAACATTTTTAGCAACTTGAAGAATTGTGGCATACATAATTATACTGTGAGTCATATTCCAAATTTGGTATTCTGACATGCCATCGATGCTCCTTTCATATAGTGCATTCATATTAAAGTTATTTTGGGTTGCTGTTCTTTCTTCTTCAAACTGTTGATCCATTGGGGATGGACGATGATAGTAATTTTTAAATATTCTATTTATATCAAAATGAGAATTTTCTGTTATAGTATGTAGGAAATTTTTATTCTTTAATTCATTTATTTTTTGTTTAAGATTTTCCATGTTCGTCATTTTTTGTTTGGCCATATTAGCAAAATCTTTTCCTTCAGTTTTATCATCTAAGGATAAGTTTTTCATTTCTATTTCAATAGGTTTGGTATAGAATGATTTAGCTTGTGATGTTTTAGATTTTAATAATTTTTCTATTTGTATTAGTTTATAGTTTGTGAAATTTCCTTGTTCTATAACTTGACTTAAATCTTTAGCATATATTTGAATATCTCTATATACTGATTGTTTGAATGGTTGTTGAAGAACTTTTCCATCGCATTCTTTAGCGGGTTGTCCAATATTGAATTCTGGGATAAAGTCTTCAGATGATTGAGATTTTGAGGTTGAAGGATTACCTTCTTCAATGTTTAACATATTTAACGATGTTTTTATTTGAGAATCATACCAATTAAAGAAATAAATATTTTCTTTAATGGTTTTAAATTAGCAATCCAAGATTTTACCAATTTATTTTGTTCAGCTTCACTATAAGTATCTATTAAAAATTGTCTCTTTTTATAATTATGAATTCCTCCAAACTCTTCTAATAATTTATTATAATTTAATTTAAATTGTATAACATTTATAGAATATTCAGACTCTGGACGGGCTATATGATGATCAAATTGTAACGGGAATCTTTCAGAGGTTAATGATAATAGTCTTTTGGCTTCTATAACTGGTTTTGAAGTTGAAGGTCTTGAAGTACAGACAGAATGTCTAGAAGGAATGGGCTCAAAGTGTAGAGTTATACTATCAAGATTTTCACGTAACGGCTTATAAACTAATTTATATATTTTAATTTTATTTTCTTTACACTTTATTATTATCTTTATTATATAGTGTTATTTTCTATTAATTTAATAATTTTTACCTTAATAATTTTTAAACGGAAAGTTTATCCTCAACTAAATACACAGGGTTGAAAAGTTGTATGGAAAAACAAACAACCCTCAGTTTCGTGCCAAATTAGATGCGTAAGCAGCTGTTATGACAGGACTAAGGCAAAGACAATTCTTTTCTTTCGGTTTCCAAGTATCAAAACCCTACACTTCTATTTTTCTCACCCTCCATCTGAAATTGATACGGAGAGAGCTTAGAGAAGAATTTCACAAAAGCTGCGGAGCCACGTCATCCGCAGAAGAACGAAGGTAAAATGGGAGCTCCAAAACAGAAATGGACGTCCGAGGAAGAAGAAGCTCTGGTAGCAGGCGTGAACAAGCACGGCGCTGGAAAATGGCGGACCATACAGAAAGACCCCGAATTCGGCCATTGCCTTGCTGCTCGCTCTAACATCGATTTGAAAGTACTCACTTCCACCTCCTCTCCCTATTCTTCCAGTTTAATTCAACTCAGCTCAATTCTTTTCAATGCTTTCTTATGATGCCGCTGATGTAGGACAAATGGAGGAACATGAGTGTTAGTGCTAGCGGCCATGGATCAAGAGACAGATCCAAAGTTCAAAAATTCAAGGCCCTTCCCTCCATTCCATCCTCTGCTGCTCCTGCACAGGATGCCTCACCAGCTGCCGCAGTCAATACTCCGAAGAGCTCTCAGGATGCAAAAGTTCCTCCACGGTCTACATACTTACTATACTTTATGCCTGGTCTAATGTTTTCTGTAATTTTTGGCGAAAGGCAAAAGCTATATGGAATATTGAGATTCAGAAAAAAGTGAACGCCCTTGATTGCATCACACACTTGGAACGTCAGCCCTTCTGTAGATCAAAGTTAAGGGAAACGTGTAAAGGAAAACAATATAACAATTCGGAGAATACTTTATGATGGATCAATCGCCACTGTTTAAGCCTCATAGCTTCATGTTTTCTAGGTAAATACAAATGTGCAGTGCTGGAACTGACTGCTGGTGCTATAAACTCGTCTAATTCTGTAGATTCCAAATCCTCACACCACAGCCAATAATGATGCTTAGAAAATCGAAGAACATATACTAGTGCAGTTGCAATCAACTATAGGGTCTAGATATGTAAAAATAAAGAGTAAATTTGTTAGTGGGAATGATGCTTCTTGAAGAAATAACAAAAAATTATGTACTTCATTTTTGTTTTTCCCGACTGAGATGAAAAAACGAAAAAAGTTATTTGCTCGAAAATCTGCATCTTCATGACTTTTTGAATGTCTGTCCTGGGTAATTATCCCTGATTTATTGAAGACACATGTGGACTCATGAAATGAAGCTAGTTTTGTCTTATCATGGGATGCAGATTTCAAGTTCAATTATAGGAAATTCCTGTGCTGTTTCTGTTTAGAGAATATGCATTATTCATTTGACCAGTGTTTTACTGACTGGGTGACTGGGAGGTAGCCTATCTTAGGGAATTTATTTTGTACAAATCCAATTACATTGACTACTCATCTGCCTAATATGTGCTTGATGCAATTCTAAATCCTTGTACAACTTGCATTGTATGTTTGCATCAATTTCTTGTCAAACATTTGGAAAATCATGAAGTTATCCCTGTCAACTTTTGCACAAGCAACCTCTGCTTATCCAGAGTTGCGGTATGATTTTTTGACGTAACTATATTCCGTGATTCAATTTCGCAATAGGAGTTTGCACCTTTATGTTTTTCTTGTGAATTTGTTTTCTTTCATTCTCTTATAATTTATCCTATCATTTGATTTCTATTTAAGTCTTAGCCTATCTCCTTGTAGGAATTTCATCTTTGCTTCTTTCTTTTCTTCTAAATTGTTTCTGCCAGCTACAACACAATGATTATCGAAGCTCTTTCTACCATGCAAGATCCAAATGGATCTGAAATTGGTGCCATTTCCAGTTTTATTGAGGTCAGTGCCATAAACTTTCATCTATGTTGATCATTTTTGTTATATGTGTATAGGGTTCCATCAACATTCCAGCAAAGCGAATCTCAGGAATGGCTTCATTTGGGTCATCTTGAGGATTGAATCAAAATCTGATCCATTTATTGTCTTAGTATCATTTTATAAATTATGGTACGGAAAGTCATTTCAATCAAAGTTTTGAGTAGGTCTTATTGTTAAAAAAATATAAAATAATATGCAAAATATGACAATTTTTTAGATCCATTTACACGTTGATCAAAATGTCATAATAATCTATATAATCATTCTTCTAAGTAAGAACTACATTTTAGAAGGTACACTTGGGAAGGTATGGTTGCATACTATAGACCCACAAAGTGGTCTTGCTTGGACCCTGAACATGTTGCAGTTTAATGCACTAGGCTGCCCCTTTTTTATTCTTCTATGTAAGAACGACATTTTAGAAGGTAGAGATGTTTAATTAAATTTTTTTAAAATTGACATAACAAAAATTAAATTTAATACGTTGATGCTAATGATTAAATGATAACAAACTATATAAATGTTTGATTTAGATGAAATTAATATCCTTATCTAAAAAATAATATTAAATAAAATGAGCCGATTTGAATTTTTGATTCAGTCATCAAAATTACCCCAATGGAGTGATTCTTTGAATTGCCATCGGTGGAATGGGTTGCATTTAATTGGAACCCATGTCTATAGGTTTAACTTTGTGAAACCAATTCAAAATTTTGAGCCACTTGGTTTTTGCAAAGTATGCTACTTTTGATCGATCCAAGTCACTCATTATATTTAATAATATTTGTTTACTTTAGATATTAAATATCACCTTAGTTGGATGCTTTGGTGATTGGTGGGTCATTTCACAATTTAGAGCATTGCAGTGAGATTGTGTTTGCCAGAGTATCTAAACAAGATGAGTTTTGGTAGTTTAGCTAAATAAATTCCATTGAAGATAACTGGCGGTTGGGATTGATCAAAAGTGACATGACTTGCAAAAACCAAATGGTTAAATGTTTTGAACTGGTTCCACTATAGATAGATTGAGAGAGAGGAATGCTCTCCTATGCTTTAGAGCTTAATAAATTTAGTGCATCCCTATATATTAGCTGCAGGATGAATCAGACAGCTGCAAGTTCTCTGGCCGTCAGCAGTGTGTAGAATTGCATTCAGATTCTATATTCTGATGCACACGTGCCTCATCAGTCATTACCACTATTTGATGGTTAAAGATTTACATGTGAATTGTTAGTTAGTTTTTTACATGATCAAAAAAATACAATGATTTATTTTTTGAAGATTAAAAATTATTAATTAGCAAAAGTACATGATATAATGCACGTCTCTAACATCATGATAAAAATTTTTAACTAATATCTTTCATCATTTTGGCGAAACCAATTTTCATTTCATTTAATTTCAATCAATTCCATGGTAGTGATTAGCTACGCTGCATAAAATCTCATTGCATAAGCTAATATTATCGCAGTTAGTGAATTCTCATTTTTTCCAATGTGAATAGTATGGAAAAAATGTTTGAACTGTTATGCTTATACATTCTCCGACCATGATAGTAAAAAGAAGATGTATATTTTTTTTTTATAAAAAGACTTCATATATTGTTATTTATTGTCAAAATTGTTCAATGCAAGGAAATATTGTGAAAAATGGAGAGAGAAAAAAAAAAGCAATGTCGGGAGATGAGGACCGGTAAGGTGGTAATGTGAATCCCATGCATGTCTGTGTGTGTGTGTGTGGAAGTATACAGCTAAGATTTAGTTCTATTACTGAAGACTGGCAGGAGAGCTTGTGGCTGTGTGATTCACCTTACAGCTAACCTTTAAAAGAGCATTACATTTCTTTGTGCTTTGGAGAGCAACAGAGGATTCATCCTCTCTCTATGTATATATTTGATATGCTCATGGTTTTTAGATAATTTCATATTTGAACAAAAAATTAATGACTTAATAGATTTCTGTATCTGATCAGCAATTTCAGAATTTATATATATGTGTGTGCATGTGTGTGTTTGTGTGAAGGACAGGTTCAAGAGCTTTGGTGTCCAAATATTAACTTGTCAATTTATATGCCATTTTACATTCATTGTAATTAACACTTTCAGTTTCAGTCATCCCGTTTTATTTGTTAAATCTTTGACTCTTTAGGATAGTCATTTTATAGATTTTCGTGGTTTTATGCAGCAAAGGCATGAGGTGCCACCAAATTTTAGAAGGCTACTGAGTTCCAAGTTGAGACGACTTCTTGCACAAGATAAAATTGAGAAGGTATTTAAGCCTCTCATCTTCTGTTGGTGCTTATAACATCTGCTTTAGCCGTTATATGTGTTCCCTTAACAAGGATTTCATAAGGCCTGATCTAGGTAAACGTCTTGAATTAATCTTATCTTTTTTATCCCTAAGTTGTGTTGTATCCTTTGTAGTGTATCTGTGCATTCCCCTACCAAGGAACTGTAATGCCAAATTGGATGAACATCTTGAATCAATATCATTTTTTATTGTTTCAGGTGTGTTAATTGTGTATTTAAATTTGAACTTCACTGCCTTTAATACATAACAAATTAAGCTGCTTTTAATGCATGTTTAAACTTTAGTTGCATGTTCTTAGGCTTCTATTGAATAAAGCTAACATTTCTATTTTAGCATATGATTCCCCATTTTGTAAAAGAAGTCATTCATCTCAAGTTACATATGAAATTCAAGGACTATTTTGAGGCATTCCATTTGATTTATCTTCTATCTTTTGCAGCAATATTAGTCTCATAATGTGTTTGAAACATTGAAAAGTATTTATTTCCATTCAGCTTGCTTGATGTGGTATGTTCATTTGCTTTCCTTTTCTTTCAATTCCACTTAGGTTCAGGAAAAGAAATTTTAAATAACCAGAATAGAAAGTTGGAAACTATCATCCTCTATTACTGATATGAAAAGGGAAATGAATTGAAAGCATGAGATTTCATTGAATATCTTTCAATCTTTCACTATTTTATGAACATTAGAAGGAAAACTATCATGTTGCATTCATCAATATTTTGTAAGATAGCACCATGTTGATCTTGTTAGAGTTAGGATTTAGACAATACAAACGGGGTGCAGTTGAGTAAACATTCTGCTTTATGGGTGGGATTTAGGTTGTGTTTGGCAAGTAAGAAAAAATATGGTGAAATATTTTTTGACTTGGGTTTTGTTTGGGAAGTGATAAAACTTTTGAATGAAAAGTTTTATATAAAAATTTTTGAATTGGAAAAAAATGATATGATATGATAAGAGTAATGATGAGAAGTAAAAAGAATAAAATTAAAATAGATAGGTTAGTTGTGAAAGTAATTGTGTAGAAATGATTGAAAAGTAGAGTAGTTGTATAAGAAAATATAAAAAAATGATTAAAAAAATAGAGTAGTTATGGAAAGTGACAAGTTTTAGATTGAAAAGTTTTAAGTCGACATTTTTTTGTTATTGCTAAACACACCCTTGATAGTGCAACGATGTGATACAATGGGATTAATGATTAGGAGTAAAGGGAATAAACCAGAAATAGATGAGTAGTTGTATGGGAAGATAGAAAAAGTATGGGGAAATAATTTTTTTCTCCTTTACCAAATGCACCCTTATGCATACAATGTTTATGACATACATTCGTGAATATTATATGTTCTTGAATATAGGAAGAATTGTTGAGGCAGGAACTGATGTACTAGTTTTGAGCTGCCTCTTGATGACTCAAATATAGGTATGTTTGGTTCAAAAAGGCATGAGTGATAGTAGTAACAAAATATTTGGCAACTTGTGGCTTTACTCTTTAGAAAGAAATGCTTCTTGATAGAGCGGAATTGCATAAGATGTGATGTAATTGATCCCAACTGTTTGGGATAAGTCTAGAAGGCTTGGATGAAATCACTAAATCTGAGATAAAGGGTGTGGTTGGAAAGTGATAAAACTTTTGGATGAAAAATTTTTAGTGTAAAAGTTTTTTAAATGAGAGAAAATGGTGTAATATGATAGGGGTAATGATAAAGGTAAAGAGAACAAAATTAAAACAGACGGGTTAGTTATATGGATAATTGTATAGAAATGATTGAAAAGTAGGGTAGTTGTATACGAAAATGTAAAAAAATAATTAAAAATAGGATAGTTATGGAGATAGAAAAGTTTTGATGTTAAATAAACACTCGTAAAACAAACAAAATTGATACTTGTTGAAATAAATAGAAATTGGATCCACGAAATTATACATTGTTGCGGTACTATAGAAACAAAAATAAAAGTAGGTTAGTTGTATATGAAAATGTGAAAAATAATTAAAAAATGGGATAGTTATGGAGATTGAAAAGTTTTGATGTTAAATAGAGGGGCTCGAGCCAGATGCGCATAACATCTTCAGCTAAGGAGTCTCCCTTGAGGCATCACCTCATAGATTCGACAGCACCTCCTATAAACGAATACTTCCTTCAAAGCGGTAGCATGCGGAATAGCAGAAGCTGATAGCATTATGTCTCTCTAAAATCCCTTATTAATTTCGAATTTGGTGAATTCGAGGGGGAAGGCCTCAAAAAAGAGCGCAGGCAAAAGAGTCAGTCTCCCTTTAGACAATGTCTTCCTCCCTTTCACACACCCAAAACAAACAAAAGTAGGGTAGTTGTATATGAAAATGTAAAAAGTAATTAAAAAATGGGATAGTTATGGAGATTGCAAAGTTTTGATGTTAAATAAACACACCCAAAACAAACAAAATTGATACTTGTTCAAATAAATAGAAATTTGACCCACGAAAGTATACATTGTTGAGCTACCATAGAATTTGTTAAGGTTTGCGTTAGGGCTGTTAGATGTTGAAATTAGGCTTAGATTTGTGATGCTGGACAGAATGCCCTAAATTAATAATAAGGGAAGACTTTGGATGAAAGAGGGAAGATCCTCTCAATAGGGTTAGAAGAGAAGAAAGGGGAGAAATCACAAATGAATAGGAGAGAAAAAACATAGAAAGACTTAAAACAGTAAAGAAGATGTAGGAAAAGAGTTGATGTAGGGTAAATAGAGAAGAAAATAGAAGAAACAGTAAAAAACCTCTTAAGGGAATGATAAGGGAAGAAAGTTGAAGGAAGTAGAAGAATTAGGAATGAGAGAAAGAAGAAGAAAAGGGAGAAGAAAGAAGAAGAGAAGAAGCAAAGGAAGAAGAAGAAGAGAATTTTAGGAAAACAAATCTCATTTTATTATCAAAAGAAATTGTTTTACATAGAACTCAAATAACCCTATTTATAAGAAAAGATAACTTAAGCAACAAAGAAATGAAACCCTTTGCAAAAACCAACCTTGCTCAACAAGCAAACTTGTGGACTAAGCAATTTGCATGACAAGTAAACTTGTGGGCTAAGAAATAACTAAAAATAGAAACAAACAATCTATAATAATTCTTCTTCTTCTTCTTCTTCTTCTTCTTCTTCTTCTTCTTCTTCTTCTTTCAACTAACAATACAAAATCCCTAAAATAACAAAAACTTCCAAAATAAAAATCCTAAACAAAATAAATCCTTATTTTTGGAAGTTTCTTCTTGCCCCGCATCAATTTGGGCTTGAAATTTTGCATTTGGGATTTAGAGGATTGAAATAATCTTTTTTGGCTTCTAGATTTGGCATATGACTTTGAAGAAATTTTTGTATTGATTATCATAGTTGCAAAAAAATTGTGAGATATGTTATTTTATAACTTTTTTATAAAATAGTGGCTTTTTGGTAAATTTAAAAGATGTAGGATGTAGACCAAGAGTGATGTAGGATGGGTAGAGAAGAAAATAGAAAGAGAAATGAACCTTTAAAGAGATAAGAAGAGAAGAAAGAAGTAGAAAGAACAGAAGAATAAAGAGGGAAGATAAGAATAAGAACAAGTACAAGAAGAACCAGAGAAAACTTTTGTAAATCTCCAAAAACTGATGTTCCTTAGAGCTTACAAAGGGTAGATCTTGGTATGAGATCAATACCCTGTTGAATACCCTCATAGGTGGAAGCTCATTTGGTAATTCATCAAGAGCCACACCTTTGAATTCTTTCATTAATGCTTGAATTTCTGGCAATGCTACATTAGTTTCATGAAAAACTATAGTTGTTTCCTTTTTGGCTAATATTACCTAGAATAAATCCTAAATCTTGTCCTTTTTTTTTCAAATTATTTTTTAGTCAGAATAAGTAAAGGTTGTTTTTCAAATGAATCAATTGGAGACTCCTTGTGGGATCTATCACTTTTTTTTGGGTTTAATAGGCTTCAAAAGGATAGATTTTCCATTATGCTTGATAATATGCTTCAAAAGGATAGATTTTATATTTGCTTGATAATATAAGTATATTTTTTTTTTATGAAAGATAATATAAGTATTTGGTTGCTCATAATAGATTACTTTTAGGTCACATAGTCATGGATGGTCAAGAAGAATATGAGTCACATCCATGGGTAGCACATCACACCAAATATGATTAGAATAATTACCCATCGATATATGGAACCAAACATCTTTCTTTAACAGGAAGCGTAGGTTTGTTTACGTAGGCTATGCGATATGGATGAATATGTGGTTTAGTTTTCAATTTCAATCTCGCTATAGCTGATTTAGCAATAACATTCATGAAGTATCTCCATCTATTCCCACATTTAAAAACTTGATGAAATATACTTGTACGTCTCCAATCATTATTTGAAGTAGTGAAAATGTAATCCACAACATTCAATTACGGACCTTCATTATAGATATAGTCTCTATCGAGTTCACAATCTAATGGTTCTTCAAAAGTATCAACAACTTGATCAATGGTCACATCTTCATGATCCTTTGCATGAGTGATCGTGAATTTATGTTGAGAACATTGTGACGCAATATGACCTTTACTCCTACAATGAAAATATAGACCATTGATTCGTTTACTAGTAACATCAAATTGAGAAACTAGGTTACTCTTTTCCCTACGTGAATTGTTCATGCAATGGTTTAGTTGTTCCTTGAAAAGACGATAGATTAAAATTTAATTTAGATACCCTTGTCTTTTCAGTTTGTGGAATCAAATGTTTGTTGGTGAAAGATTTTTGGAAATTTTTCAATTCTGGAGCTTTATAATATGCATCTTCCACAAAAGTAACTGAATGCAATTTCTACGAAGTTTTGATTTTTGGTTTCAAACCATTGATAAACTTTGTTCATGTAACCCAAGGATCTTCTCGTTTTTCACATTTCATTTTTGAATCCTCAAAACTTGTTAAGATAGTTACACTTAATAACCCTTGTGTTAAATTAATCAGTTGTTGAAGTAGTTTGGTCGGATTATTTTTTAGAAATACTTCTCCCTCAATTTAGCTTTCATTTCAGCCCATGTGGTGATAGGTGCTCTTATGCGTTGATTTTCATCTAAAATCCCTTGCTAATAGCATTTGATAGACCCAACAAGTTTCATTTTTGTAAATCTTAATTGTTGAGCATCATTTATTTCATACCAACAAAAGAAATCTTCCATATTTGTGAACTATTCTAAGAAGGCATTAGGGTCTAAATGATCATCATAACTAGGAGCATCTACCTTGACTTGTTTTTCCGCCAAAGATTGGTTGCGTGTCTTTGTTGTTGTGGAAAAGATATATTATAATTTCTATGGTGGTTCCTATGTTTAGGATTGTTTGCAAAACCAATTTCATAAAAATTGTTGTTGTCTTTATAATTTTCTGAATTTGTATGCATTTATGGAATATGTGAATGCTTTGGGTTATGACGACCTCTAGGATGCATGTTTGGGTTTGAAAGAAGGCTAGTTATGATAGGAGAGCCATTGGAAGCATGAACATTGTGTGATTGACTATTTTGAAATGATTGTCTCACAAAAATTCTCGAGGATTTACTTTTGCATCAATCATGGGACATTTTTTAACATTTTCGATCAGCCTATTTACTAAGGAAATAAGAGATCGAATGGAAGTAGATGTTTCTTTTTGAAAATTTTCAAAAGAAAAAAATAGAAGAAAGAGGAAGGAACCTCTAAAAAGATAAGAGAGAAGAAAGAGGTAGAAAGAACAAAAGAATAAAGAGGGATGATAAGAATAAGAACAAGTAGAAAAAGAATTAGAGAACACTTTTGCAAATCTCCAAAAATTAATGCTCCTTAGAGCTTACAAGGGTGGTACTTATAGGAGAACATGTTACCTTATTTTAGCTACAGATATTAAAGATGAAATCTTTTTAGAAAAAAAAATTGTATATTTTAAGTGAACTTTATAAGGAAGTAAATTCAAAATAGATGCAAGCTTATTTTAATAGATTCTAAAAAGATATCTTCTAATATCTTCCAAAGATAGAATAAAATATTGCAATAAAATCTTTCTAAAATATCTTAGGATTATTTTCCTTTCACAAGATTCTTGTGCTTAGAATAGATTGGTTTGAAATGTTACTTTCTATTTTCATCATAGAGAAAATTCAATTTTTTAGAGAAGGGTTGTATTGCAACATTTGAATGTATTGCAAAATTTGAAAAACTTAGGGCTTTTTAATAAATTTGGAGACTCGTTATTGTCAATAGTGTTTGGTAATATTTGAAAAACTCAAATCCTTTCTACAAATTTTCTGAATAAGGAAATTCTAAGAATGGATCAATTTGGACTTTGTTTCAAAGCCTAAGAACTTTGTGCAAATTTCAAATTGATTTCGAAATCAGAAATCAGAAGAAGTTACATCCATAAAAGAAAAAGAAATTCCCTTTTAATAATTACTTCATAGGTGGATTGCTGTCACTTTATCTCACTCAAAATGACCGCTGCATGTAGTGAAAGCTATGGTCAATGAATTCAATGGCTTCTTCCTCAATGATTGATTGCCAGATTACCAAAGATTTGATGAGGGTACAATTAATGAAGATGGAAATAACTGAGGGGATGTAGGATGGGTAGAGAAAAAGATAGAAGAAAGAGGAAAGAACCTCTAGAGATAAGAAGAGAGGAAAAAAGTAGAAAGAATAGAAGAGTAAGGAGAGAAGAATAAGAACAAGTAAATGAAGAATTAGAGAACACTTTTATAAATCTCAAAATTGATACTCCTTAGAGCTTAGAAAGGATATATTTATAGGTGAACATAATACCTAATTTTAGCAAAATTATTAAAGATGAAATCTTTTTAGAAAAGGAGATTGTATATTTTAAGTGAACTTTTTAAGGAGGTAAACTTGAAATAGATACAAGCTTATTTTAAACAGATTTTAAAATATTTTAGAAAATCTTCTAATATCTTCTAAAGATAGAACAAAATATTGCAATAAAATCCTTCTAAAATATTCCAAGATTATTTTCCCTTCACAAGATTCTTGCACTTATAATAGATAGATTTGAAATATTTCCTTTTATTTTCATCAATTCTTCCGGCTTCGAATATGTAAATAATGCTCAAGAATATGTAGATCTAAGTGGCGAAGTTCATCTTCAGTAATCTATGTAGCATTAGAATCAAGCTTGTTTCTCCATTCGACTAGATATTTCTATGTAATGTTCGATCTAGTAGTGACAAGCTCATCTTGTAGGATATTCTCTATTTGATCTGAAGAAGTAGATGGTATTGACTATTCTCATATTGGAACTTGAGATTCTGGATTGGCTATTGCAGAATTTGCATACAACAATTTAGTCAATCGGTCTACTAGGAGATCTCCTTTTGAAATTGTCTATGGTTATATTCCTCTAGCTCCCATCAATTTAATTCCCCTACCCATTGATACCCATTCATCTGCTACTGCTAAATCTTTTCCTCAACACATTGGAGATGTTTATATTGATATCAAAGACATATTACTCTAAGTAGTGAAAATTATAAGCTTTATGCAGATGTTCACAGAAGAAAACAAGAGTTTGATGCTGGGGATTATGTTATGGTTCATCTACTTCTTTAGATTTGATAGAGAATATCCTACAAGATGAGCTTGTCACTACTAGATTGAGCATTATACAAAGATATCTTGTCAAATGGAGAAACAAGCTTGATTCTGATGCTACATGGATTACTGAAAATGAACTTCGTCACTTGGATCCACATATTCTTGAGCATTATCATAGTCAGAACTCTCCAATGGTGAGCTTTTTGAAGCTAGGGAGAATTGATGAAAATAGAAGGAAATATTTCAAATCTATTTATTCTAGGTGCAAGAATCTTGTGAAGGGGAAATTATCCTAAAATATCTTAGAAAATCTTCTAATATCTTCCAAAGATAAAACAAAATACTACAATAAAATCTTTCTAATATATCCTAAGATTATTTCCCTTTTACAAGATTCTTGTGCCTAGAATCGACAGTTTTGAAATATTTCCTTCTATTTTCATCATGAGGGGGAAAGAGGCAACATTGGTTTATCTAGATCTGATATAAAAAGATCCAAAGAACATGTTACATGATGAATCTTAAGAGGCCTCCCAAGCAACTGTCAGATATTAAATGTTGTTGAAGGTTGATCAAAAGAAATCGAACCCTGCAGATAATTGCAGCCATGGTTCTGAATATTGGCATCAGAGGTTGTATTGGCTTATTGAAAATCCTATATGATATGGGTTCACCATATGTTACCCAGGGTTGTATTGGCCATATTTTTAAAAGCCAACAAATTATGAAGAAAAAACAACAAAAGAGAAAATTACAATATGCTGGAATATATGTTTTGCATTTTTAAAATCCAAGTGCTAGCATACAGATCATTTCTCCTAAGACAGCTCTTTTATGCTATTAAAAAAATTTGGAACTATGAAATTTTAAAAATAAATCTGAAATATCTTGAAATAACATGAAAAGGACAAGTTTTGTTGAGAAAATAGGTTATTGAGCCATTTTTATTCATCAAAGATACGACTATTACAGACAAACTAATATGGGTTGTTTTTTTTATAGCCTGGCCAAAACAACCTTATATAGGTTGTGTTCGAGAAATGGAGAAAAAGGTGGAAAAGTTTCCAAAACATTTCCCCTACTTTCTACACCCATTTTAAAATGATTTGACATAATAACTGTGTAATTACCTTATTTTCAATCATTTTTCTACATCTTTTTATAATCTATTTTAACTTTATTCCTTTATTTTTTATCATTACTCCTATAATATCACATTATTCTCTTACTTTTCCCCCCATTTTTTCCCAATTGTCAAACACACCCAAGGTATTCAGAAACAATATGACTGTATCAGATTGGTATTAGTTGGTATTCAAAGTCGTGGTTGTCCTAATACAGGGTTAAGGATGTCGCGAATGGTGATGCTTCGTGCACAATCGCTACGTTGTGACAAACATCATAATTAGGAATGATATGTAGATTGTCATGGCAGAGTAGTTAGTGATGTTGCTTTACAGAAGGAAAATCGATGTAGAACAAGTGGAGGAGAACTAGAATAAAAAGGGATAGATCTTCTTAAAGGGAAGAAGGAAAGAAAAAAACTAGAAGAATTGAGGATTTGAAGGGACTTGTAGAAAAGAAAAAGAGAACCCTAGGCAAATAAGAAGCTGTCAATTAACCAACTATCAAAATAAGAACTTATATGGGAACAAAACATCTTTGTTTACAAGAAATAGCTGACTTAGACAATAAGAAATAGGTAAAATTGCTTAAGAAGAAAACTTGCATGATGAGAAAACCAAAATAGAAATTAAATCCATCTAAACTATGTCAAAATATATAAAACAAATCCTAAATTAGCCATGATACTATCATTGTGCCTTGCAGTGGTATGAATTTGGCCTGAAACATCATGATGTCCATCACTGTTTTGTCATGGAGAATCCCTTCACCGTTGGTGTAGTGCATCAGTGGCTAACACCCACAATTGGTGGTCACTACTTCCTAAGACCTTGCTTATCGAGCAAAATTCCAACGTCTCCTTAGAATCATGTCAAATGAAGGAGGAACATGGGAACACCTGTATTTAGAATAAATCTGCCTAAATTATCTGTCAATAAATGTATAAAACAAATCCTAAATTAACCCATAATGCTATGATTGTGCCTTACATGGTATGAATTTTATTTGGATGGGTCTCATGTCCGATATTCATGCTTACGCGTGCACCCATGATAAACAAAATTATTGTGAGGTATGTCCTATCATCCCATGCTCAAAATCAATTCATGTGAATCATTTCCCAAAAGCATGAAATCTCAAAACATGACAAATAAAACATGAAATCTCTTCAATAAATCATGCAACAACTAGGATTCCAATGATCCAAAACCTCTAACCATAAAGTTATCAAAGCTCATTACAACCTGTCACATACATGCTAAATCATAAGAAAATCGCAAGAAAACTCTACAAAACATCCTACTTGCTTCAATCTCTCTCCTCAAGTTGTGTAGGTGAAATCCAACTGTGTAGCAAAAACACCTCCCCAAGCTAAAAATCCTCTGGTTCTCTGTGAATTTTTAGCCACATTGTCGAGTTTTCAATCTGAAACCATTGATATTTCCACCCAAGACCGTCAACGTTTCTGCTTCAGAAACTCTCTTTTCCTACATCAGTCATTGTTTCCACGAGAAAGCATTGTCGTTTCCTGTAAACTACTGCAGTTTTGCTAAAACTAATTTTTTTGACAGTCCGCACCATTTTGATCATAACTTCCTCCCACGAACTCAGATTGACATGGTTCTTTTTGAGTTGAACTCTTAACTTCAAGATCTACCTTTTTCCACAAAATTTCTGCTCAAAATTCCTAGAACACAAACCATGAGATTCCATCAAAGTCACGCGAAGTCACAGTCCATAACTATACCTATCCAATCTTCTTTATTAGACATTCAATCCTCTCCAAATTCACACCATATCTCCACCAATGACCACAAAGCATGAGAGAAACATGCCCCAATGGTTTCATTAGGTTTCCTCTCCATTAACCCAACCCATTGGATAACTTAAAATTTAAACACTGAACTCAAAACCTCAATTTCCAAAACCTTTCAATACTGGTATTTGGGCTTGCTACGCACTCTAAGAACCCTATTCATTTAAACGTTGTTCATGCCAAAACATCAAGCAATGATATGGCTAACACAAAATATTACCATTGTGGTTACATTTCACCAAGATTTGACTCAATGGAGCATATCACATATACTGCCACTTCTAACCAAATCATCCATGCAAACTCACCACAAGACATAGGACACATGTTCATGCCATTCATGCCATTCATAGGCCTCAAAACACATAAATAACCCATTTCTGTTTAGAATGAAAAAGTTTCAACTATAAGCCTCATAGGCTACCATCATCATCACCATAACACACTTCTAAACAACCTAGGGGCTTACAGATGGCAGCATCAGTCAGTCAGTACGGAAAGATGCAAGGTAGGGGTTGGCTGGATCTGACATGGATAATGTGAACATAAATTTTTGCATGCTGAATTTAAAGGAGACATTCAAAGTAGCCATTTAATAGTAAAAGTTATTGGAGGAGGTGGATCCAAAGAACGGACTCTCAACAGATTGTCATTGCATGATGTTGGGTCAGCTGTACAGGGGCAGACTTGGCGCACAATCACAGCTATTGAGGATTTTGAGAAATATTGTCCTTAGGAATGAGATGATGACCACACTTTAAAATAACTACTATGTACCTTCAGTCTATATTTCTTGAAACAGAGCTTTTTGGGCTAGCAGATTGCATTTGTAATGTGGGACGCGAAGATATTTTCATAAATTTGGGTTTAGATTGTTTTTAGGATAGTATTTCTATTTTGGAAGATCTCCTAGATATATTTAAATGATCTCCTAGAATATTTTAGAATATATTTAAAATAAGCATGTATATATTTTAAGTTTACTTCTTTAAGAAGTTTGCTTAAAATATACAATTTCTTTTTCTAGAAGGATTTCATTTGCTAAGATTGGGTGATATGTTCACCTATAAATACAGCCCT
>JAXCLR010000050.1:29722707-29737611 GCA_035584095.1 Annona squamosa | reverse complement strand
GATGTGGAAAGTGAAAAGTTTTAAATTGAAAAGTTTTAATGTGACAACTTTTAACCATTGCCAAACATACCCTAAATCAAATTAAATGAACCACATGGAAAACAGAGAAAGTGCTGCAGAAGGTTTACCTCTTCAGGCATAAGAGGGCATGAGCCATTTTTTCTTTGGGCACTAGAATCGATGGAGAGTTTTTCTTTTATAATTCCATGTTTAATCATTTTTTCCCTTTGGTGTTGTATGAGTTCAGTGTGGACATCCTGCAACAGTAGGAATATATAAAGCAAAATCAGAAGCAAAGAAAAAGTTCAAAAAAATGATAGTAAGATCTGGCAGTTGCACATGCATTGTTGAAACAAGATTTGTGAAAGACTACCACTACTAAATCATATGGACCACACAGTTCATACTGCACAACTTATAATTCGCTGACTACACGCGGCTTTAAAAATGAAGTAATTTAGTTTTTAAGTTCGGTGCAGTAAGAAAGAAATTCTCAGAGGATAACCTGGAAGAGCTCTGCACAGCCATGATATGCCAATCTGTCCCTCACCAGGCCAGGGTGAAACACCAGGTATGGTTGGCCTGAACTTCGCAATCTAGAAGCTCGTATAAAACAAAGAGATCCATTCATTAGGTATAAGATCATGTCCACCACTTACAAAGTAAATCACAAGAATGAATTGGCACAATCTACAGCTCCTAATAAAAGTGCTACTTGACAACTCTCTCCAAGTCCTATGGATTGAAATAGGATCTGACATTTAAATGAAAGCCCTCACAAGTAAGCCTCTCATAGTGTAAAATTGTTTGGCAGTGTATTACCATGACTTTATATACTAGGCCCACTGGCGCAAACTCAGATCAAGAGATAATCATGACTTGGATTATGGTCCTCAGTTCATAGGGTAGTAATCCACAGGATTAAAGGATGACTGATGCTTTTGGAATGTGTAAGTTACTGTTTAACAAGAAAGCCAGGTTGCTTGCTATCTTTCAACATTAGACATGGATTTGTCATGTTAAGACATGTTGGTTCATAAATAACAATAGTTATAAATGCCATGAAGTATATGTAGTGGTAAGGTGGCAGGAAGCAGCCAATTGCAAGTTTGCAAAGACAAGTCACATGTACAGGAGATTTAGTTTTCTCCCTTAAAAGATTACACAAACAATGTTTTGAGCTAAAAGAAACCAAAAAGGGTAATGCCCCCTACCTCCTCACCATCTGAAGTCCAAGATTGAGAATTTCTGCACGGAAATGAAGGGCATGAAAGGCAACCCTACATCTAAGTCTCTGAACTTCACGCATGCTTGAGGGAAGGATAGACTAGGAAGAAATAAATAACAGAATAACTATCAGAATGAAAATCAGTCAAGAGGCCCAACAAAAATTCATGTCTAAACCTAACACCAGATGGATTCACATTGGCCTTCTTTCTTTTATTAGAAAAAAAGAATTAACACTTCTTCAAGCAGCATACACCAGAACACTGCTCGTCGGCACTAAAGCATTTTCTTTTTGGATTCTGATTAAACAAATCGACATAACACAAGGGGAAAGGTAGACTGGATCACTCTTCTATAAGTGGTAGTATTTGTTTCATATGAACCTCATGGATATAAGAAAGGCAATCTCTGTACTTTTTGGTAGAACAAGAAAGAGAAGAAAATAGGAGAACAAGTTCAAGGAAAAAGGAGTGGTGCATGACCCATAACTAAACTACACAACCTTAAGTTTTTCTAGCATAAACAACCACATTGTTACTCTTTATTGATTCTCAAGTTGAAGCTTTGGTCATCAACCATACTTAGATTGCTGACACCAAGGTCCTTAGTTCAAAAGCTGTGAAAATTAACCTTTTTGTCTCTCATCAGTTCCAGAACTTTTGAAGTAGTAATTTATTGAGCAGGGCATCAAAACAAGGAAAGTTCACTTGCAACCAACATATGTCTACTGATAGCTATAAAGTTTCAAAAGCACTTGTCTCTACTAACATATGTATGAATCACAGACAAGCTGTCATGGAAAAGATTCATCAGTGTTGAAGGCAAGATATTTCTATCATTAAGTTGACCACAAAAGTTTATGAATAGCATGAGTTTGATATTGCACTTCTGCAGTACAATGCCTAGAAGCAAATTGAAATGCAGAAAAAGAACAGGCACAATTCACATCAATTTAGAACTTCAGAAAGAGATGATTACCCTTGAACTAATCCTTAGGCAAGAAATCTCATATCAGAGGGAAAAAAAAAAAAAAAAAAGGTGAGCAAGGAGATCCTGCATTTGTAGCTTTTCGCTCTCCTTTCCAAGTTTTAACCATAACAGGACTGAGATAAGGTTGTTTTAACTTATTCCTAAGTTCAATCTAAATTCCACTCAGCATGGTGTCAACAGTGTAATAATCTCTGCAAGTGGTTCCTCCATTATGGAACATTGTCTACTTCTTTCAGATGGAAATACAATTTTTTTGTTCACATTGAAAATTTAGAAATAATAATAATAACATGTAGGCATGGGTCAAAAAGGAAAAACACATCAACAAATATTAAGAACATCCCAAAGAAGTGCAACTGGTTACATTTTAAATATATTTCCTATGATCAAAAATAAGAAACAAGAAAGAGTAGTTATTGAGTTGATGGCACCTTTTGCTCAATCTTCATTCTCAAAATCCATTTCAGAAACCATACCCTCAAATAGTTGTCAAAATATGCACAGAAATGATAATCATATAGGAAAATTTTAAACCAACTTTTAGATCATTTGAGATAGAGATTCTCAACATCATGAAAATGGTAGAAAATAACAAATTGAAACTCTCCACCTTAGACACATGATATCCACGATGGAGCTGATAAACCATTTGCCTTTTGATTCACATTCTTTCCCAAGGAAAATAATTTTAGCAGAAGCACTTTTTGTGTGCAAAACCCTAAAGTAAAAAACAAAAGCTGAATCTAGGACAACTGGATTCTCACCTGAAGGCATCCTCCACCAGTAATCATCAACCCAACAACCTTTGTTCTCTTTAAGTTTGGCAAGACTTCTCCAAAATAAAAGGCCGGAGATGCAGAATTTTCAGGAGTGAAAGTAAGACTCGTTTTCATTTTCCTTGCCACCTTCAAATATTTAGGTAAACTCTTCACAACAATTACATCCTTTGCAAGGGCTTCAATGAACTGATCTTCATCATAAAGGTAAGAAAAGCTTCTGAACTTGGAACTGCAAATGTGACAAACAAGTGAACAAAAAGAACCAACGAAAATAACAAATGAAAAAAAGTTCAAGAAATATAATGAAAAACCTTATGCCTTTATCACGGGTGCTTTCCTGGATCTCTGGAATTACAAGAGTAGCATTTAGAAGCCTGGATATTGTGACAAGATCACAAATCTACAAAATGACCAAACATGTTACAAATTTTCAGCAACAGTGGCAATAAAACAAATCTCTCTAGACAACAGAAACTTACAGCAGATCTTATCTTGTCAAATCCACCAAAAATTTTTGCATAAATGAAACCATTGTTTTCCTCACTTGGTGCTGCACGAACCAAAGTAAGTATTTTAAATCGCAGAATGACATGAGGGAATCAGTTTGAAAAGAAAAAATAAGAAAGAAAAAGAATTTAATCTGTATACAGACCATGATATTCAATAAATCAAAATGCACTAATATTCAAATGGAGTTGGAGGCACCATGGTGATAGATTGCAATGCCTCAAGCTATAAAACTTAAAGAATATGGCAGAAATTCATTTAAAAATTTATGGCGGAATGGACTTGAAAAATGTACAAAAGATGTTCGTGCCATTCACTTTCTTGAGCGTTAGTCTGTGATCTAAACTGATCTAGTTTAACTTAAATAATGCGCACTATCAGATTCAACTAGTTTGAAGTGTCATGGGATACGTCACACAGGTACTTTCTCAAATCACTACCTTATTTCCAAGCATGTTCTTCTAAATTTGTATGTAATTCTAGTTCTTATCAAAATCCTCTTAATTTGCTATCAGCAATCATTAAAGCTCATATAACATCTCCAACATTCCAAACTTTCCCATCTTAACCCATTGATAATTCCAGTTCTTATACCATAACCGTCCTAATTCAAGTTCTGCCAGTATCCTAGCTTTGCTCTGGTACAGTATATGAACTAAAAAACCTATCAAAAGTATGCATGCACAATCTGGCCAAGCCATTTAAGTACCTGTACATTCATCTAACAACCTGCTGCTCCTACGCCTAGATGCATTCAACTCTAATTCCTTGACTTCCTCTCACATGCATCACGAATTTCATTTCAGCCACACATTTTTGCAAGCACATTATTGCTCAACATCCATAAATCTGCGAATGTAAGCAGGACTAGACCTGCAGCTATCTTAAAGAATTTTTCCTTTAGTTTAATCAGAGTCAAGCAATTTCAGAGGGCTCCATATGCACAGTGCAAATTTTCTTCTTTCGACCAATTTGGATGCCATGATCTACTGATTCTCAATCACTCTACTTCATCAGTTAGACAGAGAAATGTCATGTGCAGGTACTTCATCATGAAAAAACCTCAGCTATTATAATAAAAATTCATATAGTCGGCAAAATTACATTCATTATAAACATGCATCCATGGACTGACGATCTACAAACAAAAAATCATAATTATGGAATGGAGAAGTGCTTTGAAGGACCATTACCAGAATATCTGTTTCTAGGATTGGCATATGGTTGTATTGATTCCAGAGACTTGACCGGTGCCCACAACTTTCTATACCGAATGCTCTGTGAATCAAATAGACTTAAACATTATTTATTGTTTACCAACTCCTCATTCTTAAAAGAAAATATCTAGTAATATATTAACTGGTGTCATGAAATTGGAAATGCTGGAACTTAAATGTTAGATACACTAGATCAATAATAGAATATATTCTCATAAGAATACACATTCAATATATTACAGAGACGATACAAAGGTTTTCAAGTATTAACTAGATTTGACGGAGAACTCCATTATTGCAAGTACACAAAAGCACACAAATAAATAAATTCAGAAGAAAACACAAAATGAGGGTGTGTTTCGTTTTAAATAAACTTTTCAATCTAAAACCTTTCACTATCCATAACTACTGAATTTTTAATTATTTCTTCGCATCTTTCTGTACCAACTACTATACTTTTCAATAATTTATACGCAACAGTCCACACAACTAGCTTATCTATTTTAACTTTATTTTCTTTATTCCTCATCATTACCCCCATCGTATCACATTATTTTCTTCGTTTCACCAACATTTACAACAAAAAATTTTCATTCCAAAGTTTTATCACTTTAGAGTTAAATTTTCCTCATCAAGTAGTGTTAGAAATGAAGATGCAAATAAATAAATAAACTGACTAGGAAAACATGGGAAAGGACTAATTCGCCGTTACTGCCATACTGGTTCATGAAAGGCATGTTGCAAGACCAAAAATTAACAGAATGGCAATTTTAGACCATTTCTCAAGAATTGAAAAAAAAAAAAAAAAAAAAAGAAGAAGGAATTCCAACACTAAGAAGATTGAGAAATCCAATATATAAGCCTCACATGTTTATCAAGATTTGCAATGATTCCAGTGAATCCCACGCCATGGTACTGGACCAAGTCGTCACTTGTGCGATTTGCAAGGAGTAAGTGAACCAGAATTGAAGCAGCTGAAAAAATAAAACCCAAGAGCGCAACAAGTTTGATTTTTGATTTGATTAACATCTTACGTCACAGGAAGCATTTCAAAGGAGCCCACAATGAAGTTTAGTACCTGACAGTAATGCAAAATGTATCCATCAATACTTGTTTGGGGACACTCATACATGGGTATACATATTTAAAGTGCATATGAAATGATGAGGGAAAAAAGCAGGTTCTTAGGATTGTTAGCACTGGTTAAAGGTTTTTACAACAGTCTAAGGAGAAAATGCTGTCATATCATATTTTATTTACACACTATACAGGCCCAACTGCACAATGTAGATTTTTTAAATACACACACACACACACACTACTAATTCTGGAATTAAAATGCTTAATGTCCATATGTAATCTTGGTCTCTCAATTTGATATGAGCAGGTATCTCGTAAGCTTCAGGAAAATCAAATGCATTGATATTAAGCATTTATCTGATTTTTCAGTCGTAAAAGGTTCAGTAAATGATGTTACATCTTTTAGTTAAATATCATTTATTTGTTTGCTTTTATTTGCAACCTTACGTCCAAATGGGATACCCTTCCTATTATGCTGTTTATGCATAAGTTAAAATCTCCTCTAGTTGTGTGAAGTCTTTAGATGAAGAATTTTTTTTATCATGTCACCCACCTTAGATGATCAGACACCTAACAGAGATATACTCTAGGGACAGGAGAACGAAGCCACTACATCTACCCAATATTTGAACCATGGACCTCCCATTCACACTACTCTCTTCGCACCCATGTCAACAGCTTAGGCATCCAAATTGTAAATTCATAATGAGATTAATTTTCTGGAATTCCCAAGCATTTTCCTTTTGGATTATCTTCCTTCCATAGAATGTTTGCTTTTAGGCAGACGTACTAATTAGCTTCAGTTTTTTGTGCTTTGCGAATCAAGAATTTTGAAATAGCTCGTCCAATTAAATAACCTATCCGGTTCACTGAAGTCTCGTTTCCTCCAAACTGTCAGTATTGTAAGATCCTAACCGTTGACTCCACGCATCCTGGCTTCAGTTGATTCTTCGTAGCTTGTGACCTGGAAAAAAAGTAGCAGTCTGTTGTCTGCTATCAGCATGCCTGTTGCAAACTTCATGAAGACCAGCTGCATCATTATTGGTTGTACCTTTGCAGATCCTATTAATTGCATGGTTTATAGAATCCCGATTCAATGCACCCGGTGGCATTGAAACTTTAGCGCAACTGGGTGCAAAACCCATTTATTTACTTTTTTTAAACTGGTTTTTATAAAACTGTTAATTTTGGTGTATTCAACTTATCTATGAAGTTTTACCATTTTTGGAGATGTGCATAACTGTTTTTTTTTATTTTTCAAAATAGGGGTATATATCTGTATCTTATATTTTTAAAAATAAAAGAACATATATATACATGCTTCTCCAAAAGTGGTAAAACTTAATTTATAGATTAAATACACCTCCAAAAATTGTAAAACTTAAATTTATAGATTAAATACACCTAGATTAACACTAATAAAAAATTTCCCAAAAAAAAATTAAAAAATGGGTTCTGCACCTGATTGCACTAAAATTTCAATGCAACCAGGTGCACTAAAACAGAACTCTGATTTATATGTTAAACAAAAAAGCTAAAAACATTAAAATTAAAAAAGCAGCCATTTATATAAACCACTAGATGCAAACATTTTGAAGGAATCACTCCTGACTCCCCTACTTTGGGATGCTGCAAGGCCAAAAAAATTGCAATGGCAAATCCAGAACATTTCTCAGAAAATTTTTCTAAAAAAAATCCATAACTAATAAAATCAAGAAATCTAAAATATAAGCCTCACATGTTTATCAAGATTTGAGATGACTCCAGTGAATCCCACACCATGGTAATGGACCAAGTCGTCACTTTTACACTTTGCAAGGAGTAAGTGAACTAGAATTGAAGCAGCTGAAAAAATAAAGCCCAAGAGCGCAACAAGTTTGATTTTTGATTTGATTAACATCTTACATCACAGGAAGCATTTCAAGAAGCCCCCAATGAAGTTTAGTACCTGACAGTAAAGCAAAAGAGGAAAATGTATTCATCAATACTTGTCTAGGAACACTCATACACAGGTATACATATTTAAAGTCATCAAACATCAATCCTGAATTTTGAGGATAAACAACACCAACACGGACAATCAAAAACAAGCATGAAAAGACAGAAAAAAAACAAAAAAAAAAAACCCTTTAAACAGAACTTTTATCTACTCTCAAGGTCAGGGATTAGTTCATCTTGCTCTTGCCACTAAGGAAAAAAAATAGCAAAGAAAGAACAGAAATGAGAAGCAAAGTTCACCTCCCTCATTGAGAAAATATGTTTTGTAAAAATCTTAATCCCCACATACAGCTGATGGCAAGTGCCATAGATGTCAGTTACCAACGGAAGTGTGGTGGGTAGATGAGAAACAGGGTGAAGGGCTGTTGCAACATTACAACGGATTCTCCCATATGAGATGGCATCCACACTGCAATGGGAATTCTAGGTGATCCTTAAGCAAGGAGCAAGAGAAGGAAAGAGCTCTGGATAAGTGTGCACAAGGAAAATGCAGTTTGCAGTATAGCTGGGCATTGAAGCTGTGAAACCCCAACCTATGTAGGACTCAATGGAATGCATTGAACATATATACATGATTTATATGTGATTTAAATGAATTTTGAATGATTTATGGATGATTTTATGATTTAATGATATTTTGCAATTAGGGTTTAATTAAGAATGGTGCTTAAAAATGTAATTGCTGGAGCCCAAAGTGAGTCGATATGACACGAGGGGCTTAATGAGGATTTAAAGGTGACAAGGTGTCATGAATAATCATGTTAATAATCACGATTTAATTTTTAGATATTAAAGTGTAATTATGGAATTAAGATGAAAAATGATAGAAAATTCATAACTTGACTCCTATAAGGCGGATTTCAATGAAATTTAAAAGGTAAGCTTACAATGGCAAACCCAATCTTATGAATGGATTGGATTATGGGAATCATGATGGGATTAGGGTGATAATTAATTATTTTTATCCTAAATCCAAAAGATAAATTCAAGTGGTCATAACTTGAGTTAGAAACGTTGATTTGAGATGAAATTTGAAACGTTGGAATAAAATTATGAAATTTATGATATGAATAGAATGGATTAAGATAATTATCATGAAAAGTTGCTTTCTTGGAGAGCAAGTAAGAGGCTACTTAAGATCTAAGTAAAGAGGGCAATTTGGAAAAGTGAAAATAAAATTTACTAAAATACCCTAGGGATTGCTTAGGAACCAAGAAAAGTGGCAAATAAAAGAAGGAAAGAGGGGAGAGCAAGGGTTGGACATTCCAGCAAGGGAGAGAAGGAGAGAGAAAGAGAGAGAAAGAGAGAGAAGAAGAGAGAAGGAGAGAGAGAAGAGAGAAAAAAGGGAGAAAAAAAGGAGATTTTCTCCAAGGAACAGTAGCAAGCACGTCCGACCCAGCAAGGAAGAGGAGAAAAGAGGAGGAAAAGGAGAAGAAAAAGAGGAAGGCAAGGCTTGGTAGTAGCTCGGGAGTTCGGGACAAAGAATCGACGAAATCTGGTAAGTACCCATTGACTTTAAGCCTTTTTACAAGTTTTCTTCTTGATATTGGAATCATGATTTTGAATCATAATAAACCTCTAAATAAATATTAATAACATTCTGGAATTAAGTATTGATTGAGGATTTTTTATATGTATTGAAAAGAGATGCAAATATGGGAGCAAAACTTAGAAGAAATGCGATAGAAATCTAAAATATGGAAGAAATAGTTATTAAATGATTTTTAGTATGACTATTTTTGGAAAGACTCATTATGGGGTTATTAAAGAACAATATAATTTTTAGATTAAATGGATAAGCACATTAAAAATTAAAAATCCGAGAAAATAAACCTAAACAGGGTTGCATGGGTGGCAAGATCAGCTGCACCAAAGTATTTTTAGTAATTTTTATAAAAGTAATTTTGGGCTAAAATGTTTACAGGATATATAATACATATTTAGGATCACAAAAAAAAATAAAAATTAGGTTTTTATGGGTATAAATATACCTAATAATTTATGTGATTAAGGCTTCTGAAAATGGATGCTGCTGTCCAGTAAGGTAAAAATATCAAAATAAATATAAATGCTTAATTTTTTGTGCTGAAAATATTTATTTTGGTTAATTTATGTAGTTATTAATGTATGGTAGAAATTTCAAATCAAAAATACTTTATTTAATGTTACTTAAAGATTTTGAGAATCGAGTGTGCTTGAATTCAGCATTATAGACAACTTAAGGAATAAATCAAGATAAATATTAAATTTCAAGTTTTTATGATGGAATTTAAGTTATAATGGGATATAAAAAAGTGATTATGAGGGTTTAACTTGTTAGAGGTAAACAAGATTACCCTAAATATGATTTTTTAAAAATATGCAAAGGGAAGTCCAAAGAGGGGTACAAAGGGTACCCAAGATGTATGTGAGAGTTGTTGTTTTGGAAGAAACTAATATATAAATTTTAAGCACGTGTTAATACCCTAAATTTGGGTTAAGGAAAACTTGATTAATTTATGAAATTTATGGATTAGAAATCTGTTTTGAATTAAGTGTCAAAACCGGTGTTGAAATGAAGAAAAACGGATTCTAATGTTGCTATTTTCGAACCCTATGATGAATGGATTATAAATCCGAAATTAAATCTAAATTATAGGTTAATTAATTGGTTTAATTATGCTGGAATTAGGGACAAGTTTTTGTGTTGAAAAATTTTAAGAAACACATGATTTATGTGTTGAGAAATAGACGTAGATGAAGAGATAAGTATGAATAAATGATATATGAATTATGTAAGTTGTTAAAATGAAAAAATGCATGAAGAAGTGATGGAAAACCTAAGGGATATAAGTATTTGAAGATGATGCAAATAAATGAAATATTATTTTTATTTATTTAGGCAAAGGCAAGGAAAAGAATAGAAGAAAAGGGATTATGGCGATCTCGGGTAAGCAAGCGAACTTTTTAAAATGATATTTTCTTTCTATATGATGATGTGTGATTGAAATTTTTATGTTTATATTTTGAAGAATGGGCAAGTACAAGTTTTGAAAATGATGGCTTTAATGAAAAGTCATAAGTTTTGGAAAAGAATGACTTTAAGGAAAAACCTCAAGATTTGCTTCATGGGAAGCAAGTAATATGTTTTAAGATAAGAATTTTATCATCAGTGTTACCAAAGATTGGCAATGTTTTATGTTAATGGATTGAGAAATTTGCTTATGAGTAAGCAAGTTCTTTACAATAATGTTTTCAATGAATTTCACGTTTTATGTTGATGGTTTTTTTTTAAGAATTTGCTTATTAGCGAGCAAGTTCTTCTTGATGTTGTTTCAAAAGTATTTTATAAGAAAAACAAAATTTTGCCCTTTTTCACAAAGAAACAAATGTAAATAAGTTTTGAATTTCTCTTATGATGTTTAATGATAAATAATCATGTTCTAAAAGAAAAAAGGAAATTTGATTTATAAAAAAGATTTATTTTGTTAGGTCATGATAATTAAATAATAAATGATGATTTGAACATAGTTCATATATTTTGAAATGATATTCAAAAAATTTTGATTTCCTTTAGATAAGAAAATCTATGTTGAAAATATCTTGAAAAATATTTATACGAATGTGTTGAAAGGGATTTAAGGATGACCAACCTCTTATGTTGATTTCATAAAATGGTTTAATTTTGAAAACTTTAACAGTTTTGAAATTCTTTTATAGGAATTTTAAGATGTATTATTTTTCAAACATTTCAAATGTTTATCAAAATATTTTACTCAAAACGTTTTTAACAGAATTTAAGAAAGGTCATTCTAAAACTAGATTTCAAATGACAACTTGTTAAAATGGTCTGTGATGTGTTTTTAAAAATAATTTTTAAAGATAAGAATCCGGTGTAAGATTTTTTTGTGTGTTATAGATGCAGACAGAGATTTGTGATCCCGGTTTAAAAAGACATAAGCTGCGATTTATGGTTTTTCAAACCAAACGGACTGCGGTCTGTCATAATAATGTACGGTACACTAGTACAAGGATTAGACAGGTTGTAGAGAACGATTGGGATGACCGGGGCCCACTCTACATAAGGCCAAGTTGCTGAGGAATGATAGGAGTGCCAACGGCGCTCTCCTTGAGATGGAAGCAGGATAAATAAACAGCCACCTGGCTAGCGTGCTATTAAGGATTTTCTTCCAAAAGGTAGCATGATCACTTGGTAAGTGTCACTACTGGATGGGGGGAAATGTGTTTGCATACGTTTGCTTTTCAAAATCCCAAAGATTGAGATATAAAAGCATTTATATAGAAAGTTATCCTAAATTGGATTTCTATGAGCTAATATGCATAAGTTACCCTAAAAGTAAGGTATTTTTTACACAAAATGTGTAAATATTAAGAATAAAAAAATGATTTTTATGCAAAAGTTTTCATGAAAAGGATTTATGACTTGTTTGCTATAAACAAGCCCCAAGATGGGGATTATGAAAAAGGGTTTATGTTGGAAAATGTGTTCGACATAAGAATGTTCATTTTCGAAAGGTTTATGTTGTAAAAATGGTTGGACATGAGAACGTCCATTTCCTAAAGGAATTTATGTTGGAACATGTGTGGACATAAAATTGTCTGTTTCTAACAAAGTTTAAGGGATAAAGATGTTTGTGGATATATGAATGTCCATTGCCAAAAAGGCTTACGGAAAATGTATTTTGGACGTAAAAATGTCCATTATCAAAGTGTTTATGTGAAAAATGTTTTAGGATGTATGAACGTCCGTTTCCAACAAGGTTTAAGTGGAAAAATATTTTAGGACGTATGAACGTCCAATGCCAAAATGATTTATGTGAAAAAATATCTTTTCGTGGACATGAGAATGTCCATTGTCAAATATGATTTGTGTAAAGATGTTTTGGGATATAAAATGTCCCCTGGCCAAAATGATTTATGAGAAAAATGTTTTAAGAAATGATTTTTAAGGAAAGTCTTGCCCAAAAATGCTTGCTTACTGAGTTGTCACTCACGTTTTATTTTTCCAAACCTTAGACAGGTGCTAGGAAACTCAAGGGGTCAATCGACCTAAGCAACAAAGGAAGGTACGAAGTAGTACCCAAGTAGGCTAAAAGGATTAGCCATGGTGAGTGGAATGCTATGAATGGAAGTTTTTAGGGATGTTAATATATATGTGAAATTGTGTAGAGTTCCGAGTTCTAGGTGAACTAATGATTGAATAGATGTATGTATACAATGGAAATGTCATGATTAAGTCAAGAGGGCTTATGATGTATAACAACATGTTGAAATGATTTGAAGGATATGTACAAGTGTACCATTGCTTATGTTATAAATGAAATGATGATGAATGAAGAAACGAAAAAAAATTGGACAAGTTCCAATTGAAATCCCGCCGTGTGATCAAGGCAGCAATCTTGATGCATATTTACCAATCGATAGATTTTGAGGTAAGGATGTGACACTTGGGCTATGGCGCCGCATACAGTAAGCAACATGGACATCCATCTAATTTCAACATCAATTAAATTTTTTTAAAAATAATTTTTCCGGTAGTATAGGGTGGAAATTTAGGGCAGTAGTAGTCCTTAGGAGCATGGAAAACTTGGGTAGCAAGAAATGTTTTCAACGGTCTAGATTTAGCCAGGGAATGAAGAGATAGACGGTCAATATTGAGGTAGCACATTAGATGGATTAAATGCATAAATACGGTGGCAAAAAGGGGCAGATTCCAGCTCCTTATAAATAAATTATGGGGCGACAATGAAGAAGGTTTTTAACGGGCTGGGAGAAAGAGGAAAAAAATGGAAAAGGCAAGGGGCAGCAAAGGATGTCTAGTAGGTATGATATAAAAATTTTTATTTTATTTATTCCCTGCCAAAATTCACTTCCAGCAGGTTGCAATAAATTTTTTTATGTCATTTAATTCATATCTAATTAACATCTAACAAGATATGGAAGAAATTTCTATTATATTTAAGTTTCAGAAATTTTATGTGAATTTAGGGTATTATGAATCATAAACAAGCTCTATAAATGGTTATAAGAGTGGTTGATGGATAGCACCTAATGTATATATAGTTAAGGTGCAAATTTTATAAATGAAATTTGGAAATATGAGAATATATAAGGCTGTTTTGGTAAAAAAGGGTAAATTTCAGAAATTTTGATTTAAATTAACAAGCTATAGATTCCATATAAACCCTTAAGTTGATTATAAGAATTGTTGGTTAATAATTCTTATATATGTACATGCAAAGAAATGAAAGGATAGGAGTAATATTTGACAAATATGTATGTATATGTGGATAAATTGAAATGGATTACCTTTCAAAAATATAATGTGAACTTGGCTTGCTAAAGGTTGGAGACAAGCTATTTGAAGGATTTTATAAGTTTAGAAGTCTAAACATGGAAATTAAATGAAGTAATAAATAACCACTAAGTTGTAAACGTATATGGTTGTTAAAAAGATGAATATAAATTTCAAAGAGTGGAATATAAGCAAGTTCCTTGAAAATTCAAGTGAATAAATACCTTAGATGTGGGTATTTAATAAATAAATGAGTCATTACTTTGCTTATAAAGATAGGTACGTAATATGTCACCACTGAGGAAAGTGAATATTAATGGTTATTGAAAGAGTATATATGGTTGAATAAGAAATGTGGATAATCATTTCAAATAAAGATTTGATAGAAAACTTGTATGCTATAGGATATGAAAGGATATCTTGAATAATTTCAAGAAATTTCTATATAAAATATAAGTATAAAAGGAAAGAAACAATTGATGTATTAAATTTGTATGGATATGTAGTTATAGAAAAATACAAGTGCTAATGTCAAGGAAAGAATGATTTAAAGTTAGCATGTTACGGATCATATGAGAATTAAACCCATGTGACCCGTATATGTGAAGGTAAGGAAAAAGCGAGGGATGGAAAGCACAAATGATTGACTAGGTAAGCAAGAAACCTTTTAAAAATATTATTTTCATTTGGAAAGTTGAAATGATTACAAATGCTTTGTAATGATGCTTTAGATTGCATTTTCAAATGCTATTTTGTTATTAAATGTTGAAATGATTTGAACATGTATTATTAGGATGTTTCAAGATTGCTT
>JAXCLR010000050.1:29709339-29719581 GCA_035584095.1 Annona squamosa | reverse complement strand
GCAGGATAAATAAACAGTCGTCTGGCTAGCGTGCTATTAAGAATTCTCTTCCAAAAGGTAACATGATCACTTGGTAACAGACAAGTTGTAGAGCACGGTTAGGATAAACGGAGCCATTCTACATAAGACCGAATCGCTAAGGGATGGCAAGAGCGCCAGCGGCGCCCTTCCTGAGATGGAAGCAGGATAAATAAACAGTCGTCTGGCTAGCGTGCTATTAAGAATTCTCTTCCAAAAGGTAACATGATCACTTGGTAAGTGTCACTACTGGATAGGGAGAAATGTGTTTGCATACGTTTTGTTTTTCAAAAGTCCAAAGATTGGGATATAAAAGCATTTATAAAAAAGTTATCCTAAATTGGATTTCTATGAGCCATTTTGCATAAGTGACCCTAAAAGCAGAGTGTTTTACACAAAATGTGTAAATATTAAAAATAAAAAATAGTTTTTATGCAAAAGTTTTTATGAAAAGGATTCATAACTTGTTTGCTATAAATAAGCCCCAATATGGGAATTAAGAAAAAGAGTTTATGTTGGAAAATGTTTTGGACATAAGAATGTCCATTTCCAAAAAGTTTATGTAGGAAAAATGGTTGGACAAGAAAATGTCCATTTCCTAAAGGGATTTATGTTGGAACATATGTGGATATAAAAATGTCCGTTTCTAAAAGAGTCTAAGAGATAAAAGTGTTTGTGGACATATGAGTGTCCATTGCCAAAAAAGCTTACGTAAAATGTATTTTGGACATAAAAATGTTCATTATCAAAGTGTTCATATGAAAAACGTTTTAGGACATATAAACGTCCAATTCCAACAAGGTTTAAGTGGATAAATATTTTAGGACGTATAAACATCCAATGCCCAAATTATTTATGTAGAAAAACGTCTTTTTGTGAACATGAGAATGTCCATTATCAAATATGGCTTATGTCAAGATGTTTTGGGACATAATAATTCCCCTGGCCAAAATGATTTATGAGAAAAATGTTTTAGGAAAAAATTTTCAAAGAAAGTCTTGTCCTAAAATGCTTGCTTACTGAGTTATCACTCGCATTTTGTTTTCCAAACCTCAGACTGATACTGGGAGACTTAAGCGGTCGAGAACCTAAGAAATGGAGAAAAGGTACGAGATAATACCATGTGGGCTAAAAGGATTAGCCATGGTGAGTAGAATGATATGAATGGAAGTATTCAGGTATGTTGATGAATAAGTGAACTTGTTTAAAGTTCCGAGTTTTAGGTAAACTAATGATTGAATAGATGTATGTATGCAATGGAAATGTCATGATTAAGTCAAGATGGTCTGTGATGTATAAGTATATGTTAAGAAGTTATAAAATGGATATGTACAAGTGTATCATTGCTTATGTTATAAATGAAATGATGATGAATGAAGAAACGAAAAAAATTTGGACGAGTTTCAATTAAAATCCCGCCGCGTGATCAGGGCAACAATCCTAATTCACATTTACCAATCGATAAGATCTTGAGGTAAGGAAATGACGTCTCGGTTTGAGGTGCTACAGAAGTTTCAAATGCTATATGGGACACCATGGAAATTTTGGGGTAACAGTTAGGATTAGAGAAGTAAATCGAGTCAGGTTGACTCTGAATGTCTTTATAACCCTAACCCTAGTTGTAAGACAAACCCTGCCTCTAATCCTATTTTCGATCACCAACCCAAACCCTAAATTAAACCTATAGAAATTGGTTCAATTCAGCTCACAAATTGGGTTAGTAGATCACCCAAATTATTGAAACAATATATTATTGGAGGTGAGAAAAGTTTGATTAGAATGTGGAAAAATTCTCCTAATGAAGCATAAATATAAATGATATGAGGATAAATTTATAAAATAAAGAATCAGACAAATTAATACCTCAAGATAGAAATAGTTCTAATGCTAGCGTGCTAGCCTAGAAAGAATACTCAAGACCCATAAATGGCACACAATATGTTTGCAAACATTCACGATTAAACAAAAGTCAATATGCAAAACAACCAATTGAACAAATTTAAGCCCAATATACAAGCAACCTTTGGAGCAATCAATAATCCTGTCAACAAGAAACCCATTAAGCGACCAATCAACCTACCAAAGTAATAGCCATAAAACTTGACTAAGTAGTACATACTTCATATTCAAATACAGGCACAATAAGTCCATATCCAGATACATATTACATCAAGTTCATCTAAAATTCAACTAAAAGATAACAGCAACAATCATTCCACAGCCTGGCTAGAAATCATACAAAACAGAAACATTTTTACTTAAATTCACACTTGCAATTATATGGACCGATCCAAGCAACAATTTCAACAAAAATCCCAAAATTCAATGTGCATTGCAGACTATAATTTAACAAGACAAGAAAACCCACTAGCTAATCCCAATTTCAACAAGTCAGCGACATTGAAATATCTCCCAAACACTAGACAACCTGTCAAACATTTTTGAAAAATCCAACTGCTAAAGGAGAATATTGTTAAAAGGATTTAAATTGTAAAAAATAAAAATATTCTGAAAATTGGCCATTCCTATTGCAGGATGCAGACCACCGTTTTCAAGAAGGAGCACGTTGCCGGAGCAAGTTGCTGGAGACGAACAGGCGGAAGATAAGACGCTGAAGCAGAGGACTAACAAAAACGAGCAGCAAGCGCCGGAAAGAGCAGCCGGTAACGGCCGGAGAAGAAAGATGGAAGAAATAGTGATGCTGATGATGGAGGGAAGAGAGCGAGTGGAATGAGGGTCAGGCACAGTTGGAATGTGAGATAGAAAGGCGGAAGGGAAGGAGAGAATGGCGAGAGTTAGCAAGAGAGACGATGGAGGGCGGAAGAAAGAGGGGGAAGGAGTAGCAGCGAGCGGCGACGGGAAAGGATACAGCGGCGTGAGAGGCAGCGATTAGCAAGAGTTGGTGATAGGGTGGCAACCAGCGAAGCAGTAATAAGAGAGACAGCGGGAGGGAGGGAAGCTAGGGGAGGGGAGGGGAGGGGAGGGGATGGGGAGGCGCTGATGGCGAGAGATGGGTGCGTGGGAGACAGAAACGGCAGCGAAAATCACCGGTTGCGTTCCTTCCGATCTGAGATGGCTGTGCTATTGCTTAGAGTCTGACGCTATGATGTAATGATGATTAATTGCGCTCTAGTAATTATTATTTTATTAATTTCAATTTTTTGAAGTAAATATTAATTTGATTTTTTTAAATTTATGTATATAGTATATACACGCAAGTCATCTGGTATTATAAATCAGTACATATAGAACTATCACAACACAATAAGGAACTAAATAATACCTTCACCACTCAAAGAACAAAAAAAAAAAAAATCTTTATAAATGAGAATGGAGAAAATCAGCTAAAATTACGAGCACTAAATGTCGAACTTATGTCCTAAACAATAAAAGAAATATGAGTTAACACCGAATCCTTGGTGGTTATTAATTTTAATTTTGACCCTGCTAAAATCTTTTGTTTAAATGACAACACCCGACACAATAAATTTCTTTTATCGTTGAACTTTCTTTTAGTCGGAATTCCATCTCACAAGGTTAATTGCTCCGTTAATCACATTATTTTTACCACTTTTATTCTTACATTCTAATTATTTTCCCAACAACTATATATAACAAATTTATTTATTTTAATAATACCCCTATCTTTTCCTATCAATCGCGCATTTATCAAAATATTCTATTTTTTTTTCCCACCAATTTCTATAATCCCATAATTTTTCACCTTGCCAAATGTCCTTTTTTACCGCCAACATTCTAATATATGATAGTATAATAGTGTCGCCTATTAATAGATAGACAAAGACCAAAGAGTCACTCTTTAATATATAATTAATAATACAAAATATTAATCCATTTGTATTGTATAGATTACAAATTTCATTTAAACAAAAGGTTTATTTATATGGGATATTATCGATTAATCGTTAATATTCTTAATATATTTAGAATGTATTTACTATTCACCAAAAAGTTTCCATTAGAAACCTTTTGCAACCATAATTATCATATTTTCTAATTTTTGTTTTACATCTTTATTGATAACGAGGGTTAATTTCAAATATATCCACTACCTTTGTTATTAATTATAAATAGATGAGTGATCCTGTTAGTTTGGGCTAAGTAAATATCTCGCTTACTCCACCTTAAAAAACTCATCTATAATATTTTTTTATTTTGTTCATACACTTGCTTATCTAATTGTATTCAACATATAAACTACACTTTACTATTTTTTATATGTGTAACATTTTTTGATATATGTAAATATTTTTTTAGATTTTTAAAATTTTTAAAAACTATTTACACATATCTAAAAATGGTAAAATTGGTCACTATATTAGATACATTTAAAACAAGTGTATGAAGAAAAAAACAAAAAAACTATTATAAATGAATTTTTTGAGGTAAACTAAGCGGGGCATGTGCTTAGTCCTAACTAACAGAATCACTCCTCCTACAAATATATCCAATAAGTTTGAAAATTTTATATATTCCTGCTAAGTATGGTGAAATTTCATTCCTACCTATTCCATTAGGCATAATTAAAAATTATTGTTATTCGTCATATGAAATGTTTAAATGCCCCTTATTATTTAATAATAATAATAATAATTCAAGCATGACAGAAGTTAAAAAGTGTAATAGAAACTCATCCAATTTGAGAGGGAAGCTAGGCAGAATGAGTTTTAATAATCCAGATATGGCATCACTGACAATGAATGCTAGACCAATCAAGAGCATTTTGGGATTTAAAAATTATTAAATATTACTTACTATTACATTGAGTATATTTGAAATTAATGAAATAATTACTGAATATATGTGAAACTTTTCAAACTTAATAGGTATATTTGTGGTAAATAAAGTGGGTATATTTGAAATTAGCTCTTATAATAATCTTATTGTTTAATCATTTATTTATAATTTCTAATACAATTATCCTGTATATTTAAAGAGTATGTTTAAAAAGTGATAAAATTTTTGATGAAAAACTTTTGAAAGTTCTTGAAATAAGAGAAAAATAATGAGATATAATTCAGATAATGATAAGGAATAAAGAAAATAAAATTAAATAGATAAGTTTAGTATATAAGTAGTTGTGTCTAAATGATTAAAAAATAATAAAATTGTACAGGAAGAAGTAAAAAAAAATTAAAGATAGGGGAGCTATGGAGAATAAAAATTTTTAATTTAAAATGTTTTTTTTATGTAAACACCCCAAATTTTGTTATTTTTACTTTTCATCATTACTTATTCTTTTAAAAATTTTCTTAAATACTAAGTACACATTAAATTGTTTTTTTATTCTTTATGTAAGCTTTAAAATTGTTAATTAATTAAACCAACAAGGTGTCTTCTTCTCAAATTCATCTCCGTTGACAAAAAATTCTTAGAAAATTGTAATGCTTATGGCAATGGATCTAATTGATTGATTTTCTAATTTTCGTAAGGTAAAGGTTAAGGAAGAAGAATTATTGGATTGAAATAATTTTTAGTATGCCATGTTAAGTAATTGAATTAGATTTGGATTTAAATATGAGGAGACTACACGAACATAATTCGGTGCCAATTCGAACGTTAAATAACTGTATGTATAAAAGGCGGAACTTGGAAGAAAGCAATCGAGCTCTCTGTAGTTTTTTTTTTTTTTTGTGGGATTTTTTACGTGGTGTTTTGCAAAAAAGAAAAAAAAAATTCTAATCAAAACTTTTCAATCTAAATTTTTTTAATTTCTATAATTATTATATTTTTTAATTATTTTTTTACATCTTCCCGTACAAATATTCTATTTTTTAATTATTTTTACACAACTAAATATGCATATAACTTATCTATTTTAACTTTATTTTCTTTACTCATCATCATTAACTCTATTATATCATATCATTTCTATTCATCAACAACTTTTATAGTAAAATTTTTTTTATCAAAAATTTTTATTATTTCCCAAACATATATGTAATTAGGTGGAGGAGACCTATCTGTCTTGTTTGTCATCCGACTATAGCACATCTGTTTCCTCCCACTACTCTTATATAGAAAAGATGGAACCATTGATTTTCGTTTCTTATTAAAGGGGTGTTTCAACAATTAAAATTTTTCACTAAAATTTTTTTAATCTATAACTTTTTAATCTTTACAATTATTTTATTTTTTAATTATTTTTTCATGTATTCTTATATAAAACTACTTTATTTTTTAATTATTTCTATATAATTACCTATAAGATTAACCTATTTATTTTAATTTTGTTTTCTTTATTCGTTATTGTTACTCTTATCATATTACATCATTTTTTATGAATTTAAAAACTTTGCATCTAAGGGTGTGTTTGGTTGGAGATAAAACTTTTGATGAAAAGTTTTTGGAGTAGAAGTTGTCAAATCAATAGAAAGTGACGTGATATAATATGAGTAATGATGAGGAGTAAAGAGAATAAAGTTAAAATAGATAGGTTAATTGTATGGGTAGTTGTGTAGAAATGATTGAAAAATATGGTAGTTTGTATAGAAAAATGTGAAAAAATAATTAAAAAATAGAGTAATTATTGAGAGTGAAAAGTTTTAGATTGAAAAGTTTCAGTCGACACTTTTTCACCGTAAACAAACACACCCTAAAAGTTTTATCACTTTGCATCTAAAAGTTTTATCACTCTACAAAGATATGCATGCATATATGATGCGATTTAGTAATGTTTGCAGATTTTCTTGTATTTTATCGATGGTGGTGGTAGATAAGGCGTCCCTGGCCATTAGATGGTGATGGCGGTGGTGGCCGTAGCCAGGTTGATTAGCAACAGATTACCATTTCGGTCACTTTTGTTGTTCACAAGACGAGTTTCATCCTCAGCTTACCACATCTGCAATCCAGTTTTCGCCCCCCCCCCCAAAAAAAGGCAATTCGACAGCCATTTTGTTGTTAAGCAATCAAGTCCTGTGCTAGAAAATAAAAACCAACCGGATTCTTCCGGACATCCAGCATGTATGATTGAACACCTTCATCATCTATTTTTCGTATACCATTTCCCATTTCAACAGCAGCAGTCTGATCAAATAGAAAAATCAAACAAGAATTTTTCCATGAAAATTCAAATTTCTCGGTGTCAAAACTAGGAAGGTGAGTAACTGAAGTGAAAACAGCCAAATGATATTGGAAATTTTTAAAGATGCTCGTGAGCTGGCAGCAAGGTTATTCAGAGGTCATGATATTGTGTCGTTTTACAACGTAAAAGGCTATTAGGCCCGGAATATCTTGTATAACTCATCAAGCCTACTTGAAGTTGGTCTGGGCCAATCTGGTGTTGAACCATCGATTATCCATATGGGTCATCCTGAACTTTGAAAGGTCAGAAGATGACAATTTTAACAAGCTTGCTGTGGCTCAAAATAGAATGAAAGGGTCAAATTTAATTGAGCATAAAGCTCACTATAGTTAACCCAATAAATTCATTTATGATTTTCAACAAATGTTGTCAACGATCTCATGAAGTACATACTCCTCACTTAGCTGTGGGCATATGCTGAAGAGTAACCAGCATATAAACCCATCTATATCGCACAAAGCATATTCTAAGTGTGTTCTTCACAAGGCCCTTTTAACTCTTAAAACTATTAACTTAGAGTGTCCTGTGTTGAAATTTTGGACACATACATATATTAATTATATATATATACGCTATCATAAATAACGGTCCAATTTTTTAAATTGATCTTATAAGGTTTTATGGGCTTAAATCATCTAATAAAGTATGAGTCTCTTATGCGTAAAAATCCTACAGCTTAATTTCTAATTTATATTTTTATGATGGAATAAATTAAAAATACGAAAGATAGGCTTCCTATATAAACGTTGTGGTCCCCAGGTTATGTACCTATCAGGATTTCTTTTCTAACATCCCATCTTTAGAAAAGATTGCCTTCTCCAGAAAATCTTAAGACATTAACTTGAAAGACTTAGAAATCACATAATTCAAGAACAACTACTTCCATGGATTCAGATACGCTTCCACTTATAGTTTTATTTTCTTAGCGATTTAGTATGAAGGATCTTGAGATGATTATGGATTTAATTAATAAAGTTTTCCCAACAAATAGTATCAGAGTCAATCTTCATGTTGAATTATTAAGAAATATTTTATGAATTATTTTGGTCTTCTGTAATTCCTGTTAATGCCTTATGATTTATTTCCGTATGGAATTATTTCATGGTTCGATGGTTGCTCTATGAATTTTTTTTTCGATTCCATATGGATTCAAGCTTGCATGTATGTGAAGTCTGGAATTTGGATTCATGTTATATTACTATTCACAATTCTAACTAATACATGTAACAAATTCTGATTAATCCCTTTGTTTCTTGAGTTCCACAATTCTTGTTGGAGTTTCTGTTATCATAAAATATTCGACGGCTTCTAGATTGGGCACTTTCGATTCTGTTTAATTTTAAAAAAAACCAACCATAGCTGCCGCTGCCGGTTTTACGATCTGCAGCTATTGGGTTCTGTTTTGCTGTCGCTAGACACCTGGTCGCGGGTTGTCAAAGAAGACAATGGTGATGGCGGTGACAAACCATGCGAGAAGCCGAGCCGGAGAAGATGTTGCCGCCGGAGGGCGGTGTGGCTGGATGGCCGCTGTTGCTGCTACTGGGCGGGGACAGCAATGGTGGCATTTGAGCGGCGGCATTGCTGGACGCCGGAATCCATGGCAGATCGGTGACGAGGCTGCTGGACAATGCTAGACGAGGATGGTGATATTGCCGAAGGAGACAACCGTCGCTGCCGTTGCCAAAGAAGACGCTGTTGTGGCAGGGGCGGCGACGGCACGGGCGGGCGTTGGGCAGTAGGGTGGCGGTAGCAGTACCTGGGCGGTGGGGTGGGGAATTAGGGTTATGGTTTTAGGGAAGAAGATGAACATTTTGTACAAAAATCCAATTTAGAAACGTTTTTTTTATTCAAGTTGCAAAGAGACGTGGGCCTGGGCTTCAATCTACTTTTGTGGTCATGGGCTCAAGAGCCAAACCCATCTATCCAGCCTAGTCCAACAGACCCCTAGCCAAACCCCTTTTGCACCTGGGCGGGCTTGTGAAAAGGCCTAGGTGGAAGCAGCCTAGTTCCCAAGCCGGCCCAATCAGACTGTAGCCCAAGTCAAGCCAAGCCCACTCAAATCTCAACTTATGCAGGCTGGGCTTAGCTCAACCCGTCCGTAGCCCAAGTAGTTATAAGCCCAAGCGAGGTCTAGTCTAGCTAAGCCCAACCCAGCTCAGCCCATCTGAAATTTGACACAAGGACATGTGGTTCATTACGAACTGTCCAAATAAAGTTCAACATAATTTTTGATCCTATTATCCGATTTGGATGATCTAATAGGGGTGCAACTTGGGTCGGGTTCGGCCCGAACCTGGCCTGCTGAACCCGAAGATTTGCAGTGTTAAAACCCTGCTGGTTTCAACCCAAGCCCGATTTTCCAACCCGAACCCGAACCAAATGTATATAGTGCTCGGGTTTGGGTTGTGGTAAGCCCGAACCCTGTGAGCTCGAACCCGAATCTATTCCTAATATGATAATATCCCATATTCCCATTCGTCCCAAACTCCCCTGCCTATTTTGCCCTAAGCCCTGCGCCCGCACCGCAGCGCCCCTGTCCCCTGCTCGTCGACGGCATGGTCGATTCGCCGCTGCCGGCTATGATCGGCGATCTCCCGCTCCGGCCCCTGCCTCCTACTCGTCTCTCTTCTCCTGCTCCGGCCCCTGCCTCCTGCACCTGCACCCCATTCGTCCCGAACTCCCCTGCCTATTTCACCCTAAGCCCTGCGCCCGCACGGCCGCATCACAGCGCCCCTGCCCCCTGCATCCTGCTCGTCGACGGAGTGGTCGATTCGCCGCTGCTGGCTGTGATCGGCGATCTCCTGCTTCGGCCCCTGCCTCCTGCACCTACACCTGCCGGCTGCCTGCTCCTGCATCGGCGATCTCCTGCACCTGCCGGCTGCCTGCTCCGGCGGTGTCGCATCTTCAGTAGTTCGACCGCATCTTCGGACCTGGGTCGGCGACGATACTCTTCTCTCCTGCACCGACAGCACCGCATCTTCGGTATTTGGGCATCTGGCTCCCGAAACCCAATTCAGCCACCCATTTATTCACCGTTTCTAGCTACAAACGCATCCATCCAGATTATCTCTGGTGAGCCAATCATCTTCCAGCTTCTTGCTGCAATTAAATTCCCATCA
>JAXCLR010000050.1:29681426-29700579 GCA_035584095.1 Annona squamosa | reverse complement strand
TGTGAAGAAATAATTAAAAAATAAGGTAGTTGTGGAGAGTAAAAAGTTTTAGATTAAAAAGTTTTAAATGGATAACTTTTTGTTATTACCAAGGTCACCCTGAGTGTATATAATATGTGCATCAAATTTTACCATTTTTGAGGTTTTGATTTTAAAAAAACAAAAAAATCTATATATCTCCAAAAATGGTAAAAGTTGATATGTATATTAAATATAAATAGATTGATAATTTTATAAAAAAATTTAAAAATTACAAAAATAGGTTAAACGCACCCGAGTGCATGGTGCAAGTAATTTTTTTTTTGATAAAGGTAAAAGTAATTTTTTTGTATTTGAATATTTGTTTTTTTTAAGTATGTGTTTAGAAAATGAAAATTTTTAGATAAAAAAGCTTTTGGTGTAAAAGTTTTTTAAAGGTAGGTAATGATAAAGGTAGGAAAAATAATATTAAAATAGATAGACTAGTCGAGAAAATAATTATATGGAAATGATTAGAAAATATTTTTTTTATCATTTGTCTCATATTCCAAATACATCCTCATATTTATGAGGTTTGATCATTTATGCCCAGGCGCATGAGCCGGGCATTTTCGACGACTAACATGCGCCTTTAGATCCAGGCGAATTCATCTGGTGCGTTGGATTTGAAAGTTCCAAATACGGGATCAGATGATACCAGTTATTTGCAGACATGCCTCTGTGGCAGTCTGGGCCAGTGAGTAGGGATTTTTCATACCGGTCCTGTCAACAGGCTTTTGCCCGTCTCTCGCGTCTACGTCCTCTCTCTCTCTCTTGCCCGTCTTTTGCAGGTTTTTCCCGCTTCTTGTACTGATTTTCTGTTAAGATTTCCTCGTCGTGGGAAATTTTGCTGGTATTTTCACCTCTTTGGTCGTTGCCTTCCTCTACGTGCTTCTTCTCATCTTGGATGTATGTTGGTGCATCGGGTTCTCCTGTCTACCCTAGATTCTTGCTTCTCCTCCGTCTCAACATGCGCTGGAACCCCTTGATTAAATCTCGCGTTTTGGAGGCTGTGTGAATTTGACAACGTTGATTCTTGTAAGAAGATAAAACTGCAACTCGCCCACAGTTTTGTACTTGGTTCGTTTGCTCTAACTAGGTTTTTGTATCTTCCGCGATCATAACTGAATCGGCTGAGGATTTTTTTTGAAAATTATTGTCAAGTGTGATTTGCATTTATCTTGTTTAAAGATGGAAATTTTAAGACAGTAAAATTCATAAATTTCTGTTTAATTGCACTTTTGATTATGATGCTATTGATTTTTGCGGTTGATGGTTTAATTGAAAGTCGTTCATTGATTAGAAGAACAAAAAAAGGAATTTCGTACATGGTTAGGAAATGGGATGGAAGCCGACCGCGGAGGATGTGAAATACGGGCATCCTCCCTGGGATCAAGACTGCGATGATATGATGACATTCAATTTGTACATTACATTACCAAAATTTGAGAATCATTTGCCCAAATGGAGATGTCCCAGTTTATGCTTTTGTCAGGCCAGTTTTAAGGGATCATTCTCTGTTGATGATTGCTCACAAAAACTGTAAATTATGTTTTTCTATTTCCACAAATATGGGGTCCCTCACCTTTTTGTTGATTTGTGATTATGGTGCATGCGCTTGAAAAAAATAAAAATAAAAAGCAAGAAGAGACTGATTACTGTGGCTTTGTTTTTTTCTTCCCCTATATCATCATCATCATCATCATAAGCCATTTCCCACCTATGTGGGGTCGGCTGCATGGATTCTGTTACGCCATTCTTGGCGATTTAAGACTAAATTTTCAGTAATATGTAATATTTTTAAATCTTGTAAAAGGTGTCTATAGATGAATAAAAAAAAGGTGTCTATAGATGAATAAAAAAAAAGGTGTCTGTAAAATTTAGAGGCATGAATTTTATTCCTATAATCTGATGATGTTCAGATATCAAGCTTCTGTTGGTTTTGTTTCTGTAAATGTCTAAATCATGTATCTTTTGCATCAGATTATTTCTTTTTACCATCTATCAAGATTGACTCAGAAGTATAGAACAAGAAAAAATGGATGTCCTGGTATTGGATAAGGGAGAAGATCACAAAATGGAGTCAGTGATGGACGAAGGGCCATTTTTCCATTGTGATCTTTTTGACACAGAGCTGGTGCACAAGATAGCACTTGTACTTCTTACGGGATTAGCATCAGCTTGTGTTGATAATACTACTGGGGATCTATTCAACAGCCCTGCATTAGTTGCGGTTAATATGAGAAAAGAGATGGTGGACTACCTTGTCCATCAGAGTGAAACACATGTAGCAGAGAATGTGATTGAAAAAGACAATCAAGAAGCAGAAACTTCCACCCATCCTACTGATATCATTGAGGATTTTCTTGATGATTTCACAAGTACAAAACGGAATATGCTTAGTCGTGTTTCTAGTTGGTTGCTTAGTGAAAGGAGAGAGGACAAGATAGATGACTTTGTGCAAGAGATGGATATTAATGGATTCTGGTTTCCAGATAGGAGGGAATCCATTGCACAGACCCTTCTGAAGAATGTTGATTTCAAGAATGAATTCCACTGTGAAGCGAAATTTAAAGCCATTGATGAGCTTGCAGAGCATAAAAGCCATTGCATTTTTAGATCTTTGAATTGTACAAATGAGGGCTGCAGTGCTAGATTCTGTGCCACCCACAAGGAAAAGCATGACGGGACTTGCCCATTCAAGATCTTGCCCTGTGAACAGAAGTGCTCAGAACTGATTGTGAGGCATGAGATGGATAGACATTGCATCACTGTTTGCCCCATGAAACTTGCAAATTGTCCTTTCTACTGTATTGGCTGTCAATCTACTTTTCCACAGTGTACTCTGGAGCAACACTGTACAGAATCTCTCCATTCACATGTCATGCACGTTCTTCGTGTATTACACAAGGATGCAATGTCAGATGACTATCTGAAACAACAGGTGGCAGCATTTGAGAAGGTGACTCTTTCTTCCATGGTATTCTATTTTTCTTGTCTGATTCTCCAAATCTAATTAGTCATGGCCTACATTTGAAATTTGTAACCATATGCATCCCCATCCCTCTCAAAATAATAATAATAATAATAATAATAATAATAATTATTATTATTATTATTATTATTATTATTATTATAACAACAAAACAATGATAACAACAATAACCAATCAAAAAATAACAACAACAACAATATTACTATTACTATTACTAACAACAACCACAGTAATAGAGTGGAGACCGTTGCCTGATGCATAGTGTTTTCTTTTAGTGAGGTGGAATGGTGGATTCATTTCATTCAAAGGAAGAAAGCTAGTGCACGTAAAAAAATATCACAGCATGGAAGTTGATTATAATATGTCAGATTAAAGTTGAACTTCGAAACTCAACTACAACGTAACAGTTTTTTGTCACAAGTAAGCTTCATGAATGTTCTCTCATACCAAACATCTCGTATCCCTTGGGATATGAGAGCTTTTACTGCTCAGCCTAATCATGACATTATCCATGTTTAGATACAGACTTTGCCCCCCAGACATGCCCAGGTCATCCCTTCATGGGCTTCACTACTAGCCTAACCTACTATTCAAGTATTGCCAACTAAATTGATGAGAGACATGATTTATAAAATCAACAAAACTTTAATCCAAGGTCTAGTGGAGGCCACTGTAGACATATTAACACTGAAGCTTCATAAATATTAGTTCCCATATCAAACATGTTGTATCCCCTTGGAATGTGAGAGCATTTATTGTTTGCTAGTCATGACATTATTCATGGTTAGACTTCAGACTTAGTCCTCCAAACATTCTAGCAACCCAAACATTCTTAGCCCAACCCTTAATAGACTTCACTACTGAGCTTAATGTGCTATTCAAGTATTAGCATCTCAATTAGTGAGAGATATGGTTTATAAAACTAACAAAATTTTTAATTCAGGGTGTGTTTGGTAACAACAAAAAGTTGTCAATTTAAAACTTTTAAATCTAAAACTTTTCACTCTTCACAACTACCTTATTTTTTAATTATTTCTTCACATTTTTTTATACAACTACCATACTTTTCAATCATTTCTACACAATTACCAACATAACAAACCTGTCTATTTCAACTTTATCCTATTTATTTTTCATCATTACCTTTATCATATCACGTCTTTGACAACTTCTTATCTCTGCAACTTTTTATTAAAAGTTTTATCCATTTCCAAATGCAACCTCAATGTTCAAGTGAAGTCTACCACAAACATATTAACGGTAAAGCATTGGGCCAAGGGATAACCTTTCAATAGTGAATTAGGTACACTAGTGAAATTTCTGAAGGGTTTAATTCATGGGGAAGAATAGAAATTTTAATGTTATGTTAATCCCTGCCACCTTGTTCCTCTATGATGTTGTTTCAGTTAAAAAAAGGAGAAATGACGAAATAATTCATTATAGATTTTTGTTTTCACATGTTTGCTTTGGGAATGCATACTTGATTGAATTAATTTACACCCATTAATTTCCTTTTACTACCAATCAGAGGAATTTATTTGCAAAAACTGTGCTTAGATGTGCCTCAATTGTTTACACGTTTTTTTTTTTTTTTTCCAACAGCTCCCATCCTTTGGTGACCTTTCTAAAAATCAAGCGGTTAGATCATTAACTACAGCTGTCAAGCACCTAGAAGCTGAGGTGAAGAAAATGACAGAAGCTAGTAATGGTACCGGTTAGTACCGTTTATCCTCTGGTAAGCATGTTTGTCCCGGCAGCCAGCCGGCTATGCTGCACCAGTTTTGAAGCAAGCAAAAGTGCTATGCTGTTAAACCCAAGAGCCTTGAGAGGATGAGATTTTTGGTTTCTTATACCCAAAAAAGAAAAAAGGATGAGTAACTTAACAACATTTTCTCTCTTTGGGATGCATTCATCCGTTAACATGTTAGAAATGTATCCATATTGTTGTTTGTTTCATGACTTCATTTTTTTGACATAAAAATAAAAATGGAAGTTTTTCATATAACAATGAAAATCGAAATTTTCTTTTGTTAAGAGTGGACTACAAATGAAAGCTTGTCTTTGGAAAAGTACCTCTTTTTGTCTCCATATTCCAGACGCCTTAAATCACTCCTGGATAATGAAAATTTCTTGGTGATGATGAAACAATTTGTCCATTGGGGCAGTTGCAGTTTCCACAGCATGTTTGGTTTGGCAGGCAAGTCTGGGTGGGAACCTGCTGCAGTCATTAATCTGGAAGAGTAGCGGAAAATATCTGACTGTGTTTTTCGTTTTTTTTTTTAAAAAAAAAAAAAATCTAAAAGTAAGAAGAAGAAAGGAAAGAGCAACTGCATTCATATTTGCAAATTAAATGATCTTTCGTTTTATTTTATTTTCAGTCTGCGTTTATTTGGATTGAAAATACCGAAGCATGATAGTCCTCTTCAATGACACATTTTCTATCCATTATACACAGAAAGATGCAGTATGACAGTCTTGATTCGATCTCCTTGCCTAAGGGTCAATTGGTACGATGGTAAAACAAATAAAAAGTGAGGAAGGGATTGTGGACAAAATTTTGAAAAAAGTGAAGAACGAGATGGTTTGGTAGGGCTAATGATTAAAGGAAGAGAATAACGATGAAATAGGTAAGATAGAAAATAAGGTATTTAAGTGGGTAAAATGTCAAATTATATTAAAGAAGAGTAATCATGTTAGCCTGGGTTAAGTAAATGCTTTATTTAGCTTACCCCAAAAATTTTATTTTCAACATTTCTTTTTGTTTTTTTCTTCATACACTTCTATATTTATGTGTATTTAACATATAAACTAGGTTTTACCATTTTTTGATATATTTATATATATATATTTTTGAGATTTTTATTGATTTATATTTTAAATACACTTAGGTAAATAAGTGTACGAAGAAAAAAAAAGTTGCTGGAAATAGTTTTTTGAGGTGAGCTAAGTGAGATGTTTACTTAGCTCAGGCTAACAAAATTATTCATCTATATTAAAAGGTATGTTAAAAGAGTTTTTTTTTTTTTGAATCTTACTCAATGTATCCTAAATTACACTTTCCTTTAAAAAATCAGTTGCGGTACGAATTAAATAAATTATATGGAACAATTTTGCTTGATGCAAAACAATATATATTATGCTTTTCAAAAAAATATTTTTATGAAAAATTGCAAGCTGAAAATTTTTAAAAGGAAATTAGGAAAGAAATAAAATACACATAGAGTAGGAACTCTTGAATTTTAATTAATATAAAAGGCAATTTATATAATGGATTTTGATATAGTGCACTTGAGTGCTTTAACCTATGTTTTAAATTTTTTAAAACTTTTTTATACAACAGTTAATGTAAGTGTATTTAACATGCATATTAAGTTTTACCATTTTTTAAATATTTATTTTTGATTTTTTACAACCAGTAGTATTTTAGTAATTTTAAATTACTAAAAATGTCATTGGTTTTTTAAAAATAAAAAATAAAAATATAAAAATCTCTAAAAATGGTAAAATTTGATATACATGTTAAATACACTTAGATTAACAGTTGTATAAAAAAATTTTAAAAAAATAAAAAATGAATTAAATGCACTTGAGTGCACTGCGGTGTAAGGAATCATGTTCCTTATATAATTTATAATTTTAAATATGTGTAGATTTATGTATCAAACAATAGTTCTAAGATATTTGAGCAAAATTCGTATACAAGTGGACTGGAATACAAATTTTTAAATAATAATATACAATTTTTCACACAGAGAAAAAGGATTAAAGCACCATATACCTAAACAATAAGAATATACTTTTTTAGCACATTATTGTAAGGGACTTAGGGTGTGTTTAGTATTTGATAAAAATTTTAAATTAAAAGTTTTTAGTATAAAAATTTTTTAAATAAGAGAAGTGACGTGGTATGATAAGAGTAATAATATAGAATAAAGAAAAAAGTTAAAATGGATAGGATAGTTGTGGAAAAATGATTGAAAAATAGAATAGTTAGAGAAGAAGACATAAAGAAATGATTAAAAAATAAACTAATTATAAAAATAAAAAGTTTTAGATTAAAAATTTTTATGAAATGTCCAATACATCCTTCGTTGTACCTTTTTACTTACTCAGCCAATGGCAAGGAAAAGATCAAGAAGAAATATAAAAATCTAATCTAACAAGGTAAAGAAAACCCTTTTAAAAAATTATATATTTTTTTTCTAAATTTTGTCACAAATATGTGTTTAGGACTGACCAACTCCAAGTCAAATACTTTTTCATGAAACGACTAGACTTCAACATGATTGATATGTTTTGTTTTGTTTTGTTTTGTTTTTTAAAATTCTATCCATGCAATATATTTACGAGTTTTGTATTTTATCTTACAAGTAGTTAATAATGGTGTACTAGCATGTATGTATGATTCATGTGCATACAAGCAAGAGGTCAGAGTAATGGTGTAAGTGCAATATATGATCCTTTTTGCTAATATAGGCCAAATGATCAGTTACACCCAAGTAAGCAAGATTTTAACCTGATGATAGCAGATGTTATGTGTGTAAGCAAGACAAGTCATATGTATGTCATGCATTTGTGTGTTTATATTTATTCTTAATTAGAATTTTGAATACTTTTAGAATATAAACATGTCTGCTTACTGAGTTCTCGAACTCGTATTATTTTCAAAAATCTAGCTTTGCAAACTAAAGCCGGAAAAGATTAACCAGGTCTATCATAATATAGAAGTAATACAGATGATTACTTAGACACCTTTTAAATTATTTTATATCGTTTTTCTAACCTATATGACCGATATAACCTAAAAACTCTTTGCTCATATATGTAACATTTTATCTAACTGAATACTACGACTTTGGATGAAGCTAGTATCGGCAATAAAGTTGTTTTCATGAAATTGTTGCAAAACAGTGACCAAAACCCGTAAGAAGATTTTTTTTTTTTTTTTTTTTTTTTTAAGTAGGATTTCTTATAAGGACAATAACATTAAATCTTCAGGCCGCCATGATTATCGAACTCTAGAGTAAGGCTATACTGATTACACGAGACCGAGGCCATGCTGTGATAGTCATAACATCTTTAACAGAGGAACCCTAAATTACATCTGTGATTCCGGAGTCTTCCTAAAACATTTGGTCATGTACACAAAATTTAAATTTGTTAAGCATCGTGGGATCACTATGCCTAGCATCATGAAATATGAACTGATCTTATCCTTCCTCAAGAGATTTCATTACCCAATATGGTTGGCCTTTCGCTGAAAACCAGCAGAATGCACTTGCTCGTTAGTGCTCCAAATATTACATAGATGAACTGCTCATAATAAGTGGATATCTGTGACCATATTTCATATCCACCAAACAAAACTCTTCATCCAATGATTGTAATTATCGGAATCCAGGTGGACTTCGACGTCCCATTTTCTTCATGTTAGTAGTTGGGTAACCAGAAGGTCACATATTTACTTATGTAGTACTTTAATAGTGTGCCCTAATTCAAGCAACTCCCTGCCTGACAATGAGGGCGACACATAAACAATGGAAACGCTTTAATGAAATCCCTTCCATTTTTTCTTTCAGGTGCGAAACTCCTTCCAAGTTAAATATTCCGATGTTTGATAAAAAAAAAATCTACTTCATCTATTATATTTAGTATTATTTATAACATCCTAAAGACTCCTTTACTTGTCTACTATCACAGTACGTAAAAACCAACATAATAAAGTAGTTCAATGTTAAATATTAATTTTAAAGTTATTTTCAAAATCTAAACCTTCTAAAATATCATTCCTATATTGATAAATAAATGATTCTATTAAATATTATTACATTATAATAATTTGTGAATGGATATAAACATTTTTTCAATTCATATATGAATATACCTATTTTTGAGCAAATTTAACTTTATGTACATATTGGATTTGGATGAAACTTAATCTCTTAAATAAAAAAATGATTTTAAATATAATGAATAAATTGAATTTTCCGTAAGCATAAAAAAGCAGAATTTAAAAGGGTTACATAAAACCACTCGGGCCTGCATACATAACATTCATCCCAAGGCCTAGAAAGCAATTGGATTTGTTGCGTGGCAACCTAATTGAATTGTGCATCATTAAACAGACGGCTTTCTATGAATTAGATGAAAATCCAAAATTGTTCAAACCATCGTTCCCCAAGAATTAAGACATTCTGAACAAATTTTTGTCCTGTTTAGGGACTTAAAACATGTCATTATCCTCAGGATGGCAAATCAAATCACCTCATGACGCTCCCTCACATAAAATTTCCTATTCTGTGGAGATTATAACTCATCTTTGCTTGTATTATCCTCTGCCATTAGTTCTTCTAGGGAGAATTCATCCTCCTCCACTATCTCCGCATCTTTACCATCCCAAAGTTCTGTTTTTACAATCTCAGGGACATTTCCCAGAGGAAGGTTGCCCTTACCCCCCCGCCCTGCCTCTTTCACAAACTCCCTGAAAATGAGGCCGTTACAAAATTAGTTCTGGTTGTATGGCCAAAATGAAGAAGCCATTGAATATCAATGGGGATGTAAATATGGGTAACTTACATGATTTGGTCAATGTCAAATGCACTGCGAAGTGGGGCATAGGCACCTTTCTTCACATTCAGTGCCACTAGTGCCGGATAACCATAGCCACCAACACCAACTTGCTTCTCAAGATCAGGCTGCTTACCTGCTGCTGCCCAAACATAGCTACAAATATCCATTTTGATCATGATAAGACAGCACATCAATTCAAGAAGACTTTTTTTAAAATGAGAATCAAGAAGTCATTATATTTTTCATGTTACTTACCAAAATTATCATAAAAGTTTAGTGAAGTGACAGATCATTTCACAATTAGTGGTGTTTGACGCACAATTTGCATGTTGTGACCATTCTTTAATGTTCTCTTAACACGTAATTCTAACGGGCATTCAACTGCTGATTTTTTTTTTTTTTTTTTTTTTTAAAAAAAAAACTTTTAGGTGAATGCATATTTACAAATTTACACTGGACAACACAGGGTAATGTTGTTGTAAGTTAGTTTGGTATGCTTCGGAAAATCACGAGCAACCAAAATAGATTATACATGCTAATGGCAATCTAGCAGCTCCCTTTTGTTAACACTGTGTGAAACAATGTTATTCTGGTATCGTGTTACACTATCTGCTTTGCAGAAGTTCTATTTCCAATATGACCAAAGTGAGCAAACAAAAGCATTGGAAATGTTAACTTCTGCCTAGCTTACACATGAATTAGAGTTGAGTTTAGCAATGCCACAGGAAAATAGGAACAGTGAATCCCTGCTTCATCGATATTGATGTCATAGTATAATTGCATCTCATACAGCAATCTAATCATGTGCCCACAGGCAAGGAAACACCCAACTATGGTATCCCAACATCTTTTTCCAGAAACAAGCCTCTCATTGCAAGAAACTACCAAAATTGAAATGGCAGGACTTCACATGAAGATCAACCTTGCAGATATAAAGTTCATGATCCACTCTTGAAGGTGGGAAATTTGTATGGTTTGAAAATCAAGTTTACCACTAGTTGCAGAAACATGGCCCCTCTAATAAGAGCTAGGTTGCCTGATTTCTGTGCCAGGTGCTCTTCATGGAGGAACCTGTTCTTGTCCCACAACAAGTGGGACATCGACAGAAAAAAATGGTACTTGGTGCCACCGGCTGTGGTAAATAGTAAATCAATTATCTAATCACATCATGCTGGATCCTAACAAACGAAACCAATTCCAGTGGGACCAATGATTCAAGACAAAAGGGAAAGAAAAAAGAAGGAAAGACAAGAATCACTTACCTATAAGGACTTCTTTTAAATTTCTCAGCAACGGATAGCAAGAGGTTGAGGTATTTATTCCTTCCTTCTGCCTTTGAATCCAATATGTCTGGGAGAAAAACCACAAAACAGATGGCAGCAGAAGCACACTTTTCTTCCATGACATCCTGGACATATCAATGGAAAATTTATCTTATCATTAGCAATGATCAATGATTGATATATGGATCAAAAGAAGTGACACATTGATATATGGATCAAAAGAAGAGACGCAAGATATTACTGGGCCAGTTAGCTCTGTTACTTCAGGTGGAGAGACATTAGTCTCCAACTGTTCCAATGCAAATGATTCAATTGCAGCAGCAGTCCGCACACCCTCATAAGGATAAGGACTGTCTTTATCAGCCCCAAACACCAAAATTGTAGGGAAGCCTTGCACATTAAATCTGCTCATTAGAGACTGCATGAACTTCCAGTTAGCAACTAAATGCCACCAAAAAGCAATCAAGATATCAACTATAAAGTTAAATTACACCACAATCAGTTCGATGATTTATCTTTGGACCATGCATTTTCATATTGAGGAACTATCAAACAGTCAAATCAAACTTTTACTTTTTCTTATTAACTAATCGATAAAAAAGAAGAATAAACTGTATGTGGTAAGATAACAACATAAAACTATCTGCTGCTTCAAACTGAAAATTGATTATTTCAGTAAGTTTTTTTAGGTCAACTTAAAACGAAACAAATAGCGAGATGCTCTACCATTAGTCAAACAAAACACAAATATTAACTAAAAACTGAATGTCTCAAAATGCAACTTCCGTAATAGCAAGAACATAATTGAGAAACCAATTATTTCAAACCTAGCAGTACTGACAACTGATTACTTTAGATATTGAGGATCAACAGTTCAAAAGCAGAGAAATTGATATAGACATTCAAACTCAGACGAAAGAAATGGAGACATGCTCTGGGAATTTTATGACCATCAAGTTTCAATCAAATTCAGAGGGAAATTTTGATAAGATAATGATAAGACTAGATATGCTTTATAAGGAAAAATGTTTGGAAGTTAAAGAACAATGTATAACATCTAATGAGTGTATCAAAAATGAGAATTTTAAGGTCGATAAGTAGTAAAAATAAATAAATAAATAGAGGAATTAGATTAGAATAGCTCACAAACTCTTCAAAAGGAATAGTATATGGCTGTTCTTTTGCCATGTAGGGGAGCTGGTGCCGATCACAGGGAGGTGGGGAGGGGGAGGAGTGATGCGGCATGAGGAGGGTCATGGCCTGTTCTAATTGGCATTCGGAATTAGAAATGAAGCAATCTGGGGCAATGTTAAGACAAAACAGATACGTAATAAAACAAGGGAAAATAAACTAAAGTAGTTTGATCATGTTAAACAGAGGCTTGGAACGGCGCCAGTTAGGACAAGTAAATTTGTTCAACTAGAAGGTAGTAAGAGAATGAGAGAAAAACTCAAAAGCATGGATAAGTAATATTGGAAAGTGCCACTGGGGCACAGCCCTGGTGGTACGTGCATTTGCTGTCACAGCAGCAGCACAGGTTCAAATCCCGCCAATGGGTGCAAGTGCTGTTCTTCCCTTGGTAATAGCGGTTTACTGATTCCCCCCGCGTTTGGGAGTATTCATGACGTATATACATACCCAAAAAAAAAAAAAAAAAGTAATATTGGAAAGTGATGAAGAGATTAGAGATATTGAGAGTATAGTTCATGATCATCAAGCATGGCACAACAAAATCCATGCAGCTAACCCACAGCGGGAAACAACTTATGACAACAACAACAACGATGAATACATTCCCTTTTCAAAAGCAACCTATGTCTCAAAATTTACAATGGACACAGGAAAAGCAATGACATTGAATCAAATTATCAGAATTGTTGTGATGTGAAATATCCTCAAATCCACTCACATGAACCATGTCAAACCTGTTAAGGCGATATCATCAAGCAAATAATCGGTTAATGCCCTACAACTATAAGCATGCTAGAAAATCCAAGTATGTCACTCCTATCAACTTTGTATGCAGAACACCTACATTCCACCTTATGAAGCTGTTAAGAGCCAGCTTTCTTATTCTGCATGATCAGTCCCACCACATAAAATTCAGACATCATGAAACAAAGAAATAATAATGGGTGTTAATTCTTATTTACAACAATTTGACATATCCAACATAGATTCCTAAAACATTATAATGCCTTAAGAGTGTGTTTGGTATTTGATAAAACTTTTGAAAGAAAAAGTTTTTGAAATAAGAGAAAGTGACGTGATAAGATAGGAGTAATTATGAGGAGTGAAGAAAATAAAGTTAAAATAGATAGAATAGTTGTCTGAAAAGTTGTGAAAAAAGATTGAAAAATAGGGTAGTTCTATAGAAAAATGTGAATAATTTTCTATGAAAAAATAATTGGAAAATAGGTTAGTTGTGGAGAGAAAAAGCTCTAGATGGAGAAGTCTTTGTTTTGGTGAATGCTAACTGCGCCCTTCATTAAAAAGGACAAAAGAAAATGGAGCATAGCTTACGTTCAAATGTTCTTGGAGATCTTATGTAAGAACAGGTGGGATTAAATTTAAGTCTTCCTGGAATAGGAGATCTGATACGAGATGCTGCTTGTGTAAGCTTCTTTCTGCTTAACCTCTAGATTCAAACATGCTTTAGGTTTTGTCTGACTGTGCGTTCCAATAGGGGCAATCCTGTTTCACTGCTGTATGAGAAACTTGTTTGAATGCATAGTGCTTTTACATGAATTTCAAATTTAAGAAGCCTTCAAAAGCACTTTAAGCAGAAGCTTTTAGATTTCACTTTCTCTACAGCTCTACGTCACCAGCTGAATACCCAACATCCAACTGACACCTAAAAAGCCTCATGCTTCCTTTGGCTGCACAGTTTGCACTGTGAGGAACAGTTTCAATGCTACTTCTGAAAAACTGGTCTTGATCTATTGCATGGAATTCCATGTGCCAAATTGTATGTAAAAGTACTGTCAGGGGAAGCCATTTGAAACTTCTTTCCTACTACCCTCCATTCAACTGGTGGGCCATTAAGTATATGGCCCACGCAAACAAAACCTTAGTCCATTGTGTTTATGATCTCCAAAATTAAGATGCATTTAATCATGCAAATGCATGCGGGTTAATATACTGTTACCTTTTCAGCATCACAATCAACATGGCCAAGTTTAACTTTCCCTTTCAAGTTATTCGATGCTTTCTTCCATTCTGGTGCCAACTTCTTACAGTGACCACACCTGGCAAAGGAAAAGATCAGTTGTATCAAGAAGCCACTTACGATTATAAACAAACAGATTGATAACCACAAATAAGAATAATAAACTTCTTCATCGACCAATATCTATCACAACTTTAACAAGCTAAATCATGTATTGGAAGCAGAAAAGACATACCATGGTGCAAAGAATTCCACAATCCAAAGTTCTTTACTTTTGATGACATTTTGATCGAAGTTGCGAGAATTCAATTCGACTGATGCACTTGTTTCAGTTTTATCACTTGAACCTCCATCTGTTTTCCCACTTAAGCGCTCTTTTAGAAGTGCCTTAATCTGTAAATTGACCAAACAAAGTCAAAAAGTTTTCTGAACTTATTGGCATGAGGGTTAAAAAGACAAAAAAGAAAAGAAAAGAAAAATGGGGGAATTTTGTAGGAATTTTTTTTTAAAAGTGGGGGAGTCATGTGGTATAATAAGGATAATGATTAGGACTACTAGAATAATGATAAAATAGATAGAAGAGTTGTATGGAAAGATGTGAAAAAATTATTCGAAGTAGAGATATAATAGAACGGGGCTGCTTCTATATTACCTCCTCCATTTCTAATTTCTTGATGGTTGATGGAAAATCTACTTCATCTATTGTATTTAACATCACTACTGTTATTATGGAAACCCTTTTATTTGTTTAATATCACTGTATATGGCCCCATCTATAAATGTGCAAAATCAACATAATAAAATGATTTAATACTAAATATTAATTTTGTAGTGATATTTTCAACATCTAAACAGTCTAAAATATCATTACTAAGTGGATAAATGATTCTATAAATTACTATTACATTCTAATACATGTGGGAATGAATCTAAGCATTTTCCTTAATTTACACATGAATGAACATATTTTTCAATAAATGTGACAGCTACACATATTGGATTTGGATGAAACTTGACCACCTAGCTAAACAAATGATGTTAAATAAATGAACAGTTGAATTTTGTATCGATCGTTAACATTTAAAAAATGGAGGGGCTTACATGAAATCACTTCTATGTAACCCGGTGACATAGAAGCATGCCCCATTATCAAATATATAAGGTAGTCGGATGGTTAAGATGTCAAATCATATCAAAAGTTATACAGAAAAGAGTGAAAAAAAATTTTCCTCATAGCAAACAGACCATTAATGAGAAAATAATATGATACCGGCCAACTAATCAATCCTTAGAGAAATTTCGTGTAGAAAATTGTGCATAAATATAAAACACTGCAAAAAATTTCTATATCAATATCATGATTTTGTAAAAGTCATTACCCTGATGCGGCTGTATTGCACCAGCGCAAATGAACTCAATTTTTGACATCCTAAAATTCTAAGCCTCCCTCCCCCTCCTTAAAATTCTATATGTTGGCATAGGAGAGAGAAGAAACCTTTGCTAGTGGATCAGTGTAGGCCACATGATTAAGTAGTAATGCAAGGGGATCATAACTTAAAATGTAATCACACAAAGCCAAATTGATGGTTAATTGCTGTCAAAGTTGTAGTTACTGCCATTTTAAATATAAAAATAAAAAATACAACTAAAATAACATTTGAAGGCTTTAACTATAATGGTGTGGATCCTATGGCAGATAACATCTATATGAAAACTCACTTCAAAATTTTAGACAACAAGGGTCTGTCTGGCATTCGCTAAAAAATAAAATAAAAATTCTCACCCCTTCCTACACAACTTTTGATATGATTTGACAACTAGTTGGCTACCATACTTTTCTATTATTAATTCAAACATTCCAATCCTTTTTTTTCTCAATTTTTCATATAACTAACCTATCTATTTTATCTTTATTCTCTTTACTCCTAATCATTACCCCCATTATAGTAAATCATTCTCTCATTTTCTCCAAGATTTTTCCTCATGTTTTTTCACTCATTACCAAAAGCACCTAAGTAACATCGAGGATAATAGATGTTTGTGCAATAACCATCTTTTTGTAGGTTGAAAAGTTGGGACTCCTATCTTTAACATTTCTGGCGCATAGCCAATCCATGTTTCTTTGTGTCAGTGAGCTGAAAAAAAGTGATATTATCATTTTTATTGGAGATAATATAGTTTTATTGGGAAGTTTGTCACCAAAATAAGAATTTTAAAAAAACATTCCTTGAAACTTTTCTAATAAATCAAGAAGATTTAAGTTTTTGAAACCCTGAAATAAAAAATCATAATATTCCTTGAAAATTTCTAATAAATCAAGCAATTTTACAATTTTTTGAAAGTTTTCTTCAATTCTTAACAATTATTTATTATTTTGAACATACAGATAAAAGTAAAAGATAATAAATTATTACCCAAATTTACTCTGCAGCTTGTCTTTGTCAAATATCTTGATGTGTAATATGATTAAAACTGGATAATATAAATTACTCTTTTTATCTCAGGCATAAAAATTAAAATAATTTTGAAATTAACGACAATTAGAATTTTATGTAATAATATATCCATACCCAAAAAAGAAAATAATATCATGAAGGTACATCATAAAAGGATTGCATTTACACACAATTTTTAATTCAGGCTTTCTTTCAGAAATCCTCATTTTCTTGAAAAATTTTTTTATAAGAAAATTTTCATCACAATAATGTAAAATTGCTAATGTGATCTGCTAATAGCAAGCCTTCTTCCTTCAAATCCAATGGATTTTTGGATTTTAGCCCTATTGTAACCCAAATAAGTTTTGGGAAATGCATAACAAATGTACAGGTAGGTTTCCAGCATCTGCATCAAAGTTGCTTGTGTTCACGATATTACGTTATGATCAAACTATATATATCTATTAAATTGATAAATTCAAATTTATTAAAAATATAACCAAATTTATTGTCAATAAATTCCTGAAAGAAACTGTCGTTAAATTTGTTTTAGAACTTAGTATAGTTATTTACCACTGTCCACATGAATCAATAACATCAACAATTTGTACATAATAATGGTGTTTAGTTCATTCAATCATTGCCCACGCATATTAGATACTGAAGCCCTAATGTTTATAAATAAGAACCGGAAATTAACAAATGAGAACTCATGAAAACGAATAACCAAATTCTAATCTAATTAGACAAACACCAATCCAGTTAATATAACCCTGAAACCAGAACATTGGTTTCTTCTAACTCATCAACTAAGAACATATAAAAAATTTGCCTTGTCTAACAATTAGCAAAGAAATGATCAGCATTTCAAGCGAGATGTAACTGCAAACCTGCTGCAATGCAAATTCTGCAATCGGTTTAACTTCTCTTGCTCCTTGATAGTCCACTGGAGGCTTACCAGGTGAAAAGACCTTTATAGTTGGGAATCCTCTGATTCCATATTCCTACACGAACCAGCAAATATGCCATCAGAAATGCAGAAAAAAATGTTTCTTGTGTTTATGTCATCTATGCAATTTACAGAACTGTAAGTGCCAACACATGCAGATTTCAAATAACATACTACAGCAGGCGTTAAAGTCGGGCAGTACTCGTTTTATCAAATGTACCTTTCATGTGAACTCAGGCTGTCACAAACCTCCTCATTTGTTGGGCACTATGGGAGTGATCAATGAATGAATCAACCAAAACCACCACCCATATACAGATCACAGATACACATTGTGGGTGCCCAATAGGTGCACCACAGGTCAGTGCCATGCCTAGTGAATGCAAAATTTGGATTTTCACATCGTAGCACACGTAGTCATGTTAATGTCCAATGCAACCATACCTAAATCCAATCAAGGAATTTAAAAGAAGATGGACAGTTAAAAATGTATGATTCCAGACAAAAATGCGTATGTTGGACATATGACATAAACTAGCCAGGCGAATGCAACAAAGAAGGCAAGTGACTAGACCAGATCACTGTTTATTTTTATTTTTATCTACATGGAAAGAAAACAAAAAATCGAGCATCAGCAAATAATCAAGAAGACAGCGTCGAAATGGGTACATCTTGCGAGTGGTTGGAAAGCGAACCTGAGCAAGTGATTTGTGAGCATCCGCATCGAGAGCAGCCACAGTTGCGACGCCTTTCAATACAATTGCTGCTCTATCCCAAATTGGCGCCAGGGCTTGGCAATGACCACACCACGGGGCAAAGAATTCAACTAGGACAATCCTGTTCGAGTCCAAAACCTGCCCAAATTCTCACCAAACAGAAGAGGAGCGAATCCAATCCAAATCAAGCATCTTGTTGTACCAAAAAAATCGAGGGATCAAATACTTAAGTTTAGGGAAAAATGCGTTTTAATGTTTTTCTTCCGAGTTTGAATTTATTTCAATTTGCATGGCAGAGAGAGAGAGAGAGAGAGAGAGAGTGGATGGGAGTTTAGTTAGCGCGGCTTGCCTTGGATTTGAAGTTGGAAGGAGTGAGTTGGAGGACGGGTGAGGAAGGTCCGTAGAGTGCAACTGCTAGAGGAGTTCCGAAGGAGAGGAGGAGGCCTAGGATGATGATGGGAGGGAAAATCGTCGTCATCGATCGTAACATCTTTGGATCTGCTCCGGAAGAAAGGAAGGACGAGAGCCAAGCACGAATGCTGCTGCTGCTGCTGAGAAGGGTAGCGCTGCCGCCAAGCAGTTAGTGCTCTGCTTTCTTTTCTAGTCCATTCCACATTTCCACTCGTCCCAGAGGGACCCAGTCGGGCGGACCGAACCGAGGGGGCCATTCTAATGGCATCCCGGTTTCTTTCGTACTCTGGCAAACTGTAGTACAATGTAAGGCAGCAACCAGGCAGGCACTGTATTGCTTCTGGAGAATGATCCCCTTCTTTTGAAATTGTTTTTTTGTTTTGTTTTGTTTTGCTTTTTTTTTTTTTTTGAAAGTCGTGCGTGCGGAAAGTTGCTGTGATAAAAATTTAGAAAACATAAGAGAACTATATGACGATATAAAAATAATGAATAAGAGTACAGGTAGCAGTATAGAAAAAAACGTGAAATGATTAAAAAATGAAATTATATGAAAAAAATATATGAAAAGGTTATACAATTTTATTAGAATATATAATAAATTATGTAA
>JAXCLR010000050.1:29623673-29635103 GCA_035584095.1 Annona squamosa | reverse complement strand
TATGATATATGATGTTGATTTTAAAGAAATGATTGATGAATAATGGTGTGAAATATAAAGATACGAATGAGTGATGAATGATGACAGATGAAACGAATGTGAAGAAAACGATGATGAAGGAAGAAATCAAAAAAAGAAAAAATTGGACGAAATCCAATTAAGAACCTGCCGCGTGATCAAGGCAACAATCCTGATTCACATTTACCAATCGATAGATCTTGAGGTAAGGAAGTGTCGTCTCGGTTTGGAGCGCCACAGTTCTCATTCAACTGACTGTTATGGAATTGATTTACACATAACTTGCTCATAACCACACAGGGTTTAACAGTATATTTCTATCCATTAAACATTCCCTTTTTACCAAAAGAGAAACCTACGCCTTACACATGCATCTTGCCTAGATTCTCTTCTTTTCAAGGTGAATCTAGCAACCAAATTATCTTACAAGATAGATAATCTTATAAAAAGCATTAAACACCACATGTAAGGGTAAATCTACATAGCACACATACATAGCAATCAAATAATCATATTTAAAGCATCAAGAACCAAAATAACATAGTTTAGACATCAATTCATCTCAACTTCTCATCTATTGAAGTTTAGCTCATGAACATGGAATCAAATCCCATTGAAACCAAGTTTGAATTCATTTCCAACAGAGAAGAAGAAAAATATATCAAGAACAAGAAAGAGAAGCTAAAACTTGCTAGTTTCCACCAACGAAGTGATTCTCCTCTCCAAGTTTCTCTTGGCTTGAACCCTTTCTTTTCTCCCTCTCGAGTTGCTCCCACTCGTGCTCTCTTTTGTATTCCTTATGCCCCAAACGAACCCTAAATGATATTTTATACCCCCTTCTTTTAGCATGAGACACATGCGAAATTGCACATGTGTGGGGGTTCACGTAGTGGCACCTCTTGGCCAGTGCCTAGGTGCCAACTCTTTAGAAGCTTGTCAATTTAGGGAGTTCTGGATTGTTCTTATGAGGCGGTAGGTTGGCGCCTAGGTGCCGCTGGTCGACGCTAAGGCGCCAGCCTACTTGCTTTTTCATTTTGCGCATTTCTTCATCTCAACACACTCACAAGCTGATAGTCGCCTGTTCTTCCTGCAAAACAAACTAAAACTGAATAAACAAGCTTATAAATATCTATTTTATACTAAAAAAGCATAAAAACTACATATTGTACCTGAAATGTAAAATTCGTGAAAACTGAGTGTAATACCTAGACCCAAATAAGACTCATATAAATATATTTGATATGTAATTATGATTCATGTATGTTTTGGATGATTTTTATGATTTAATGATATTTTGCAATTAGAGTTATAATTAAGAATGGTAATTAAGATTAATCATCGTGGCCCAATGTAAGTTAATATGACTAAAGCGGCTTAATGAGGATTGAAAAATGTTAAGGTGTTATGAATAATTATTTTTAATTATCATGATTTGATTAATGAAAATTAGAATGATAATTATGGAATTAAGTTGAAAAATGTTAAAAAATTCAAAACTTGACGCTTATATGGTTGATTGAGATAAATTTAAAAGCTAAGCACAAGATTTTTTGCCTAATATTATAGACAGATTAAATTAATAAAAATGTGATGGGATTAGGATGATAATTATTTATTTTCATCCAAAATCTAAAAGTTAATTTCAAATGACTATAGTTGAGATAAAAAAGTTATCTTGAGACGAAATTTGAGATGAACGGATAAAACTTTATAATGAATATTATGAAAGTGTTAGATTAAGCTAATTATCATGAGAACATGCTTAATCACAAAAGGTCGAAGTAGCTTTGACTTTTCCCACAAACATTTATGAAAAAGAAAGTGGTTTAATGGCTTGAGTAAATGCTCCATATGAGGGGTCAAAAGGTGGTTTTTTTAAGCTTGATTTTGTGAATTATCTTAAATCACAAAATCCATACTAAATCCCATGCATTAATGCTTGAGTAAGGGGCTAGTGAGCTAACCTAAAGGAGGCTTGGAGGTGGCACAAGTGTGGACGTCTAAGGCCATGCACATGCTTTGATTTTTGATTTATATATATATATAAGTTAAAACCTAGCCAAGCTAAATGAGAGGGGGCATGTAAATGCACATAAATGAGAGTTGAATTGGTGACCAAGGAAGCCCTGGAATGCATCCATGTGGACGTCCAACATGAGGGAGCTATGTAGCTCACTTATGAGCTTAGATTTGGAATTTTAAAAATGAGATAATTAGCCATTTTACTTGGATGTGGTTGTGTCGAGTCATCAATGGATAAGTAGGACATAAATTATCCTATATATGATGTGGATAGTGGGTCCCACAAGATGGTTAAAAAAATATATCAAAGTATATGTATACATGGAACAAGGTAAGGACGTCCACTTGGGTTAAAAATTGCAATGGAAAAAAAATCCAAGTAGAGCAGCCCTAGGACGTGCCCAAGACCAGCAAGGAGGAAGGGAAAAAGAGGAGAAAAAGAGAAAAAAAAAAAGGAAAAAAAGAAAGGGATTCAAGCTAGGAAAGTTTGGATTCAAGTTTGATTTGATTTAAGGAAGTATATCTTGAGTTTTGAATCATGGAAAACCCAAGTTTTCTACCTCTAATTATGAGTCATGAATATGATTCATAAAGAACCTTTCGAGGATAATTTATGATTGTGAAACCCCGATCTTAGACATGTGTATGAAACTCTAGGGTTGTAAACTCTAAGTAATATATTAATAAAATATATATTCGTAAGTATGGAAATATGTGAAATTAGAGGTTTAAAGAATTATTTATGAAATGAAATTTTGATAAATAGTGAACTTAAATAGTAAAAGTGGGATTAAGGAATATGTTAAGTTAATTACTTTGGATTAACTTAATCATAAAAGATAAAAAAAGAAGCTTCCCACAAAAGGACAAAATAGCTACTTTTTAATCTCTAAATGACGTTTAATCTTGACCTTTAATTTATGATTTTCATTACATCTTAAACCATTCATCATGTTCATCATAAATATTTAGTCATCCATAAAAAAATTCACTTAATCCGATGTTCGGATTACAAGTTATGATTTTTTCTTCATTTTTTCTCAAAAATCCACTAAAAATCTGAAAATACTCAATAAATCAAAAAGTGGCTATTTTGTCCTTTTGTGGGAAGCTTCCTTTTTTATTTTTTATGATTAAGTTAATCAAAAGTGATTAACTTAATATATTCTTTAATCCCACATTTACTATTCATGTTTCACTATTCATCTGAATTTTATTTCATAAATAATTCTTTGAACCTCTAATTTCACATATTTCTATACTCATGCATATATATATTTTATTAATATATTACCTAGGGTTTCATACATGTGTTTAAGATCGGGGTTTCAGAATCCTCCCCCCCTTACAATAGGTTTCGCCCCAAAACCTATCTTACTTGAAATAATCCATCACGCTTCTGCTGTGCAACGTTGATATTTTTTTATCTTATCATATCATCAATCGTTAATCATTAATCATCAATCATCAAATAAATCATAGCATCATATCTCATAAAGAGGTTAGTATTAACCACTTTTCATTCCATATACGCATGACATGCATGCGTAAATAAATTTGATTTTATAGCAAAGAATCATCTTTGCATCAAAATATCCTCTATTTATGTGGCGCCCCAACCCAAGCGTCACATCTTAAGCCTTACCTCAGAGATCGTAGTGACTGGTAAACGTGATAAGGAATTTTTTTTCTGTCACATGGCGGGTTTTTGACGAATAATTATTTAGTTTAATATATTTTCATGGAAGTTTATTTCCTCCTAATTAAATCTCCGGTAATGACTCAGTCATTCTCAATCATTCAATACACAACAACGCATGGTATTCAAAAACATTACAACATTTTCCTAAATCAGATGTCACTGCATGTTATAATCATAGTTGTCCGTATGAAAACAACAACTTAGTTACATCTATTCAGCATAAATTCTATTATATCATCATGACTGCAAAAGTTATTCTCTAACCAAAATGATATTTTATTTGCTCCTCTGTCGAGTCTCTTCATTTATCTGTCTATGAGTTTGGAAAACAGAAATGTGAGTTGTACACTAAATAAGCAAGCATTATATACGTTTCCAAGCAAATCATTTTAAAAGAAATCCTTTTCAACAAAAAGGTTTCTCTCCCTTTAGTAGAAACACTTATCAAGTGATCGAATACCTGCGGAGCAGAAATCTTTTATTTAAAATCATCATGGAAAGCAACATTTTACCCCCTCGAGGATATACAATGATATTGTAATGAATGAATCATGATCCCTAAGGATGGAGGCTAGTTAGGTGATCATCCGTCTTCATCTCCTTTCACACAAGGAGACGTCGTTGGCCCTTGGCCTATATTAGCGACTCGGTAATACCAAAGTGGGACAATCTGTCCGCTTACTCCTTTAAGGTGAACCTTATGCATTATGCACATGAATTTATCCATGATATGCTAGCATGATTTTTCACACATAATATCATAGAACAACTATTTTCATTTATCACACAACAATTATATAAAATAATTTAAAATACCTAGTGAACTAAGGAATGACCATCTTTAAAAATTTAGAAATAAATTGTAAATAACATTTGCTAAGTCAAGAAAAGCAATTAAAATATTATTTACAATTATTTTAAGGAAATTTTAATACATAGAAATTCATTTAGAAAAGTTGCTTGCTTACCTTGTTCGTGAGAGCTTCCCGGATCAACCTTTTCTTTCTCTTTGCCTATGACAAAATAACATAATTTCCATATAAATCCTATTTGCTTGTATTCATTTAGTTTTCCAACTCATTTTTATAAATATTCATAACCTGTTTAATTTCCAAGTCGGGTATATGTACTTTACACCCTTACACATCTAAATTATTCATTGTGCCACATATTTAATTCCCAAATATTAAATCTCAAAATTTGAGATTAAAAATTCAGCAATGCATTTCATATTTTTTCATCATATTTTAACTTATTTTTGCATTGTAATATTTTACATATTGTATTCCTCATCTTATCATGTGCCTTGCTTCACATATGTGTGTCTAACCACGTCTAATTCATACATTTCTTAAAGTTTTTCAAATCAACAGCTTATCCTTTAATTCAGCAAGTCTATTCACTTTATTTAACACCTAATTAATGTATTTTTATGAATTTTTAATTCAAAATTCTCAAAATTACAAAAACAGCCACTTTGACATCCAATTTCCATACTTTATATGTCTCTTTTGATACTCCAACTTAAACAAATTTTTATCTATTTAATTTTAGCAATTTGTCTCAATTTGTTTACCCTAAATTCAATGCATTTTCACATATTTAAAATTCATATATAAGTTATTTGCAAAACAGCAACATTTTCTTCATGTATAGGGTACCCGTTGACGCCATTTGAACATCCACTTTTCACTTCTGTTAAAATCCGAATTTAGGCAGTTTCTGTAATCCCTTATTCACATCCAAAGTGTCCTATATTTAGGATATTTTACCCTACTTTTCATCCATAATTTATTTAAATCATTTCCTTTATCATTTTCATCATTTATAAGTGAATCTCGGGTCTTAGTTGATACCGTAACTAACTTACCTTCTATATTTCACAAAACATGCTAAATTTCAGATATAATCAACACTAAATCATGATTTATCATGTGAGTACATTCACTAATTCAAACAGCAACTTAAAACAAAATTTCAGCATGACTAAGCTAGAGTAAAAGCTTATACATCACACCAAACACTCTTCCTACCTACCTCTAACTCTTAATTATACTACTTACTATAAATTTCCATTAAATTCCTTAATAAAAAGCATCATAACTCTTCATTAAAGTTTCATCATGAAACATATTCATAGCTCCTAAATTAATTTAGAAAAATTAGATTATAATCACTTAAACGCAAACCATCTACTTACTTGTATTGATTGCTACTTCACTCCCTCTTCTCAAGCAAACTTCTTCACTTTAATTCTTCCTTTTTCTTCTACTTTTTCTTCACTTGTTTTTGGGTTATGAAAATAATGAAAAGGGGGGTCGTGAGCTACTGTGAAAATGGGAACTCAAAATTTACAAAAATTTTATAAGTACCCACATATGCTTGGACGTCCCCTTGGTCTTAAGCAACTAGCTGGAAATATCCAGCTCATGGGCCCCACATGCCATATCATCAATGCAAATTCCAATGCATTCCTATCCTCTTTGCTGACATGGCAACTTGTGGGCCATTAAAATTATTTTTTTTCTTAATTATAAATCTACTAATTATCCATTGCATTTAAACCATCACCAGGCTATCCATCAGATCACGTCCACCATTAGCTGCCATTTTGCAATTTTTCAATGAATTTTTGCAACTAAAAAATGCATATTTACATTCTCTAATACCTAGGCTAATTATCTATGCATTTTTTAATTTTTAAAAAATATAAAAATCACTTTTTTGGCTACTTGAACGGTTACCATTTACTGTCCATTTTTTGGATGCCTACACACGTCTCAACTTTGCAATAGCTTATCTCCTCAAAATACATTTTTCTCAACTTTATTTTAATTACACATTTAATTATCTAGTAGTGTAGAGCACTTAGGGTCAATTTAAGTTAATAAAAAAATTATATAATTTGCATTGAGTTGTAACAAAATCATCCACCTCAACCTGGATACATGTTGTTGTCCACTTTTTCATCTTCCATTAAACAATCCAAATCAGCTCCTAAGAAATCCAAATTTCACTTTTATTTAATGTAAAATTATCCTCATTAACTCCTTGTTGACTTTGGGTATGCATTTTATTATTAAAGAATTCCAAAAATCCAACTATAAGGTTGTTTGGACGTCCATAATCTGCCACTATTCCATTTTCCATTGGACCCATTAATTATGCATTTAATTAACAAATAATTGCAGGGATTTTCTCATTTTTAATAAATTACATAATACCCTACATATTACCCTCTTTTGACTTTACATGATCAAATCCTTCAAACCTTGATTTCATAATTTTAGCCAATCATTTCAAATTTCATCTCAATCTGATCTTTCTAGCCCAAGTTATTATCATTTTAAGTTTTGAATGGTGATGATCAATTTTCATTAAAATTTTCATAAGTTAATTTTTTCATGAGATTAAGCATAAAAGTATATGCTTATCCATCAATTTTCATCTTAATCCAACTTAATGTCTTCAAGTTATGAATTTTTCAATATTTTCTCAACTTGTCTCCATAATTAGCCTCTTAATATTCATTGATCTCATTTTAGAATTGAATTAAATTTTTCATAGCATATTAATTATTTATCCATTCTCAATATGCTATTTCAATCATAATAAACCCACATTATCTTTAATTTAGTAAATTTAAACAATTATTTACACAAATGACCTAACTGCAAAAATCTTAAAACTGCAATTACTTTAATTATGAACATATTATTCATACACAATTATCTATTAGCATTTACATATCTTCTATACAAACTAGGGTTTCACAATTCATTAATCTTTCAAAAGTTGATTAGCCTCTTCCAACTTTTGTTAATTCTTTTTCACTACATAGTGTCTACAACTAGGTTATACTTGTGTAGACTACAATCTAGTCTTATTTCCATAAACCCATCGTTATTGTGCAAAGATAATCCTCTCATACCTATCTTCAAACGCATCAAGATTGGAAAATAATTTCAAACAATTCCTTTTCTTCCTTAATCCCTGTCATTCAAATTCTATATCATGATTTTTATTTCTTCCATTCCTTTATTCTTTCTAATCTATCTCCCAAACATTGCTATGATATAACTTCCTGTGGTATCATAACTTTTCTTTCTTTTCGTTTACTTTTTCTATACTCATCTACCATTCCTTGATATAATACCATTCTTGTCTCATCACAAAAAGCATCATAGCTTTATAAACATATAGATCTAGACATTATCTTTGCCTATCTATTAATTTAGATTCTAATATGAACTTCTGTAGCATCAAACATATCCTTTTATCATCCTTTATTTTCTCATTCTCTCACCGTTTACCAATCATTGCTCTAATATCAATTTCTGTGGCACTCTGAACCGAAGTGCCTAGAGGCCTTACTCCAAGATCTTGTCGATTGGTAAATGTGAATTAGGATTGTTGTCCTAACCATACGGTGGGTTCTTAATTGGATCTCATCCAAAAAAAGTTTTTTTTTTTTTCATCATATAAACATATACTCATCATTATTCATAATAGACTTATCCATATCATAATAAATCATCAACTTCTCATATTATTCATAACTTCATAATTTCATACAACCTATGTCCTTTTTTATCATATCCCATGAGAGCATCTATTCATACAAAAATCTACTAACTTTTGTAGATTTCTCTTTTCCTTTAGCAACACATGCCCTTCATTTCTTGGCTTTCCCTACACCTGTTTGAGGTTAGATAAAATAAAACATGAGTCGAAACTCAATGAGCAAATATTTTTCTTTTATTTAAATTCATTTTTTACTATTCGATAGAAGACACTTACCAAGTGATCAACTACCAACAGAATAGAAACTTTTTCGTAAACCATTTTTGGAAACTTTTCATGAACCATTCATAAAAATCATTCCTATAAACCATTCATATAAACCATTCGTAAATGCATTTCTCTTAATTCGATAGGAGACACTTAGCAAGTGATTAACTATTAATGGAATAGAAATCTTTTCATAAAAATCATTTCATAAATATTGGATGTGCAAATGCTTCCTTTCCATTCCTGACATAAACCTTCGTGTGCGTGTACTTTAGCCCAAGAAACATCTCACATAGCATGGTCCAATACGCCGGCTTTCTTCAACTTAGCTTCGTTAAGGGGAACCTCTCTTCCTCTCGACGCCTACATGGTCTCCTACATGCATGACTTTTGATTTTTCCGGCATTATATACCTCTTACACTAGGTGACTTGTCATTCTCATGTAGAGAATTATTTTCACTATCTCTTAAAAACACCATTTCAAATCCATGTTTTCTTTAAAAGTAGCTTCACTTTTGCATTAATTATATTTGACTTTGGGGTAAATTTTAATTAATTAAATAATTAAATAATTAATAAAAACTACAACGGCTGCTGGAGGCTTGACTTTTGGGCTACAATCCAATGGTCCAAAAACAATCTTATCAAGAATCAATGGTTGAGATTTAATTAGCCTAAAATAATTAATTTTAATAAATAAAAAATCATAAATAAATAGGGGGTAGCTTGGGGGCAGGAGCTGTTGATTAGGGTGGCTGAAAAAAACTCAAAATATTGCATGGAATTTGGAAAAAAATGTTTAAAATTAAATACCTCGAGCAAGGGGGTAAATTGCAAATATGTGAAAAATGCAAGACATAAATAGGGGCATAGGGTGAATGACCAAAGCACACAAACCCAGCTCATTTGAGCATTTCCAACCCCCACCCACATGTTCTAGCCAAGAGAGAAGAGAGAAAGAGAAGGTTGGAGAGAGAAAGTGAGAAACGAGGAAGGGTATCTCTACTTCGGGTAAGTGAATTCTACCCAAATTTCTTTTGGATATTAAGTAGGCTAAAATCATGCTTAGATAATGCCTAAGCATGAAAAAATAAGTATGGTTATAATATCAAAGTGGAATTATGCCAAAATATTGAAAATTTGGAGCGAAGATAAAGCATTCGGGAAAATCATATATAAAATGTGTAAATAATGCTTCAATATTGCTAAATGATTATTTGAGATGAATGTTTATTATAATTATGATGTTGGAATGTAAATATATTAATCTCATGATTTTTGGATTTAAGGATTATGCTTAAGTAAAATTATGATGATTTTTAGTATATGGAGAAAATGATTTATTAGTCAAGTTAATGATGATAAATTCAAAAGTCATGAATTTTCCCATAAGATACTAAATATAAGTTATGTTATGGTATTTTTTATTTTTGAAACTCATGAATAGTAACCCACGTTGCTGTGAACAATAACTTCAGGTGAACAGTAAACGTGAATAGTACCCATGAACAGTGATTGTGAACAATAATGATGAACAGTAACTATGAACAGTGAACAACGTGATTTTGGAAAAATTAAGATTTATTTTTATAAAAATTTATTGATAAAAATTCATATAAGGAGGTAATGACCAAGTATTTATAAAGGGATAACTTCTATAAAAATGAGGTAATATGCGATCATAAAACATGTATGGAAAGCAATTTAAGATATGAAATAGATAGATAAAATATCCAATTTCCTTGTATAGGAAGAGGAAAAGAGAAAATTGAGAACACGGACTGAGAAGCTAAGCAAGCAAACCCTTTTGAAAATATATTTTATTATCAAGTATTTATGAAATGTGTTTAAGGGTGACCATTCCTATAATGTTTTAAAATCATGAATGTTTATATGAAAAGTCGTGCTGTTATATTGATATCGTGTGATATTCATGGACATGTGCACATGTATGATGCATAATGAAGAGGCTTTAGTGGAGGTAGAAAGCGGATCAGAGGGTTCCTTTTCACTATTGCCAAGTCGCAAGGGCTGTGTGCCGGTGGCGTCCTCCCAAGAGGTGGAGGCATAGGAATATTATGTGTGAATGTGCATTGCATTTTCATACATGGATTAAAAAGGAAAGCATGGATTTGAAATTATGTTTTTAAGGGATGGTGAAAATAATTCTCTACATGAGAATGACAAGTCACCTGGTGTAAGAAGTATATAATGCCAGAAAAATCAAAAGTCATGCATGTAGGAGACCATGTAGGCGTCAAGAGGAAAAGAAGTTTCCCTTAATGAGGCCAAGTCGAAGAAAGTCGGCGTATTGGATGCTATGTGAGATGTTCCCTAGGCTAGCGTACACGCACACGAAGGTTTATGTTAGGAATGGAAAGAAAGCATTTGCACATCCAACGTTTATGAAATGATTTTTATGAAAAGGTTTCTATTCCATTGATAGTTGATCACTTGCTAAGTGTCTTCTATCGAATGGAGAGAAATGAATTTACGAATGGTTTACATGAAAGGTTTATAAGAATGATTTTTATGAAAGGTTTCCAAAAATGGTTTACGAAAAGGTTTCTACTCCATTGGTAGTTGATCACTTGGTAAGTGTCTTCTATCAAATGAAAAGAAATACATTTAAATGAAAGAAAAATACTTGTTTATTGAGTTTCGACTCATGTTTTGTTTTTTCCAACCTCAGACAGGTGTAGAAAAAGCCAAGAGATGAAGGACATGTGTTGCTAAAGGAAAAGAGAAATCTACAAAGGTTAGTAGATTATTGTATGAATAGATGCCCTCATGGGATATGATGAAAAAGGACATAGGTCGTATGAAATTATGAAGTTATGAATAATATGAAAAGTTGATGATTTATGATGATATGGATAAGTCCATTATGAATGAT
>JAXCLR010000050.1:29598036-29614099 GCA_035584095.1 Annona squamosa | reverse complement strand
AAAATATACAATTTCTTTTTCTAGAAGGATTTCATTTGCTAAGATTGGGTGATATGTTCACCTATAAATACAGCCCTTGTAAACTCTAAAGAAATCAGTTTTTGAGATTTATAAAGAAGTGTTTCTTGGTTTTTTCCCTTCTACTCCTCTTTTCTTTATCTTTCTCTTTGTTCTTCTACTCCTTTTACCTTCCTTCTTCTATTCTCATCTCTTTAGAGGTTCCTTCATCTTTCTTCTCTACCCATCCTACATCAATTTGCAGCTATGGTGTTGTGGCACCAAGTTAAACTGATGTTAAAACATTGCACTTCATCTATAATAACAAATCAATGTGGCAGTAAAAAAGATGAAACTAGTGAAAATAACAGATGACGAGAGACAAAAACCTCAAACTTTTAATTCATTTAAAGATCTGAAAACCTAACGCATATTATCCTATTTATAGAAATTGATACTCAAGATAAACTTTGGTTAACTGCATATGAATAAAAATATTCAACTAAACACTAACCTAAACCATCCAATCATGTTGTTCTACATTAGAAGCTCCAGATGGAGTTTGATCCTTGATATGCTGTGTCCTTTCTCTTCTGTCAGTCTTGGAAAAAGCATTATGCCAATCTCCTCCAGCCATAAGCATATTTTTATGTGGTTTTAATTATGGAAGGGCTTTATGTGTAAAATCTGATTCAGTACCCTTCCTAGTTCTCGGTATGATGAGTACAGGGTACCTGCACCTTGATCAACCTTGACGCATCATCTGTTACTGCATCTATTTTTTCATAATTGTTGGCAAACGTAACTTTTTGTAGCTGAAGTGAGGTAGGGATTTCAGTGGTGCTGAGTACTTCAATTCTCTGCCTTTGGTTCACTGGTCAGCTTACTCCTGAGCAGTTGCATACATTACTTATAATAAGAGGCCAATGCATTGACCATGATCAAGGGATAATTAAAGATGACTCTGTTGAAGCATGTTGAGTACCACACTACAAATTATCACCTAAGGAAAACCTTGCAGTAGGATCTTTTGCTGACAATCAAGCAAGATGCAATTCATTGGTGTTTTTGGCATATATCCAATACTGGAGCAAATATTTGGTTTTTCCCTAATGATGATTTTGTTGTAATTAATACCGCAGACAGCATGTGTTGATTTGTGTCACTTGTGTTGTATTATTTTAAAAGCATGCCTGTATTGCATTTGTTTGGATGAATCTACTAGAATGTCTTCCTAATGAGAAGTCATATTTTCTTGCCAATCCTAAATTCTTATTCAGATATTTTGATCCCAGCAAGTGGCACTCACTGGTTTGGCAAATTATCATGCTTATGCAAATAATTCTTGTATTTCACTATGAATATATTCAAGGACAGAAAAAACAAATTTTAGGAAAGGTTAGAATACATTTGCCATTCGAACCTTACAAAATCACAAGCACATTTTGCAGAAAGCTAAAATTATTTTTTCTGTCATCAAAGTCCAACAGTGCTTTCCACAATGTCTTCGGATCGTTAGACTATTTTGATTTCCTATTTGTTGCTTATTTCTTTCCATCGTGTATAATGTCATCACATGCAGGTCCAAAACGGCTACAAGCTGAAAGATTCTTCATTCACTATAAAAGCTCCCACCCCAAAACAGAAGGACCCAGTCAGCCGCACAAGAGTATCTCAAAACTCTAGCCTGCTTAGCGAAACACTGGAGGAAGCAGCAATGGCTGCCGCCTACAAAATAGCAGATGCAGAAGCCAAGTCATTTTTTGCATCTGAAGCAGTACGGGAAGCAGAGAGGGTGTCAAGGATGGCAGAAGAAGCAGATTCAATGCTACAGCTAACGAGAGAGATATATGAACAATGTAAAAAGTGCCACCCGCCACTTGAATGTTCTTGCCTTTGTTCATTTTCTGTTTGCAGTCCAATCTAAGGTCTTTTTCTAATTTTGCAGGTTCCAGAGGTGAAATTGTGGTCATGGCTTAAATCTATGGTTTTCTGGAAGATTGTCTTCAAATAACAATTAGGCCATTGTAAAATTTTTAGCAGTTTGTATAAATTTGCTTGCGTTGACTCAAACTTGAATCCACATCATTCCAATCTAGCCAAAGGCAATGGGTTCTTTCCAATCAAGAGGTAGCTATCGGGAAGTGTGTTCTGAGTTGATCTTGTAACAAAAACTGTCCAATCAAGAACCCTGGAACTCTTTCCATCCGTTGAAATATCGCCCGTTCTCTTTGTTCTGGGATTTTCAGCAAAGGCATTTTTGTAAATGTTTTTTAATATTCAGACTTCACTTATAATTAATTTTCTGAGTTTAGTTCCCACTACCATCCACTCTTGTTTACGTTTGGGAAGAGGTTAAAAATGCCAAGGCTTCTGGAGAGTTTTTTTTTTTTTTTTTCATCATCCTTTTTTGGGTGACAATGTGCAAATTATGTTTCCTAAGTTTTCTGCTTTTTTTTTAAAAAAAAAATTTTTAATTTTGATTTCACTTTGGATTTCAACCGACATGTTGACTACTGGTCGGAAGTTAGAATATTGCTATATTTTTTTTTGAGAGCTCGAAGGTTGGATTTGAAGGGATAATCTAATATTGTGTAGACGTTTTATATACTATGAAACTCTTTTTCTAAGTAATTACCTCTATTTTTAATATCTTGATGGTTGATGGAAAATTTATTCTATCTATTATATTTAGTGTTATTTATAATATTTTGAAAACCCTTATATCTATTATATTTAGTGTCATTTATAATATTTTGAAAACCCTTATAATTGTCTAATATTCTTGTCCATGGACCCCATTAAAAGTCACCGCATAGAATGGTTTAATGTTAAATATGAATTTTTAAATTGTATTTTTAACAAATAAACTAAATGAAATATCATTTCTATGCGGATAAATGTTTCCGTTAAGCATTATTATATTATAATATATGCATAAATAATGTTAAGCATTTTTCATAATTTATACATGAATATATATATATATGTGTGTGTGTGTGTGTGTGTGTGTGTGTGTGTGTGTTTTAAGGCAAGGAAATGCTGTTGCCCATGCTTTAGCAAATTTGATGTCTATTTCTGCTTATGATCATCAATCTTGGTGGGGAAAACCCCCCTCCAGCCATTTTTGGGAAAATTTGTACCGACAATTTTTTTGATAATGCTATTTCTGGATCACTCAATCTCGGCTCTCCCCATATTGTGAGGGGATCGGGATAGGGGAGCTTTCCAGTTCATCAAATATATATATATATATGAGATATATTCTTATGCAGATATATTCTAGTCCAGCATCGCTGAAATGGCCCCACATGATCATGGAATCATGATTTACTCCACTCATTGTATTTAGAATAATGTATTTTATTGTCATACTAATTTTTATCCCAATCAGATATGTATATGACTCCATCTGAAAATGGTATAAATCCAACGTAATAAAATAGTTTGATATGAATAACAATTTTAAAGTGTCTGATTGGGATGAAAATTAGTATGATAATAGAATATATTATTTTAAATATAATGGGTGAAGTAGATCATGATTTTATGATCATGTGGGGGCCATTTTTGGGCCACTGCACCGTTGTTTCGGTGCAATGACGCTGCACCGGAACAGCTCTCTCTCTCTTTGTATATATATATATGTTTCGACAAATGTAGCTCATAAAGATGCTTAATCTGGATAAAACTTAGTTTTATAGATAAACAAATAAAGTTAAATATAATGAATGAATTGTATTTTTCTTCAAGGATTAAAATCATGAATTTTAAAGAGGTTACATGACTCTACTTCTCGTAAGAGTTTATATATATGTGGGACATTATCACGTACATTTTGTCTGTACTGAAATAAGCATGCAGATATCTCATCCGTCCATTGGTTCTGGCAGGTGAAATCTCAGCCATAGGATTGCAGTTGCATGTACAGAGGAGAATATGCGTGTAAGTTGAAGCTGGAATGGGTGGGGAGATGAAAATCGCTGGAGCATGGTAAGAAAGGGAAAAAAATTGGTATGCTGGAACCACTGCGAACTCGCAACGTTGGAAATCAAAATCTGCCATTTGTGATCGAATTAGCTGTAGAAATCAAAATCGCAAATATTGAAGTGGCTGTGGAAATCAAAACTTGCCATTGCGATTGAACTGGAATGCACCCATCTCTAGCTCCTTTTGACGTCATCATCTCGTTTTTTGCTAAAGTTATATTTTTCTAAGCTCTGAAAATCTATTTCTAGCATTTGGCGCATGAAAAGCGTAAGTCTTTTTTGTTTTTTTGCTGAAGTTGGATTTTTATAAGCATTTGTCTTTCAGTTTTATTGGTTGGGGTTTATACTGCTGCTATGGCTTGGATATTTGATTTTGGCATAGAAAATCTCAGCTACTTGTCTATGCGTGCGAGTAAAAGACTTGAGTAGAGAAATGAGCAGCGGAATGAGGCAGAAACATGCGTATAATTTTTAATTTCTGAAGCCCATGCTTTTCCTCCATTTTTTTGGCTTATGGAGATTTTTCACATTTCCCTTCCTTTTTCCACAGCAAATATTATTGCCCGTATTATCATGAACTATATACATATCAGACTTAAGTACAACTTCAAGGCCTTTATCACAGAATTGACTAATGCTTAAAAGATTATGTTTAAACCCTTCTACATAAAATACATCATTTATTTCAATGCCTTCGCAACTTATCGTACCCATACCTCTGATAAAACTTTTATTTTTGACTCCAAAAGTAACCTTATCTTTATTTTGTATTTCTAAGAACTTGAATACATTTTTATTTCCGGTCATATGATGTGAACAATTACTATCCATATACCATCTTATTTGGCAAGTTGACTTCATGCATTCCTGAAAAAAAAAAAAAGTTTACTGTTTTAGTACCTATTTTATGGGTCTAAACTGGTTAGTATCAATATTATATATTTTAGGTTTCCAAAACAATTTTGCTCCAAATGTTTGCAGTTTTCTAATTGGTTAAATATATGAAAAATGTCCAAAATTACAACAAAAATTGCAAATTTCATTTTGATTTCTAAAAATTTTATCGGACTTTCTATTATTTACTTTTTTATTTTCTTTTATTTGATTTTTTAAGTTTTCATTTTCCTCAACAAGAGATTTTATTTGCATTTGCAAATTCTTATTTTTTTCTTTTCAACATCTGAGATCAATTTTTAATTTTATATATTTATCTGACAAAGTAGTAAATTCTCCAACTAGTTCAGCATATTCTTATTCTAATTAATCAACTGTATAACTTACCTCAGAATGTTCAGATTTATCTTCATGATCTGCCATAAATCCTAAATATGATGCAAATTTCGCTTGATCATGTTTAGATCCTGAAGTGACTGATAGCGAAGTATCACTATCACACCATGCCCCATAGCTTTGATTTTTTCTTTTGTTGAAATCTTTCTTTTCAATAGGAGATGGGCATGCATTCTTAAGGTGTCCAAAACCTTGACAGTTATAACACCTTATTTTATCTCCTTCTCTTTTCTCAAAATCGTTCCTTTGGTCCTTTTGTTCTCTTTTCTTTTTAGGCTGTCATTGTATTCTTCTAGCGATTGCATTCATGTTGTTGTTGTTATTGTTATTGTTTTCTCGATTTCGAGTGATGAACCGTCTTATCTTTTTTGTCAACATAGCAATGTCTTTATCTTCATCACCTGTATTATCATCAGAATGATCAAAGAAAACTTTGAGACCAATTATCTTCTTATCTTTCGGATCATTATCATCATTTTTCTTCATAATAATTGCATGTGTCATAAGAGAGTCTATTAATTGATCAACAAACATGGTTGTTAAATCTTTGGCTACCTTTGCAGTCTAAGAAGAAGGAAGTGATCTCAATATCTTCTTTACCTGTTCTTTTGCCTCAATAGACTTACCAAGTGCTTTCAAAGCATTAATTATGTTGGTGAATCTGCAAAACATCTCAGTAATAGATTAATTAGATTTCATCATAAAAAGTTCATAGTCATGCATTAATATATTTATCTTGGACTCCTTAACTTGAGAAGTACCCTCATGTGTTACCATGAGTGTATCCCAAACCTCTTTAGCCATGGCACAAGCAGATACCCTATTAAATTCATATGGGCAAAGTGCATAATATAAAACATTTAGAGCTTTGGCATTTAAATGCACTTGTTCATTTTGTTGTTCATTAGGTTTAATTATATCTTTTTCAAGTAAAATAACGCCTTTATGAACAACATTCCAAAGTTTTAAATTTTGACCCATGATAAAGATCTGCATTCTACGTTTCTAATATCCGTAATTTGTGCCATCAAAATATGATGGTCTGGTTATGGAATGACCTTCACCATATCCAATCTTCACTTTCTTCTCAGGTTATGGAATGACCTTCACCATATCCAATCTCCACTTTCTTCTCAGTTATCAGATCCCTTTGGAATAGTTCAAAGACCGCTCTGATACCAATTGTTAGCTCCCATATGAAACTGATAAAAGAAAGACATAATAGCACAAAAAGTGATCCAAAAAAGAACATGATAAACTTCACACACCACAAAAATAATCCAAAGAAGACACCGCAAATTATAGTGGTTCAATTAACACACATACTTCACTCTCCAAGTAAACGCCTTGACTCGGGTTTCCACTAGTCAGCTTAGAACTCAAGTTACAATTGTATGATCTCAATTGTCTTCTAGATTATACAAATGGCTATAAGTGGCATGTGAAACTTTCTAAATCACAATAAAAGCTTTCCTCTTGAATTAGACAACCTCTAATTCAAGTTAAAATAAATAAAAATCAAATAAAGCTTACAACCAATATAATAACACAGAAGCATGGAGATGAAACTTTTAGTAGAATGGTCACTACGATCTTCAATACATTGCTTCTGACAGATGGACAGAGATCTGCACTTTTAAAAATGTTTTCTCCAAAATTGAATTTCCAATTGAAATTCATTGTCTATTTATAGCTTTTAACTTCCGATCGTCAAGAGAAATTTTCTCTACCAAATCCGCAACCAATCAGATTTTTCTCAATAACCTGTAACAACTTAACAGATAGAAACCGCCAAGAGATTTTTCTCTACCAAATCCACAACCAATTGTATTTTTCTCAATAACCTGTGACAACCCAGGACAACTCCTCAAATTAGCCTCGTCATCATCTAATCACTTATCCATTTATCTTGCTACGCAAACTATTAAAGTTTCAACTCAAAAACTGTTGAAGTTTCAAACCAAAACAGTTGAAGTTTGAAACTAAATCAGTTGAAGTTGCAAACCAAAACTACTGAAGTTTTATAGCAAAACCTCGACAAATTTATAATACAATTTAATACTAACTTGTTACAACCATTCATCACGAATCAAATACAAGCAACACTTTTCTAGCATTAAATTCTTAATTTGTCTATCATCAAAACAATATAAGTCAATAGGATCCAACTAGAGTTGTTGTTGTATTTTCAAAGGTAGATGCTACACCTTCATGGAAGTATTGTACTTATTGAGTGTGCGACCCCTGTTGATGTCAAAGATGTTAGTGCTGCACTTATGCCTATATGCATTCTACTGCACTTAACTTTTTTCACCTTCCTTCTTCAAAAGTGAGCCCACCTTGATCATCTTTTTTATTTAAGCCATTGGATGACTTTCTCATGTATTTGTGGTTATTGTTAATCCTTCACGGGTAAGTATTATATTCTTTCCATCATTTGATTTTAAAAATCATTCGGAAAGAAAATGGACGAAATTATAAATTGGCAATAAAATTGTAATCACATTAACAAATCCAAGAAAATGATAACTTAGATGCGAAAATCACTATTTTCAAAAGAAATTTTTGTGTTCAGAAAGACATGCATTTGGAGAAACAGTTTGAAATCCATGATTTACTTATAAATATAAATTTTCATTAATTAACTCAAAATATTCCTACTGTTGAATGAACCATATTAGTAAAATTAGGTTCTTGAATGAACCACATAGAAAAATATAATTTGTTTATTTTTGAAATAGAACATCAAAAACAGCATCCAGTTTTATTTTTACACCAAAAGGATTTATACCATGGAAGCTGATAATCCCACTAATTGTCAGTTTGGTTCAAAGGTACTGATATTATTTTTGCTTTTGTGATAATATAAGACCATGCACGCTAAAATCTAATAGAGAGCTTGAATTTCGTCATGTCACCAACGTGTACCAAAAATGACTAGACCATGGCGGTATATCCCATGACAATGATATTAACACGCTACATCAGTGACCACCAGGCACCGGGCAGTTGGAAACGGTAACGCAATGCGCAGGACGGGACTGCGGAAGGCTACGCAGGGAGAGTTCCCCTTTTACATCGTCGCGTACAAATCTACCGCATTGCTTGCTAAGTTTCTTCGACTCCTCGGCTGGCATCCGTGGGGTTGGAAAAGGCGAAAAAAGCCCTAGCTTTCTCTGCTTGTAATCGCGACGATCTTGGTTCAGTTACTTCATAGAGCAGGTGATTTTTGCTTCCTTTTTAGCCGATTTTTTTTTTTTTTTCGTCGCAGCACGTTTACTGCGGGGTTCGCTAATTCGATTGAGAATTCTGGATGTTTTGTTGCTTCCCTCTTTCTTTGTGATATATATATTCTTTTATTGTATCCAAATTTTAGCAATGTTTTGGAAACCCTACGATGGAGATTGTTATTGTTCTGGGTGATTGATATTCTAGGCGTTTTGTGCCTGACTTTCCCATCGAGTTGATGTGATTTTGTAGTTTAGGTTTTCGTGTTTGTTATGTTTCGAGGTATCGTGGTAGAGAATGAATCTGATGGATCCTGATGTAACCTATTTGATTCATTTAAGTGGATGTCATTGCAGGAAAAATGTAGTTGTTGGACTTCTTTATATACGAAATGAATTTACTAGTCGGATGCAATTTTTGCATGGGTGCTGTTAGATTTAGCTGTTTGTGATGTTGTTGAAAGGCACTGAGATATGATTGAAGGAAATTTTCATTCAGCTCAACGCAACTCACCTTTTAATGCCCTTGAAAATTAGCTTGCTGAAACCCTATGTTTAGTCCGAATCTGTGGTGCTCATACTACCTAACTTTCCACTTTGGAGGCAAATATTCAATCTAAAAACCTAAAGGAAAATGTCTTTATTGATGGTAAAATTAATGAGATTATCATCTAAAGCTTAAACCAAATAACTAGAAGATCAAGTAGAGAAAAATTTTCACTTCACCATGGTTGCTTCCTCTCCTGAACTTCAGGTGTCCAGAAGTTGTTTCTATTACCTGCACTTCTGCTAGTAAAGTTATTGTGTGCCATGCTTACTGCTCAGTTTTGGAAAATGGATCAAGTGCGGGTTAAAAATTCAAATTAAATTTGATAATTTGATGTCTTTTAAACCTATTTAGTGTAAAGTTCTGTTATTAATTATTACATTATTAATAAGTTTAATCAAAGTTAGGGGTAAGAATTAGGGCCGGCCATATCGGGTCAAGGTTTGCCCAACCCTGACCCTATTTTTTCAAAATTCTGTTTGACCCTATTTTTATATCGGGTCAGGACAATGTCGATTCAACCTTCACTTTTTTAAAACAGTTCCTGGAACAAACTTCGAATTGGTATCAGACCAATTTCAGGACAGTGGGTCGGGTAAAAAATGCTGGGGTCAAATAAGATGATTTTAAGAATTTATATACTTATCAAACATAAAAATATATTTATGTTAAATTTAAATGTTATATGCTTCAATATTTTACTAATTATTAAAAAACTTATCATTACTAAAAAAAAAACATGAGAAAATATAGTATAACTTTATTACAATAGGTTAATATACAATTATCCGTAAGAATTATATATATATGTACAAATTCTTCTTATTAATTCTTATACTTTTTTCTGAATAAATTCATTCTTCTATTGTTGATGTATATATATTTTTTTGAAATGAAATTTCTTCCTTAAACTATTGTTGATATATTTACTTATAACAAATGTGAGAATTTTGAAAAAAAAAAATTTTAATATAAGCTTATAATTTTTAATAAATCTACATATGCAGGGTGGGTCTAGACATGGTCGACTCATCCCGACCCTATTTTTGAATTCAGGTCAAAATTTCTGACCCGTCTCTATAATGGACAAAAAAAAGTTGATTTTACCTGGTCAAAAATGAGTCGGATCACAGGTCGACCCGTCCTAATTTCCACCCCTAATCAAAGTATCTTTAGTCATGAATAATATAATAAATTTAGGGTAAATGAGAAAAATAAAATATTTTTAGGATTTTTTACATGACGTATATATATATGCAGGTCAGGTCAATATGTGTTGGGGATTGGTTTGGATTTAGGTCAAAGTTGTTACTGGTTACGTTTTCCTATCACTTTAAGAAATCGATCAAGTTAGGTTTGAAAATTTGATGTCTTTTAAACCTATTTAGCCTAGAAATCTCATTATTGGTTACTACACTACGTCATTAGTAAGTATTAGTTATATTGTAATAAATTTAGGGTGAGTGAGAAAAAATAAAATGTGTTGGGAATTTGTGAACCTACTCGACCCATATTTTGGATTTGGGTCAAAATGCCCAACCAAGTCAAAACAGGTCAGTCAGAAATTTTTGTTAACCTCATGCTTAGGTCTTTACTTTTGTTTTTGCTGACTTGCCCCATTGCTTGGGTGTCTTTGGTTCGATGTTTGTTGTCTGCATATTGAAGTGACTTTAGTGGTGGTGTTTGTTTTCCCTGAGTTTTTGTGGGATCGTTGACCAGGTGGGTATTTAAGAATTATTGTTAGAAAAAATTAGATTATTGGTTAGATATTTGTAGAATATTAGTAGAAAATTTGTAAGAATATCTTAGAGCTAGATCGTAATATCAGTTGAGTTGATGTAACATTTATGAAATAATATCAGTTGAGTTGATGTAACATTTATGAAATAATATCAGTTAAGTTGATGTAATATTTATGAAATAAAAAAAGTCTTTACTTTTGTTTTCTTATTATTTACTTATTAGTGAGTTTAAAACGTTAATCTAAATTATCTAATGAAAAAGGCATTAAAAATTGCTATAACTAATAAAAAATTTTCAAGTAAGCTCTTATTAGAATCCATGTTAGACAGCAATTTTTACCATTGCATCATCAAGGTTTCCCATTTAATCTAATAAAATTAGAAATATTCCAATATTTGCAAGCTTTTGTTACTGACATCAGTTTAGAGGGAGAAGAGAGTTTAACAGAAGTGCAACTTAAATCGTATTGATGGGCCAACTTCAAATTTGTATTGAACCCAACTTGTTTTTTCTAACTCATCTTCAAACTCAACCCTACACACTTCAAAGTGGGTTGGATTCAATGGTTCATTGGTTTAATCCAACTAACTTGCACCCCTAACAGTGGTTATTATATTGATCGGACCATTCATCAAGCAATCCCCAATTAGCTATGGTTTTGGTCTTTTTATGACTTTGTTTTCCTTTCTTGTGGATAATTTTTCAAGGGAAAAATATTTTGATGACCATTATTAAAAAAGTATGAATATTCAAAATTAATATAAAACTGCCTTGCTGATTGCAAGCATGAGATGTATTACTGCAATGGTTTAGTGGCTAATTTTTAATTTTTATGTTATTAAGGGCATATTAGGTAATGAGTAAAAAAATGTGGGAAAAATTGTAAGAAAAAAATTTGGAAAAATGATAGAGCAGTGTGATGTAATAGGGGAAATTGTTAAGTATAAGGAGAATTGAGGATAAAATACGTAGGGTAGTTGTATTGGGAAATGCCAAATAATGATTGGAAATATTGTTAATATGTCAAATAGGATAAAAAAGGGATGCAAAAAGTTGTGGAATTTACTTTTTTGTTTTTACTGGTTACTAAATGGACTCTAATTCTAAATTGATATTTTGCGTATTTTTCGTTAATTTTTTTTAAGGCATTTTTTTTGGGCCATATTACTGAAAAATATCAATATCTAAAATCATTTTAGAATTCCACAGGCTGAGTGCAAGAATGACATGTATGACAATGAGGATTTTAGTAGCAGACTGCATATGAGTAGGTCATATTATGTTGGAATTGCCTGCTGTTCATGTGGTTTTGTACCTTTTTTTATCAACATAGTTGTCAAAGGTGCACTTAGGCATGCTCCTAGGTTCAAGCCCCTCTTTCAGGCCGACCTCTTGCGCTTTAAGGTGTGCCTTGTGAGCAAGATTGAACTTTTCTCAAAATATACGAATTGTTAACATCCAAATGAAGTTTTGGCTTCTCCAATTTCAACTTCTTTTTCAATTTAACCAAATTTGACTCCTTTATTTTCTTAAATGTCTCATTTTTTTGAATTACAATTGTTGGCTGGCTAATTATAGCTATTACTGGATTTAACCATTATTGGATTTATTTAATCTTACATTATGGGCACCTTGCTTTACGCAGGTGCATCCCTCGCTTGTGTGCTTTGTGCCTTGGCCCCAAGAGCACTTTGCGCCTTAAATAAATATGTTTGCCAAGTTATTAGCACTCATTCAGAGTATTTTTTTTAGTAATGGTATGGAACAGTATGGTTCACTCCATCAGGTCTTGTTGATAGATGTTTGCATTGGATTGGACATCTTGAGCTAACCTGTTATTTCGTTATTTCTTCATGTTATTTAATACTAAGCCTTTCATTGTTGCCAATGGGGCTGGAAGAAAAAGCATGGGAAAGGTTTGCTACAACACTTCCTTATTGAATGAATCAACCAGAAACCCAACATTTATTTTTACTTCTTAATGGCAAAAGCTCTTTTTTTTGTGTTATGATGAATCACTCATCTTGGTCTTTTGATTTCTGGGTACCATGCTGTAACCTCCAGCAACTGCTTAATTCACTTGGTTGCACGACTGTTTATTATCTATGCAAGTAAGGTTAATCTTAACTTAGCATTAGAGCAAGCCTTTGATTCCCAATATTCAGCTGCTAAACACCTCATTCAACTAGAATTGGATGTTGTTCAGATTCTGAACTTGCTATCTGGACCATTGTACTCATCATGGAATTGCTGTTCTTTCTGAAATATCTTTTTTCCCTGACCCCTTAACTGAATTTTCAGCTTATATATTTTCACATCTTCTAATTTATAAAAGTGCTCTCTATTATCATAATTTTCCTGTGATCAAGGAAAGGGGAAAAAGAGGGGAAAAAAAAAGGTCTGCATAAAGTTCATCTTATTTTAGATTTTTTGTTATGCCTTCTGTTGTGCAGTCATGGCGGGAGTTGGTCCAGAAGGAGCGCAGTTTGATGCTCGTCAGTATGATGCCAGAATGAGCGAGTTGTAGGTTTTACGTTCTTTTCTTCAATATTCTACTTTTTCCCTCCTCAAAACTTCTTTTCATTTTATCTCTAAAGGTCTGAAATCTCTTATTCCTTTCTTGTGGCAGTAGTGCTAATATATACATATATGTTTTTTTTGGGGCTTGTGGTGCTGATGATCCTAGGTTTACCGACGGACAAGATTTTTTTACATCATATGATGAGGTTTATGAAAGTTTCGACTCTATGGGTTTGAAGGAAAATCTTCTGAGAGGCATATATGCATATGGTAGATGCTTCTTTTAATATTTAATTTTTCCTTCTATCCATTTCAATTTTGCTGAAAAGACCTTACTAATTTTAAAATAATTTCCCCTTGAAGGTTTAAAGCTAAAACTTTTGATGTCTTTTTCAAGGGTTTGAGAAGCCATCTGCGATCCAGCAAAGGGGAATTGTGCCCTTCTGCAAGGGTCTTGATGTAATTCAGCAGGCACAGTCTGGTACTGGCAAAACAGCAACTTTCTGTTCAGGAATTTTGCAGCAGCTTGACTATGGCCTGGTTGAGTGTCAGGCCTTGGTTCTTGCTCCAACTCGTGAACTTGCTCAACAAATTGAGAAGGTTATGCGTGCACTTGGTGATTATTTGGGGGTGAAGGTGCATGCTTGTGTTGGTGGAACTAGTGTGCGTGAGGACCAGCGCATTCTTTCAAGTGGAGTCCATGTTGTAGTTGGCACTCCCGGTCGTGTTTTTGACATGCTTCGTAGGCAGTCCCTTCGTCCAGATTACATTAAGATGTTTGTGCTGGATGAAGCAGATGAAATGCTTTCACGAGGTTTCAAGGACCAGGTTCATCATGTCTCATTGTTCTCTGTTGTTCTATTTTCCTTTTCCCTAGGCTGTTTTTATACATTTGCATAATGGGCATCCAGTGAATTTTATCATTTTTCATTGACGTGCAGGTGGTAAAATGAGACACTGATGATATGGTTGCAGTTTCTACTTGGAAACCTATTTAGTTACTTTTTTAAGCTGTCATTCTTGACGATAAGAAATTAAATTTTTAGTAATATTTAATGTTTGCGGATCTTATTTACTTCAATTCATGTTTTCTTTTGGGTCTTCCTCTCATTCTCTTACCACTTTCTATTTGGGCCTGGTCACCGGTTCCCAATTGAACTGGTCCAGTCTTGTTTTAACAACATCACTTCTTGTAATGGATGACTTCATCAATAATGAGAGAGTTGTGGCAGATTTGTAGAGCGAGGTATGATAGGTTTAGGTGTATTTCAGTCATTATCCTATTTAGTCTTAAGATAATTCATGAAGGTCTTATGTTATTTGTTTTGTATGGTTTCTTTTGCTTCAAGCAAAGTAAATTATCATGCAGAGAATCAAAGGACATAGGGTGAAATAGATGTTTGTAGTTCAGGCAGTATGTTTGCGAATCTCATTCCTCATTTGTACGAAGGGAATTATTTATTTTTATGATCATGATCATGCATCTTGGTGTTGTATTTTTGTTTTACAATTTATGCTAAAGAGAAGATGAAGCAGTTCTGAATCAAACTTCCTTTGGAAGGGAGCAGAAACACTTGCACCAGACTTGCATTATTTGCCTTTGCTTAAGTGCATTTTATGAAATCATTCTTGGGAATTTTTTGTTATATAATTGTAACCTTTTTTGTCTACTTGTGTATACCCATGCTATTAGTTTCTTTTCAAAATGACAAATATGCGGTGTTATGTTCATGTTCTAATTATTAAATTTGTCTCAGATCTATGATATCTTCCAGCTTCTCCCATCAAAGGTTCAGGTAGGAGTCTTTTCTGCTACCATGCCACCAGAGGCTCTTGAGATTACTCGTAAGTTCATGAACAAGCCTGTGAGGATTTTGGTGAAAAGAGATGAGCTGACTTTGGAGGGAATCAAGCAATTCTATGTGAATGTTGAGAAGGAGGAATGGAAATTAGAGACCCTTTGTGACCTGTACGAGACTCTGGCTATTACCCAGAGTGTCATCTTTGTGAACACGAGGCGAAAAGTTGATTGGCTGACTGACAAGATGCGTAGTAGGGATCACACAGTTTCTGCTACCCATGGGGATATGGACCAGAACACTAGGGATATAATCATGCGAGAATTTCGATCCGGTTCATCCCGTGTGCTTATTACAACTGATCTCTTAGCACGCGGTATTGACGTTCAGCAGGTCTCACTTGTCATCAATTATGACCTGCCGACTCAACCAGAGAACTATCTTCATCGTATTGGGCGTAGTGGTCGGTTCGGAAGAAAAGGTGTTGCTATCAATTTTGTGACGCGAGATGATGAGAGGATGCTGTTTGATATTCAAAAGTTCTACAATGTTGTGATTGAGGAGCTACCCTCAAATGTTGCCGACCTCCTCTGATGATCAGTGTGAATTACTTTGTGGCCTTTTCAAGTGAGAGATTATTAATTATGCTGGAATCTTCGAGAATATCTTGAGTGAGTAGTAGCGAGTGTGATTTTTGTGAACATGTCTGGGAGCGCTAGGTATTGTGAAGATCCCTTTTTCCAGATTCCATAGCTGCTATTTTTTGTATGGTATTGTTTTTAGTCAGTCAGGATCTCCGGTTCTTTCTTATTTTCTTGGTTCACTTTTCCAACAAGAAGAGGACTATATAGAATGTAACCAAGCTTGACAGAATGACACAGCTGGGTTCAGTGCTTTGTCGTTTAACCACCGGCGTTGTATTTTTTTTTTTTTTTTATCTTTTATTTTTTT
>JAXCLR010000050.1:29566314-29596066 GCA_035584095.1 Annona squamosa | reverse complement strand
TTGAATAATTTATATTGTTATTCAAATGTAATTTAGTAGGTATTTATTAAATGACATCACCTTGAACATGGACAAAAAGCATGTCTTCATTGCATACAGTAGAATTGACTGAAGATGCTACTTTAGTTGAAGAAAGTGAACATAGTCTAGCAAGTGTGATTACTTTTACTCCTGTTACACCTGGTGAGTTAACTCCTATTAGCGGGCAGGAGTTTGATAGTGAGGAAGAGGCATATTCCTTCTATAATTTATATAGAAGATGTTGTAGCTTCAGTATAAGAAAAACCGACGTTAGAAGACCTAAAAAAGATAAGCAGATATGCTTTTGCATTCTGAAATGCTCAAGAGAAGGACATAGAAGGAACGTAGAAAATATTGAGAAAAAAAAGAAAATAGATGGACGTTAATAGATGTGGATGTCTTGCATCACTCACTATCAAGCTCATGGGCAACACTTCTAAATGAACAATTATTAATTTCAAAGCAGAACACTCTCATCGGTTGGAGACTCCCACCAAATCTTGAAGTCTTTGATCCCATCGCAACGTGTTGGACTCATAATTAAATCTAGTTGAAGAGTTGTGCAAGGTTGGTATAGGCGTATGCAGATCATTGCAATTCATGACAGAGGAGGTTGGGGGTCGTGATCAATTAGGATTTATGGAAGTTGATCTTCATAATGCCTTAAGATCAAGATAGATGTCAAAATATGGGAGAAGTGCAACAGCATTACTTTAGTGCTTTCAGAAACAATTTGCTACAAATGCCGATTACTTTTATGAAATTCAAGTTGACGAGCACCATCGGTTGATATCATGTTTTTGGGTAGATGGGGAATCCAAAAGAGATTACCAAGTTTTCAATGATATTATTTGTTTCGATATAACTTATTGAACAAATAAATATGATATGCCTTTTGGGCCATTTGTTGAAGTGAATCACCACAAGCAATCAGTTTTGCTTGGTGCAGGTTTATTATTTGGGAAAATTGAGGAAGACTTCACATGGTTGTTTAAGACATGGCTCCATGCTATGAGTGGCGTACCACCTAAAGCTATTGTCATAGATCAAAATCCGACTATTATAAAGGTCATTTCCATAGTTTTTCCAACTACAAAACATATTTTTTGTTCATGACATATACATAGGAAATTTCCTAAAAAGTTGCAATCTGTTAATCATAAATATCCTGAATTCAAAAATAAGTTGTACAAGTTGATTCACAATACAAAAGATACAGTTGCATTTGAATCTGGTTGGGCAAAATTAATGAATGATTATAGTTTGACAGACCATGCATGGCTACAACAGATGTACAATGTGAGAGATAAGTAGATTCCAACTTATATAATAAGTGTTTTCTTCGCAGGTATGACAACAACGCAACGATCTGAAAGCATGAATGCTTTTTTTGACAACTTCGTTAAACCAACCACTCAATTGCTTGAGTTTGTAGAAGCATATGAGCGTGTTGTTAGAAAAAAAAGAGAAGATGAAAAGGAAGTTGATTGTAAAAGTACATATGATACTCCGATTTTGAAAACTAAATTTACGGTCGAGGAACAAATTGCCAAGCTATACACTAGAGAGATTTTTTTGATTTTTAGGCATAAATAGAGGAGTCATATTATTACAAGCCTATATCTGAGGTTATGAATGAGAGTCATGTTATATAGGAAATACACAAGTATAAAGACCCCACCTATATAAGAACAGTAACTTGGCATGAAGCTAAGCAATTTGCAACATGCTCATGTCGTCTTTTCGAGTGGCGTGGCATTATTTGTTGGCATATATTATCTATATTTCAGTGGCATGATATCATAACTATGTCGATGATCACTTACTTCACCGTTGGTCTCAACGTCCAAAAGAGAATGTTGGAGTTCCTCTATTTACGCGGAATTGTGATGTTATGAATTCAGCTATGGTGCAGCGACATTTGACGTTCCCAAAATTAAATTTTATTCTAGAGGAAATGACATCAAGTTGGGATAGTTTTCAAATTGGAATTGCATCCTTAGACGCTTTAATAACACATTTGCAAGAGCGTATACAATCATAAAAAGAAGATGGATGTTCGAATGAAGAAGAACAGAATATGACTTATGGAGACAAAGAAAACCATTTTGATTATCTCAACAATGCAAATGAACATATCCAAGAAGGTTATAATTCCTGTATAGCACTCAATGTTGAGATAGGTGATAATATTAGAGGAAAAATTCAAGTGTCAACTAATGACAAAGTACCTATTGCACCTACTGCTAGCATTGAATTCTCAAATATAGATCAAAGAAAAGGACGAGCAAGCAAGTACTTAAAATCAAGTATTGAAAAAGTTATGGAACACAATGGACGATTATGTAGAAGATGCAAGAAGGTCGTGGTTGATCATGATAGACAAAACTATCCAGAATTGTGTAAGAAAGATTGTCAACAACCTGGTATTATGTCATCACATTTCATACCACTCAATTGCATATTTATCCACTTTATCTATTCTACCCCATTTGATCCTCTTTATCTAATCCTTTTTTTGCCTACAGATTGGTGCATGACTATGCTACTGTTGGAGCTCCATCAATACTTTTGAAAATTTGATATTATATCTTCATATTCGTCTCATAAGTTGTTTTCAAGCAGTTGTCAATCTAATGCTACATTTCATATTTTACGTGCAATGCAGGATGTAGAGCAAAAATGTATGGACAAGTGGATGTTAGATTTATAGTCTCCATTTTCAGAAGGGAATGCTGAATTTATTGTCTCTATTTTAAAGGAAAAATGAATTGTATCCCATTCAATAAAGTGTACATCTTGAAAGAACAAGAAGTGTATTTTGTATACTCACTTGTACATTTTCAAAGATAAGGAAGTGTATTTTTTTGTAAAAGTTGATACATATTAAAAAGAAAGAAAGTTATATTTTTGGTGACCGGTGCAATGGAGGTTGAAAATGGTGTGAACTTATTAACTTGAGCATACAGCATGCTCATTAAGAGATGAGTGTGCACACATGCACAGAAAGATCATGTGCCGTGAGATTTTCCTTACTCACTTGCTCAAGCAGAATACTCTTTGCTCTGTAGCATGCGGCTGTGCATGGTCAAATGATCTGCTGAGCCAATTTCCTTACTAACCTAAGCATTCAGCAATTCTGCCTCATACATATAGCTTACTGACTCAACACTTAGCGTGCTGCTATTCACGTCACTTCCATAATAAATATAGAAATGCCAATATATCCCCCTGATCCACTATTAACACAGACCTGATCCACCATTAACATAAAGGTATTCACAAGTGGATCATCTCACAGCCTCTTATTCACTAATTCTACTTCATACATATAGCCTGCTGACTCAACACTTAACGTGCTGATATTCACCTTACTACATCGTAGCAACATACAATCACAGAAGAGCAACATCATTCATAGCCTGCAGTTTGAAAAACATACACATACAATAGGGCAACATTATTCACAATCTCAAATTTCATTTAGAGGCAGTAACGTTTATATTTAAAAAAGAAAGTTCGTTACAAAAAATTCTCTTCCAATATTAGATTGTCAAACATAAGAACATATCAATTGAAACACAAATATTCAAAAGTTCTCAGGTCTTCACTTTTCCCATGGCCATCTCCTTGAAACTCATTCTCAACAGCTTCAAGCCTCTTGTCGATCCTATTCACATTCTCGAATACTTGCTCCATTGCTCTAGCAAGCTGTGCAATATTTTCAGAATAAGAGGCGTCAACACAAACTTGATTTGATTTTGGTAGATCAGCGAAGGAGGGTGATGATTGTGGTGAATTTAAATGAGCATATGACATGTCTACTATAGGAGGAGATACGGACATCGATACTAATACTTCTGTAGGGGTGAGCACAGCTTTGAAAAATCCAGGAGTTGTACAAGGAGTGGCAATGACCTCGATGGGAGTGGAAATGACCGACGTCGAAGTATCAACGACTGATATATGAGTATCAATGACCGATGTAGGAGTATAACCTACATCAACAAAAGGGGTAAACTGTGTTGGATTGACAGTGGGTGGTTTTATACATGTTGAAATAAGCTGAGAGATGTGAGACTTGATTTCTCTCTTCATCTTCTCAAACTTTGCACTCAAAACCTCCTCAAATCTAGATTCAGAAGCAGTTGACATATGTTCCTTTGAAATTAATTCCTTTGCATTTGTAGGAATAGTAGTAGCCCCCGTTTGCTCTACTTGCTCATCACCAATTTCATTCTCTTGTGGTGCTACCTGCTCACCAGATTCTGGTGCCGCTGGCGGACCAGCATTCCCCTCCCCTGCATTAATTCTTTCTTTCACACTTCTAGGATGCCACTCATTCGTCTCCTTATTAAACACATAACCTAACCCACCTATCAAATTGCCTTCAATTTTATTAGAAATTTTATATTCTATCATCTCTTCTCCAGATAAATCCACTTCATAATATTTAAAATTCTAGTGATGGTCATTCCATACGGCAATGCCCCATTCTTCCGCTTTCGACACTTCATCATATGCTCTAGAATATCCAAAGCAGCATCGAGCACAATTCCCTTTTCATGACAATTTATGCAGTAAGCATCATTGACAGAGACCTCTGACATAGACCCAGCTCAAGGGAAAATATTGTTGGCAATAACATAATGTAACAACTTCATATTTAAAGTTAGTAATTCCTGAGAAGTTAACCTTGCTGCTTCCTTCCCCTTTTCTGCATCTCCACTAATCAAAGTAAATGACTCTTGTTTAGAAACTTTAGGCCGGTCCTCACCAGTCCAAATAGGAATGTCAAATACTTCCTTCAACATCTCATCATGCAATGGTATCTTCACTCCCTTCACAAATGTAGTGGCATCCTTGGTGATATTACAATAAAACATTCAAACAAGTTTTGGGTAAAAGTTCTCTTCAACCATCATGAAATCAAATAAACCACAATCCACTAACCACTTTGAGAATGAGAATTCAATGAAGTCTTCAATTTACAGTGGACGACCCCTCATAACTGGTCTTGTCAGGAACATCTCTTCGTATATCAGTGATGATCGCAAGTCCTCGAAGTACCTCTTTTCATCACTTTTTCCTCTCCAATAGTTGTAGTTTTGTTTTTCTTTTAGGGTTGGCTAGTTCCAGCTGCTGGAAAATCTCATTATTTTGGACCTGCATTCTTTGTTGGGCCCTTGCTTCGTGTATTCACCATATTGTCCTTGTTTCAAGCTATTTGAAGTATATATCAAATAGATTGATAGCAAGCAACGTGACCTATAAATACAAATCCACATGCAATCCTAATTAGTAAGTTCAACATGCAAATCCCATTATGCATTTAACGATCAGCATAACATCCTCATTGGATAATGAGCATGTGGATATAAGTGCGAACAGACAATATAACATGCTTATTGGAAAGTAAGTAAGATGTTACTACAAAAACAATAACCTACATTTCATAATATAACATGCAGGTTCATAATATAGCATGTTAGTTAGGTGATAGACACGCTGATATCAAAAATAAGAAGAAACCAATTGTAAAAAACAGCTAAGAAAAAATCAAAAATGAAAAATGAAAAAGGGAGGATGGAAAATCGGAAGAGGTGAAAGAAAAAACAACATGTCCAAATGGAGTTACAAGGCCTCAGTATGCTATGTTGACACACTACATTGTGCGATAGTTGATGTGTTTCTATAAATCTATTGTGGCACTAAAATTTGGGTTTCTATGTTGAACACTTAGCATGTTAACATTTATAAAGGGCCAATATCCTTTATTTTCACTTCATTCATTATATTATACATATAACATGCTTATTTAATACTAAGTAGTTGACATCCAAAGAGATGACCTGTACTTTCAAAATATATATTGACTTTTGCACATAGTATGTGGATCCAACACTTACCAAGCTTATATTCACAAGAAGATGATTTTCAATTCCAAAATATAGACTAACTTGGGAATATAACATACTGATCTAATGATATCATTATTTAGCACTAAAATTGTCAGCAGACAAAATTATTTAGGCAGTAACATGCTATTGGTGAGGTTATGTTAGAAATTCATCATGCTCATAGTAGCATATACCATGCTCAGCAACTACCATTTCCTAAATTCTAAAAGTATTGATAGATTTTCCAAAGATACAAAAACTTAATGATATCATTATTTAACACTAAAATTGTCAGCAAACAAAATTGTTTAGGCAGTAACATGCTATTGGTGAGGTTATGATAGAAATTTAGCATGCTCATAGTAGCACATAGCATGCTCGGAAACTATCATTTTCTAAATTCTAAAAATATTGATAGGGTTTCCAAAGATACAAAAACTTAATGATATCATTACTTAGCACTAAAATTGTCAACAAACAAATTTGTTTAGCCAGTAACATGCTATTGATGAGGTTATGATAGAAATTCAGCATGCTCATAGTAGCACATAGTATGCTCAGCAACTATCATTCCCTAAATTCTAAAAATATTGATAGGTTTTCCAAAGATACAAAAACTTAATGATATAATTATTTAGCACTAAAATTGTTAGCAAACAAAATTGTAGCACTGGCCATGAATTCATTTAGGCAGTAACATGCTATTGATGAGGTTATGATAGAAATTAGTGAGCTGTCTTTGTAAATGGAATTCTTATCAAAAGATTCAAAAGGATTAATGAGATTAAGCTGGAATTAGTGAGCTATTTTTGGAAATTTACTTAAATTTCCAATCTCTACTATAGTGTAATTTCACATTAAACTAATTTGAACTCTACTATAATATAATTCCACATTAATTTCAGCTTTAAATTACTAATGTGCACTCTATTATGGCAAAATTTGAGATAATTGTTGCATATTTGCATGATTTGATGATTTACAGTATGTCGAATTGGGATTTCGAATGGTAAACAATGACGTCCTTACCACCGATAGCCTTCTCCTTCCTTTGCTACGGCGACTTCTCTTCCCGTATTCCTCTTCTCCGGCAACTAGGTGGCAGCGTTTGTGCCAGCCGCAATGCTACGGGGGCAGCGTTGGTCCTTGCAAGGGGCCACCGTTCTTCCTTCCTCTCATTTTCAATCGCAGTTCTCTCAACCTGTCCGTCGAAGTTTTTCAAATGCCCTTGCCAAACCCTCATCGTTTCCTCTCCCCTTCCCTCCCATTTCACTTGTCATTCCTAGCAATGGCGACTTCGGTAGCGTTGGAAGGATCCAACAACGTTCATACGATTCCCGCTGAGAATCTCCCTTCCTCTCTTTTGTCACCGTTCTCTCCCTCCTTTGTCTCCCAACTAATGCGCCGTTCACTCTCCCTCGAATCCAACTAAATCTAGCACAGGCGCATGTCTCGAGCACGTCTTTCTCCTGCATTGAAAACTGCTTGGTCTCGAAAATCGTAACTGCAGCTGCCTCCCTACCATACACGCATACTCAGCACGCTACATACCTATGGCCTACTCGTAGGAGGATGAGAACGACCAGGATTTGATGTGCTAACTCCAACGGGCTAGATTAAATGGGCAGCGCGTGTGCAGGAGAATTCGGGTGCAGCGTTGCTGCACCTGAATAGGCCGCAGGTATGTAGCGTGTTGAATATGCGTATATGGTAGGGAGGCAACTGTAGTTATGTTTTTCCAGACCGAGCAGTTTTCAATGTAGGAGAAAGTGCTCGAGACGTGCGCCTGTGCTGGATTCGGCTGGATTCAAGGGAGAATGAACGGTGTAGTAATCGGGAGATGAAGGAGGGAGAGAACTGCGACAAAAGAGAGGAAGGAAGATTCGCGGCGAGAATCACACGAACGCTGCTGGAGTCGCCATTGTTAGGAACGACGAGTGAAACGAGAGGGAAGGGGAGAGGGAACGGTGAGGGTTGGCAAAGGCATTTGGAAAACTTCGACGGACATGTTGAGAGAACTGTGATCGGAAAGGAGAGGAAGGAATGGTGCCCCCTAGCAAGGACTTATGCTGCCCCCCTAGCTTTCCGGTCGGCACAAATGCTGCCAGCCAATCACCGGATAAGAGGAACATGGGAAGAGAAGTCGTCGGAGCAAACGAAGGAGAAGACTATCAGTGGTAAGGACGTCAATGTTTACTATTCGAAATCCCGATTTGATATACTGTAAATCATCAAATCATGCAAATATGCAACTGTTATTTCAAATTCTGCTATATTAGAGTGCACATTAGTAATTTAAAGCTGAAATTAATGTGGAATTACACTATAGTAGAGTTCAAATTAGTTTAATGTGGAATTACACTATAGTAGAGATTGAAAATTTAAGTAAATTTCCAAAAATAGCTCACTAATTTCAGCTTGATCTCATTTTTCCTTTTGAATCTTTTGATAAGAATTCCATTTACAAAGACAGTTCACTAATTTCTATCATAACCGCATCAATAGTATGTTACTGCCTAAATAAATTTATAGCTAGTGCCACAATTTTGTTTGCTGATAATTCTAGTACTAAATAATGATATAATTAAGTTTTTGTATCTTTGGAAAACCTATCAATATTTTTAAAATTTAGGAAATGGTAGTTGCTGAGTATGCTATGTGCTACTATGAGCATGCTGAATTTCCATCATAACCTCATCAATAGCATGTTACTGCCTAAACAATTTTGTTTGCTAACAATTTTAGTTCTAAATAATGATATCATTAAGTTTTTTTTATCTTGGAAAAATCTATCAATATTTTTAGAATTTAGAAAATGGTAGTTGCTGAACATGCTATGTGCTACTATGAGCATGCTAAATTTCTATCATAATCTCATCAATAGCATGTTACTGCATAAACAATTTTGTTTGCTGACAATTTTAATGCTAAATAATGATATCATTAAGTTTTTGTATCTTTGGAAAACCTATCAATATTTTTAAAATTTAGGAAATGGTAGTTGCTAAGTATGCTATGTGCTACTATGAGCATGCTGAATTTCTATCATAACCTCATCAATAGCATGTTACTGCCTAAACAATTTTGTTTGCTGATAATTTTAGTGCTAAATAATGATATCATTAAGTTTTTGTATCTTTGGAAAACCTATCAATATTTTTAGAATTTAGGAAATGGTAGTCGTTGAGCATGCTATGTATTACTATGAGCATGTTGAATTTCTGTCATAACCTCATCAACAGCATGTTACTGCCTAAATAATTTTGTTTGCTGACAATTTTAGTGCTAAATAATGATATCATTAAGTTTTTATATCTTTGAAAAACCTATCAATATTTTTAGAATTTAGGAAATGGTAGTCGCTGAGCATGCTATGTGCTACTACGAGCATGCTGAATTTTTATCATAACCTCATCAATAGCATGTTACTGCCTAAATAATTTTGTTTGCTGACAATTTTAGTGCTAAATAATGATATTATTAAGTTTTTGTATCTTTGAAAAACCTATCAATATTTTTAGAATTTAGGAAATGATAGTCGCTGAGCATGCTATGTGCTACTACGAGCATGCTGAATTTCTATCATAACCTCATCAATAGCATGTTAATGCCTAAACAATTTTGTTTGCTGACAATTTTAGTGCTAAATAATGATATCATTAAGTTTTTGTATCTTTGAAAAACCTATCAATATTTTTAAAATTTAGGAAATGGTAATTGCTTAAGTCAATGTATATTTTGAAAGTACGGCCGCTTAAGTGTAAAATAAGCATGTTATATGTATAGTATAATGGATGAAATAAAAATAAAGGGTAAGATGCCATTTCTTAAAATTTAAACTAGTCATGCATAAATGAAACGTGCATTGCTTAAAATCTATAAAAGGATAAGAGCGGAACGATTAACAATGAAAAAGAAGCATCAAAATCTCGACAAATCAATTTTCAAATAATTGCAATATGTTTATACAATATTATTTGTGCTAAAGTAAGGAATTTTTAAGAAAAGACATTGCTGTGGATGTTATATCCAACTGGATATTGCATTTAGCATAATCTTCAGTTATAAACAAAAATGATTTAAGGGTATCTTTTAAGAGGATCCAATTTCTAACACGATAAAATTTAAATTAATATGAAGAATAAAAGAATAAAACACACACTTTCTTATGCAAGTTAGCATATTAAGCATGCTGATTTTTAGAAACAAATAGCCAGAACTTTCCCAATATATACTGTCTTTCAAAATAGTGTGATATCTGTATACTAAGCATGCTGATTTTCAAGAACAGATAGCCAAAACTTTTCCTTTTACACACTTTTTCAAAATAGCATGCTGTCTGGATGCTAAGCATGTTGATTTTCAGAAAGAGATAGGTGGAACTTTTCTGATACACAGTCTTTCAAAATAGCATAGTGTCTGGATAGTGAGCATGCTGAATTTCAAAAACAGATAGCTAGAACTTTCCTCATATAATTGCAGTCAGGTGCATTATATAAAAATCCATAGATATCCTACATAGGAATGTTTTATGTCTAATCCATGCGTAACTTGATAGAGAGTAAATGGACCCATACGTAGTTGGTAAAGTTCTTGGCCTAAGTGCTAGGGATCTCAAGATATCCGAGTTTCGTGTTAGTTGTGAGATATAATTTTCATTTTCAAGAATTATATCTTTTGTAAATAATTCCAAAAAATTATATTTGGGATATTTTGGGTTGAACATAAAGAAAATCTTAAAAATTAGACCATTTATTTAATTTAATATAAAAGATCTAGTTGTACAGTTGTTTTCGTATCATTATACAAATTATTTTATACAAAATAATGAATTTAGTGTCTATGTGGAAGTATCAACATGCTGATATTAGAATTCTATACTATTTCTTCTTCATAATTGTTTATTTTCTCTAGTATCATGTTGTAAAGTAGGTATTATTGCATTGTAAATAGTTGTAAAATTAACATATTCTTTTCTTACGAGATGACTGATTCATAGTCTTTCTTATAGGATTTATTAGGTATTTATCGAATGACATCATCTATCAACACATGCAAAAGTATGTCTCCATTGTGTGGGGTAGAATTAACTCAAGATGCTATGTTAGTTGAAGAAAGTGAACAGAGGCCAATAAGTGTGATGTTTTACTCCCCATGCACCCGCAAAGTTAACTTTTGTTCTTGGGCAAGAGTTTAATAGTGAAAAAAAGGTATATTCTTTCATGTTTTGAAATATTCAAGACAAGGATTGAGAAGAAATGTAGCAAATATTGAAAGAAAAAGAAAGCAGAAGGATAGTACTAGATGTGAATGCATTGCATCATTTACCATCAAGCTCACAGCTAACATCTTTCAATATATTGGGATATAATCAATTGTATATTTTGGGGTTGTAATGCTAATATATTTCAATATTCCGAATATTTCAAAGGAAAGTTATTATGGGTGTGTTTGAGAATGGATGAAACTTTTAATGAAAAGTTGTAGAGATGAGAAATTGTCAAATGATGTGATATGATAAGGGTAATGATGAGGAATAAATAGGATAAAGTTGAAATAGATAGGTTTGTTGTGTTGGTAGTTGTGTAGAAATGATTGAAAAATAAGGTAGTTGTATAGAACAATGTGAAGAAATGATTAAAAAGTAAGGTAATTGTGGAAAGTGAAAAGTTTTAGATTAAAAAGTTTTAACTTGACGACTTTTTATTGTTAACAAACACACCCTATATATGTTAGTTGACGCATGCTCATTCAACACCTAGGAGGCTAACTTCTAAATATAACATACTGACCAACACTTAGCATGCTGATATCCACAAACAAATGACCTGCAATTCCAAATTAGACAGTGATTTGTAAATATAACATGTTGACCCAACACTTAATATGATGATATCCACAAACAGATGACCTGCAATTTCAAATTACATAGTGACTTGTAAAGATAACATGTTTGACCCAACACTTAGCATGTTGATATCCACAAATAAATGACTTGCAATGTGTAATCACAAATTGACTTGTACATATAGCATGCTCATTCAACACTAACAATTGATATTCACAAGCTAGAACCTGTCATTTTAATTTGCTTAGTGACTTAGACATATAGCATGCTAATTTAATACTTTGCATATTGATATCTACAAACATATAACCTGCAATTTTCCTATAGACATAATATAGTATCTTCATTTACAACCTGCAATTTGCTTGCCAAAACTAGTCATGACATTAACGTTTATAAATAAAAAAGAAAGTTTCTTGCTAACATTTCTTTTCCTACATAAGATGCTCAAACATAAAAAGTCAAAAATTCTAGACAAAATTTTTTATAGTCCCTTCAACGTAAAAAGCTTTAATACAACAACAAACAAAACACAATTTATCATAACAGCTTTTCCTACAACACAAACATTCAACTATTGAGGAACAAGTACTCCATGTTGGCAACTTCATGTCTTCACTTTTCCTGTAGCACCGCCATTTTTAATTATAGGTTTAAGCATGTAATTTCTATAAATGAACCATGGAATTTATGAAATTAAATATAAATCAATAGCCTAAAAATAATAAAGGAAAGAGATAATTAATAAATAAATAATGATGGGTAAAGGTGTTATTATTGAATAAAAAAACCAAAGTATATTAATTAATTGTGGTTAAATGATCCTATTTAAATAATTTAATTGGTTTAAATTATTTAAATTAATGAATGACTATGCTTTAATGATCCAAAATGCATACCATAAGTTTAAATTATAAAATTACTAATTTTTTGATTTATGAAATGTAAATATACACATATATGAATATACTAAAAAATAAATGAAAAAAATATAGAGGGGCAGCCGCATGTGTGTTCACGCAAACTACTGAAACAAAAGGTGAAGAAACAAAATGGGGTGTCGGCTCTTCCAGGGAACGAGCAAGGGAGAAAAAGAAAGAGAAGAAGGAGAGAAGAGGAAGGGAGAAGGGAAGAAGAGGGAGAAGGGAAAGGAGGAGCCGGTCCACGCCAACGTGTTGGCCACCTACATCACTGACGTTGTCGTACCCTCCACTGTCGGCGACCGAAGGTAAGAAAAAAAATGGATTTTTTTTATGGGTTTTGGATTTTTTACCTAAATCGTGTTAAAACCATGGAGTTCTATTATATTTATGTAAATCTATTAGTATAGCTAGAGAAATTATCAAAAAGAAAAGGGGATTTGGATTTAACAGTGGTGGGGGTATGTTAGGGTTTCGAATTTCTATTTTCATTGTGTATTAAGCATGTGAATTATTATGAATGCATAAATCTTGGGTTTTATACGTGGAACATGTATTTATGAAAGATTGGAGCTTACATCAAGTCTTAGAAAATGGACAGGTAGAGAAAACGTGAATTAGGCATAGGGCTTTTGCTTTTATTGTGCCTTCGATGATTTAGGGTTGATTTTTGGATTGATTTTATATTAGAATTTTATTACAAAAAGAGGAACTCGAGATCCATGTAACCTGGCATTGATGGAGTGGGAATATTGGCTAGTCATAGGAATTTCATGGAATTGTTACGAGAATTAAAATAAGAGTTTGAAGTAAATTAATGATGGAAAATGCAACATGAATTTTAAAATATAATAGTTATAAACATTGTGAATGTGGAAATGAAACTTTTATGTAAACAATATAGAGAGTGCTTAAATGAGTATGACCAAAATAGGGCAATGGTGTAAGTAGCCCAAAAACATGTGATGGTCATATAAGTTGTTAAAATTTAGAACTCAATGTTCATTAGTAGTAATATTATTCAGTTGAAAATATTTATAAAGTGATGGTTTGATTTAATGATATGAGTATGGATAGTTGGAAAGGGTGTTTGATTTGATTTAACTTGTCAAACTATATTATTTAAGAACGAAGAGAAGTAAAATCCTCAAAATTTAATGCTTGAAACTGACTACATAGGCTGGCCAAAGTTTGATAATTACATGGGCAAAGCATTTGAATAGATGTAAGCTTTTAAATTACTTGTTTAATTCTAACTGCATGTTAGATGATTTAATTATTCTAATTAACTTGTATGAAAATAGAAATTTGGTGAAATGAAATCCCAAGTAAACTAACTATAAGATATTGTGATAAGGTAGCTTCTAAAATGTGTATAGGCACAAGAGTTTCGCACTAAAATGAAGGAAATAAGTTATGATGGCCAAAGTAAGGTAGCTAGGAAAATAACTCTTGTATGTGTTGTGGGCTATAAACGCTAAATTGACTTAATGTGCAATAGATATGAGTATTTAGGTACATTTGATGACCAAAACTAAAGTTACCAAAAGGATGAAAGTTATGTAGGTCAAGTATTTTAATGCTGAAATGTAACTCAATTTTTTTTTTAAAAAAAAAAAAAAAACATGTTGGGTAAAGTGTTATTATAGTTTAAAATATCAAGATATTTAAGTTATTTTTCAATGGGTATTTGAGATTGAATGGTTATGTTTTTGAGGGAAAGTAGAAAATAGGTTGTAAAGGCTATATTAAGTTCAAATGACCTTTAGAATATGAAAATGTCATTTATATATCAAGTGAAAAGTGTATTATTCTGTATATCTTAATTTAGGTATTAAATGCAAAGTTTATTCATATATGAGCTTATCTAAGTATATTCTTAATTCAGAAGGATGAAAAAGGCTTTAACAGCTTATAATGTATTAAATTTCAGATATGATATAGATTGAAATTCATAAATTCTAATGTAAGATCTATAAGATTAACTAAATTTTAGGATGTCACAGAGTTGAATTTTATGTATTAATGTCTTAAATGAGAATAAAATGTTTGCCCAAGTGTGGGATGATTTTTTTTATGTGTGTAAGTTATTTGAAAGGACTTTCCCAAGATTTCAATGGAATGGAAAGAAATAAGATTCATTTGAGTTAAACTAATATTGTTAGTTAATATATCAAATGATCTTTGTTGTTGTTAGAAAGTTAAATTGAATTAAATGATTGAGATTTTAAAGAAAAAAATGCAAGTCGGAGGGAATCCAATGAATTTGCCCATGTGGGTAACCCTATCACGTGTAAATGAGATCTAAGTTGTGGTAGATAAATTTACTATTTAAAAATGTAAGTTTTTATGGCAACAAAATGAAAATGGAATATAGTGAGTTTCAAGTATAGATACATTAATTAAATTCAATAAAAATTAATTGTGTAAGCCGTGTTAAGAGCATTTCATTTACAGAATGATTAAAAGACCAAGATAGCCTATAGTATATGAATTTTGGGGTTCTGTGTGTAGAAAAGATTACTTTTGTGCATATTGGGCTTATGAAACCATATGAGACCTAATTTTATGGTGAATCTAGAATGAAATTATATTTGGAAGCTTTAGAGTGAGAATCGGATGTTTGTGCAAGCGTAGGATGAATTATATTTAAATAAGATTTTCAAGCAAAGAAATGCTTGAATTTATTATTAAAGGCGAATAAAAAATGGGCAAATAGGAAATAACTAGGCATGTAGATTGGCATGCTTGATGATGGAAATGACATGTTTATGTTTCCCATTGATTATGCTAGGGAAGGATAAAGAAAAGATTGAGGGAAGCTAAAGGAAAAATGTAAGTAAACTTTTCAAAATTTTATTTCAAAAGAATTTTATTATAAGAAAATCTATTCCTTTTCATTTTACGAAATGATATTTGTCAATGAATGATTAATCTATTTTTCTTTTGTGTTTGAATTGTGCACTTCAAAGTGAAAATTTCTAGTTTGTTTTATGATGTCATGCATATTTCCTTACAATGATCATGATTCATGGTATGCTTATATTTATTAAGTACCTTGTGAGGTGAGACAAAAGGTGATGTTTCTGAGGAAACTGAGCCCAGCCATCTGACCTTGGGTCTTAAGAATGACGCAAGAGGCGTTTCAAGTACCCTCTGGAGTTAAGCAGGATATATATGATTCACGCCTTGCATTGTTAAGCATGTAAGATCAGAAAAGTTATTATAAGTGGATGATCACTTAGTGTCATCTACCGAATGAGAAATAAGTCATGATGCATGTATGCACTCATTTCATTTTGATACATGCATAAAAGAATTTAAAATTTGTGTTTCTAACTAATGCAACGAGTTTAGAAATTATGTGTACTTTTAAATGCTTGCTTACTAGGTATTTTACACACACTGTTTTCAACTAACCAGTGAGTGCAGATGATGCGGACTTTATAGAAAAGAGCCTTCACTCCTAGCTAAGCAGTGAGAGGTATGATTTTTTTAATAGTTTTGGTGTATTGGGAGCCTTGGATGTAATTATTATAGTTGTAAATATTACATTTTAATATTTTATATTGACGTTAAATGTAGTAATTAGTTCTCATGTGAAGTATGATTGTGTAAGGGATGTATTAGATGAATTAAGCAGATGTGAGTGATTTAGTGGAAAATGTTAAACTTGTAATGATTATCAAGTTTTGTATTACTCAAATGTCCTAAATACAGATAATAGGCTGCCAGATTTTAGTTAAGAAAATGGAACCAATTCCAAAAAAGAAAAGAAAAAATTCAGGCTAATTTTCCGACACATTAAGTAAAGCTTCCGTTCGTATAAAGATGGAATTTTAGTTTCATTCATAAGTTTCACCACTTAAAGATCCATGAAATAAGGTTTCATGTTGTAATGCACTCCCGCGAGTCAGGGTGCTACATTTTCCCTTGGCCATCTCTTTGTAACACAATTCTCAACAACTTCAAGCCTCTTGTCAATTTTATCGACATGCTCAAGGACTTGCTGTCCTACTCTAGCAAGTCGTGCGATATTTTCATAATACAAGACATCAACACATTTTCTGCTACAACTTTTCTAGGTGTAAAAGGAGGGTAGTCTTAGTGCACACTACAAATTCAAAAAGCATTGATGCCTCAAAATTTATAAGAAGAACAAAATGGTGTGCATAATTTATACATAAATTAACTTTTTCTACTTTATAAGTTAGCATACTAAGCATGCTAATTTTTAGAAATAGATAGCCACAACTTTTTCCTATATACATTGTCTTTTAGTATAGAATGTTGTCTGGATATTAAGCATGTTGATTTTCAAAACCACAATGAGAAACCAACTGATTTTAGTCATGAAGACATTTTTGACGAATCAAGCTAAAATGAAAACTTTGATAATAAAACTTTGATTCAATATAGTATGCTGATTGGACAATAGGCATGCTAATATTCACACACAGAACTTGCAATCTCTTACACATTCATGTTCAATATAGCATGTTGATTGGATGGTAAGCATGCTAATATACCAAAACAGATAACTTGGAATTTCTCCACAAGCACTTACTGGTTATATAACATGCTAATTGGACAGTAAGTATGCAGATATTAAAAAATATATAACCTGCAATCTTCTTTCATAAACAGATATTCATAAACAGATAACTTACAATTTCCTTATACAAACTTACTTTCAATATAACATCATCATTCAATAGTCGACATACTAACATTCACAAATAAAAAAGAAAGTTGATCATTAATATCCACAAATTAAAAGAAAATTGTCCATTAACATTTCTCTTTCAATTTAGTATGCTCATACATATCAATTGAATTATGTTTAAAATCTTATATTGAGAGGAATGAGATGTAAAAATTTCTAAAAGTAATTCTTATATGTGAGCTTTAGTTAATGAATCAAGTTAAGATTTATTTTCACCGTTGTAGTTTATTTAAAGCATGTTAATAATCGTATTTCTTTATTTTGCAACAGTTCATAAATAGATAGGCATTTCTTTTTCCCATGACAGTCTTCATTTTTGAAGTTGAGTTTAAGGGAAAACTTCTTGCCAAATACATACAAACAAAGCAAGTCCTTATTTGATAAAAATTGCAGATAGAAAAAATAGAGAATCACTCCATGGAAATGCAAGAAAGCAGTCTACCGACAACTATAAAAAAGATATTTAAATAGACTTATCATTGTTTACAAAAATAATAAAAATAACTAAGTCATAAAGGAATAAAAATATAAATAAATTAACACAAAAATTTGACATTTTATGAAATAGAGATTAGCATAAATCTCAAACCAAGCAAAACATCCATATTAAGATGAGTGACATTATCAAGCTATTAACTGAGTGACACATGAAGTACTTACTGTGTTTATAATGCATTCTAGATTATTTCTTCCTGGTTCATAGTTAGAAAAATGTCTAACTTGTTAATCGGCCCATCATCAATTATAGCATTGATCTTCTTAAACGGCTTATGCAGATTATAATAAAAAAATACATGTGTAATCTTATTAGTGTGCTAAATGATTGAAAGTGCAATAATTTGCATTTGATACTTCTTCAAATGAAATTCGAGTTGGATGTTCGGCTGGAGGAGTATTTGCAACTCTTAGGACATTTACCAAAACGGGAAGCATTTAATGAATGGTTTGTATTCAACAACAAACCAGTAAGATGAAATGAACTTGTGTTCGGGTAGCGTAGGGTGCCAAGATTGAATTCAAGTAAATTGGTGCTAAACCTATCAAGCCCATTGTTGTCCGTAGGTCTGTCACAACCATGTTATTCTTGCACTATATCATAGATGATTTCATTACTTGATATTGACCATGTGTACATATAACAAATAACGGTAACCATCAACACTTACCAATGCCAAGTAATTTGAAACGTAGATAAGACTAGAGTGTTTCCAATAAGTTTAACACTAATTTGAATAGCGGCCAATCTGCATCAGTAATTCCACTAATTAATGCAAGTAAAAATGGGCATTCTAATTTGTTATCTATAAAAAAGAAGAGAATGATTGAGAATATAGGTAATAATAAGAAAATGTGTTATCGTTTTAAATAGTTAACGTGTTACATTAGTCATCTATAGCAACAATATATTTGGAAAAAGACTCATCCCTTCTATTACTTATATCTCCAATTATCTCTTTTTCCAAAAAAAAAAAAAAAAATCTATTATGCCAATGCAAATCCCCTATTTTGTTAACCTAAACATGCATTTCAAAGACAACGTTACTTCCAAAGAATGCAGACAAACCCTTTCAAAACACACATACTCTTTAGAAGTAAATTAAAAAACGTAGTTGAGTGGTTAAATAAGCATATTTCATATCAAGATCTGCAATTTATAAAATGTAGCAAAACAAACTGATGATTAAAACCATGTGAAATTTCTATAGATCAATTACAAGATGATCTTAACTATATAAAACAATCAGTATTTTAGCAAAGTTTTACGCATACACCCTATGTAAATGAGAGTAACCATGGTTGTCTATTTGTTGGCCAAGTGTTGGAGGAACTTAATTATATGCAGTCAACTGGATATAAATTGATAGAAGTTCATGCCTGCAATACTAAAAGATGTTCAAATGTATCCTTAAAACCATAATTCAATACTAAGAAAAATAAGGTAGCTAGTAGTTATCAAGAAACATATGTGGAAATTAGACGATTTCTAGTAAGAAAATTTAGAACGAGACAGAAATTGTGTTTTCATGCATGTCTACCTAGACATTTTAATTTCAAGAACATTTTCCTCACAATGCCAATGAAAAACGAAAGGTCCCAAATGAAGAATACATCCTAATAAGAATTATAGACCATAAATCAACTAAAAACCACTATCTAGAATACAGAGGCAAGTGATCTCGAAAGGGCAGAAGAGGAATTTTATTATCAGAAGATCAAAATTTTTGGCAAAAACAACATCTATGGGCTTAGAAGGGAAGAATCATGCTTGGTATGAAAATTTTGCAACACCCCATCCCATCGTCCCTTTCAGCGAGCGACACAAGGAGCGCCTTTCTTGCAGTGGATGGTTGGAGACGACAACGATGAGCAGAAGACAACTGTGTGGGGTTGATTTGGAGAGGCGACATGAAAGGTTATGACGAAATGGGGGAAATGCAAAAACAGAATGAGGAAGAGAAGTGTTGTCAAAGGTGTTGCCTTTCGTTTTCGATTTTGCTAGGCACAAGAACGAAGATAACGACGAGAAGCTTCAGATGCACAAGAACGAAGATAACGAAGATAACGACAACGAAGAAAGTAGCGGGCTGAATAATCTCTAGGGATTTTGTTTTGATTTTGGGAAAGTACCAGATAGCAGCGGGAGAAATTTTCTCCACACGCATAACGCACCCTCTAACGCACGTTTGATATTTGAACGCACCAGATTGAACACGCTAAAATGGACGGGCGGATGCGGCAGCTCCACCGGAATTCCCGTGCAGCGCGACTGCATTAGAACAATGGTTCATTTGCTTAAAAATGAAACCATTCATATTAGAATATAACGAAAGTTTATACAATCATTTTCCATATATAAATTTTATAACAAATGGTTTACATGTTTAAAAAATCACTTTAAAGTTGTTATTTACATCAAATTATTTTATTATATTGAAGTTGTATTATTCTCAGATGGGGTCCATACACATATCTAATTGGGATAAAAATTGATATGGCAATAAAGTACATTATTCTAAATACAATAGATAAATTAGATTATAATTTTATGTTTTTGTGAACCTTACATTGTAATTCCGGGGCAGTTGCACTGCACCTGAATATTTCTCATATATATAGAGAGAATTATTCCGATGCGGCACCACTGCATTGGAACAGTAGTACATTTGCTCATTTTTGGGCCCCACACATATTAGAATGCAATAAAATTTTATATAATCATTTATTTATATATAAATTTTATAGTAACGGTTTCTATGTTAAAAAACTACTTTAAAGTTATGATTTATATAAAATTATTTTATTACATTGAATTTGTATCCTTTTCAGATATGGTCGATACACATATCCGATTGGGATGAAAATTGGTACGGTAATATAATATATTATTCTAAATATAATGAGTGAAATATATTATAATGTTATCATCATGTGGGTCTCTTTTGACGCCACTATAGCGCCGCACTTGAAAATCTCTTTCTCTCTCTCTTACACACACACATATGAGGAATGATCCTATTAGTCTAAGCCAAGCAAATGTCCTGCTTAGTCCACCTCAAAAATCCCATTTAAATTTTTTTCTTTTTTCTCCACACACTTGTTTATTTAAGCGTATTTAATATAAGAGCTAAGTTTTACCATTTTTAGAAATGTGTATATATTTTTAAATATTTTTAAACATAGTGGGATTTTAAACACATATATATACAGATATGTAAAAATCTCAAAAAATATATACTACAGATATCAAAAAATGGTAGAACATGGTTTATATGTTAAATACATTTAGATAAACAAGTGTATAGAGAAAAAAACAAAAAAATATTTTTAAATAGATTTTTTAAGGTGGACTAAGCAGTTCATTTACTTAACTCAGGTTAACAAGATCATTCCTCTCTCTCTATCTCTCACTCTCTCTTACTATATATATAGTGAGAGAGAAAAAATATTTGAGTGCTCCACATGATTATAAAATTAGAATTATGTATTCTATTACCTCAAAATGAGATGAAAATTGGTATGGTAACAGAATACATAATTCTAATTACAATTGGTGGAGTAGATTATAATTTTATGATCGTGTGAAGCCATTTTTAAATAACTACATTATAATTTTGGTACAATGAAGCTTCACCTGAATGTTTTTTCTCTATATATATTATATGTGACTAGAAGTGGAGTCATGTAACCTCTCCGAATTTTAAGATTTTGATCATTAATGGAAAATTCAATCAATTTATTGTATTTAATAATATTTATTTAGCTAGAAGATCATATTTCATCTTAATTAAGTATGTTTATGAGCCACATTTGTTGAAAAATAGTATTATTTATGTGTAAATTATAAAAATACTTAGATTTATTTACATATGTATTAGAATGTAATAATATTTTATTGGATTATTTATCCATAGATAAATGATATTTAGACGGTTTAGATGTTGAAAATAAAAATTTTAAATTGATATTTAATATTAAACCATTTTATTACATTGATTTTCGATGGGGTTCATCCATAGTGAAGTTGGACAAATAAAAAGATTTTCAAGATACTAGAAATGATATTAAACATGATAGATGGAGTGAATTTTTTCTTAACCATCAAGATTTTAAAAATAGAGGGAATTACATAGAAACATAGATTTTATAGAAGTGAGATCAATATATGTAGAGAAATATTCAGGTGCAGCTTCAATGCGTTAAAATTACAATGCAGTTACCTTAAAATGGGCCCCAGATTATCATAAAATTATAATTTATTCTATCTATTGCATTTAGAATTATGTATTCTATTACGATACAAATTTTCATCTAAATTAGATATGTGTATGGACCCCACTAAAAATGGTATAAATTATGTAATAAAATAGTTTGATATAAAAAACAAATTTAAAGTTATTTTTTAATATGTAAATTATTTGCTACAAAATTTATTTACAAATAAATAATTGAATAAAGTATCAATATAATTGAGTACATGTGGGGGCCTATTTTAAGCAAAATGCTTTGTTAATTAAGTGCAGGCAAATGCATAAGAAAGGTTCTCATCTATATATAAGATTCATTTTTTGATAAAAAATCTAATCTATTCATTATATTTAATATCATTTGTTTATCTAAGAGACTAAGTTTTATCTCAATCAAATATGTTTATGGGCTATATTTGTTCAAAAAAATATATTCATGTGGGAACAATGAAAAACACTTAGATCCATTTACATATGTATTAGAATGTAATAACACTTTATAGAGTCATTTACTAATATAGAAATGATATTTTGGACTATTTAGATGTCGAAAATACTATTTTAAAATTGATATTTTAGCATTTTTCATTAAAACACATGAATATATATATTTTCTAACAAATTTAACCCATAAGCATACATGATTAGGATAAAACTTAATCTCTTATATAAATAAATAATTTTAAATACAATGAATGAATTAGATTTTTTTATCAAGGATCAAAATTTTATATTTTGAATGAGTTATATAAAAGCGGAGCCCTATATAAATATATATTCCCGTGCATTTGCCTGCACTAGATTTATCATAGATTTGGTCCCAAATGTACTTAAATGTATTGATGCTTAATATAATTATTTATCTATATATAAATTTTATAGCAAATGGTTTACATATTGAAAAAATAACTTAAAGTTGTTATTTACATTAAACTATTTTATTACATTGAATTTGTGCCATTTTCAGATGGGGTCCATGCATATGTCCAATTGAGTTGAAAATTGGTATAGTAATAGAATACATAATTCTAAATATAATGGGTAAAGTTTATTACAATTTGATGATCATATGAGACCCATTTTGAGGTAATTGCCCGTAATTTACGGTGTAGTAACTGCACCTAAATATTTCTTATATATAAGGCTCTTCATCTATGTAACTGTAATGCCCTAGGTATTAGCAACTATGCAAATGGAATTCTTATATATAAGGCTCCACATCAATGTAACTATAATGCCCTAGGATGAGCAACTATGCAAATGGATGATGATGTGTATAATATAGTCTGAGAATGCACATAATAATAAGATTTTGATGAATTAATGACTTGAATATGTGAAAGATTGCTTGAATTATGGCAAACACATTAAAAGAATTTTTAGTTAGTGAGGACTAGATGGATGAATTTTGATAAATGGCTTGGTGAAAGCCCAATATGGTTTTCGCATGTCCTTATGTTATTTTTGACTTGTAAGAGCTCTTGATTTGATTAAATGATTAATGTTTGAGATTTTGATCCTCATATAAATTTTGAACTAAAAAAGAACATTATGTAGAGTTGATTCATTTTGAAATATGTTTAGACATGGGTGAGATTCCTAGCATGTTTGGAAAGGATATGGATGGATGTGGGTGAGATTCGAATAGTAGATTTGAATGAATAATGAAAATAGGCCTAGTTGTGTAGTAACTCAAAAAGAATTGCAATAATGAAAATGACCAAGGATCATTAGTGAGAGTCATGATTTGCATGGAAATGATTTTGGATATGATAGAAATATGCTCATGATATGTGGCAATGAAATTGAGATGACGACTTTGAGAATTAAGTCATTTGGGGCTAATAGCGAAAATTCGATAGGAAATGAACTTGATGCACAAAAATTTTAAAAATGACATAGAACATAACGACTTCTAGCATAGATAAGATACTAAATGTATGTGTGATATGTGAGAAATACTTTTGAAGGCATTAGAGGTGATATACGTGATTTGGGCAAATAATACTCATTGTAGAGTCAAAATGGCTAAAGAATTGAGTTGATGGGTAAAATTGACATATGATATAAATATGATATTATGATGATAAGAGATATGCATGAATAATAGATTTGGTATTGGGAATGTACTTATCTTGTGAGTGGGTGAAAGTTGTCGATAAAGTTGTGTCGTAAAATGCATGCAAAATTTTATGGTAATGGAATTTTAACCTTAAATTTTGTGGAGAGATATTACTTGAAGTTGGGAATCAAACGCTAAAAGAATCGTCTCAATTGGAGTTGTCTAGAGAAAGTTATGGGCAAAATCGTGTAATATAGCTAAAATCAAGCCATTTATCGGCCTACATGGTCCAAATTGTGATCGCATGGCCCAGGACATATCCCTTGCTATTTTAAATGTGGGAGGGGTCCAAACCCTCACCATTTCATACCATTTTTTTCTCTTCTCTGTCCCTATGACCCTAATTCTCTAAACCCATGAAATGCCTCTCAAAAGTGCTTGGATTTATATTGTCTTTACATTGAGGAAGCTTCTTGGATCAAGAAGAAAGCTTGGAGCTTAGGAGATCTTGGGATAAATTGAAATTGAGGTGAGTAGGCTATTTCATCAAAGCTTGGATTTGGTTTAGAATCATTGATTGTTTGTGGGCACATATTTATTTTTTGTGATTTGAAGAATTGTTGAGAGATGAGTCTTGTGTAGAAATTGTAGGGAGGTTGAAAATTAGAAGTTTTGATGGAAATACATGTAAAGGATGAAATAAAAGTTTTAGAAGTGATTTTGCATGATATTGTTATGTATTTGGTGAAATCCTATGAATTTTGAGAAAGTTTAATTTGATTTTCATATATTGCCGATATGTAGGACCTTAATGATGTGAATAATGTGTTGCAAATCATTGGGTGCATACGTGTTGTTGAATTATTTGGATTGAAACTTGTGATGGGCTTGATGGATATGAGTTGTATGAATTGAAATGGAACTTAAACTTTGTGCTTGACGATATTATTGGAAGTTTGTTGGAATTTCATAAAGATGCAGGTAAAGGATGAAATGAAAATGTTTAAAAGTAGTTTTGCATGATATTATTATGTATTTGGTAGAATCCCATGAATTTTGAGTGAGTTTAGTTTGATTTTTATCTGTTGCCTATAAGATGTTTGTTGAAGTGCCCAAGTGAGACTTTTTGCCTAGAAATCATATATGAATGGATGTGTATAATTGAGTTATTTAGAATGAAAGTTGTGATGAGCTTGATGAATATGCGTTGTATGAACTAAAATGGAGCTTGAATTTTGTGCTTGAGGATATGGTTGGTTGTTCGTTGGATTTTGAGATGAATTGACATGAGTTGTGTATATGGATGGATTTCAAGATGGTTTGGTGTAAGCTTCTGGATGTCAAACGTTGACTTGATGAATTGGGACTAAGCTCTTTGAAAATCAATTAGTATTGTTAACTATGTGTTTGTGAATTGTTTAGATGGTGCATGGTTTGAAATGGGCATGAGACATGATTTTAGCATGAGCATGATTCATATGACAAGAGTATGTATATTCATGGTTTGCATAGGGTTGTTCATGTCCCTTGATAGACATGAGGCTGGTTTGTTTAGTATGTGCGTTTGCCTCATGACATAATTATGCGGGGGCTAATGAGAGCTTAATATTTGTATTGCATATGATGACATGACATATATGATTTGTTTAGTATGAATTTATCATTGATTTTATCGACCACACATACTTACTAAGTTTGTCCAACTCAAGTGTTTGTTTTAATATTTTAGCAGGATGGGCATTGCAAATACCTAGCTGTGAGGCAGAGTTAGGTAATATTGATTCCAAATTGGGGTAGATTGTGGTAGGTATAAGTAGTATAGTTTTATATTTCAGTATTTGAGGTTAATTTACATGTTAGATATTCATGTGCGTGTATTATATGATAATTATTGAGTTGTAGATTGCATATCGGGATGTGGATCATGGATGTATGACATGTTAGGCCTTATTAATGTATTTGAAAATCGTAAATGTATATTTTACTTCCACTAAGATGCAAATGGTGGAAATAATTGTAGTTTAATTAGTTTTACTGCCATATGTCTAATTGATGAATTAGTTGCGGATATCTAGGGTTGCCACAGGTGGATTTTGATATAGATGCAGTCCTTTGCTTTTGGAATTATAGTAGGTCATGGGGAGATGTTGTTGGATTCCTATCATAGCAACCGCTGATCTGGAGCCGTGGCCGATAGAGCGCTACAGTAACTTGATTACATAGAAGTGGAGCCATATAACTCTTCCAAATTTTAAGATTTTAATCCTTGATGAAAAATTCAATCTATTCATTGTATTTAAAACTATTGGTTCATCTAGGAGATTATTTCATTTCAATCAAGTACATTTGTAGGCCACATTTGTTTAAACATTGAAAAATACTTAGATCTATTTATGCATGTATTAATATGTAATAATACTTTATATAATTATTTATCTACATAAAAATAATATTTTTGACGGTTTACATTTTAATACTACTTTAAAATTAATATTTAAAATTAAACTATTTTATTAGGTTGATTTTCAATGGGGCCCATCCATAGTGATATTGGACAAATAAAAGAGTTACCAATATATTGGAAATGATATTAAACACAATAAATGAAATAGATTTTCAATTGACCATCAATATTTTTAAAATAAAAGGGGTTATATAAAAGCAGGACCAATATATACATATATGTAGGGCTCCGCTTCCATATAACCAAGTTACATAGAAGTGTTGGTTATATAGAAGCGGTCCTATGTAACCTGTTCGAATTTTGATGGAAAATCCTATTTAACAATATTTGTTTAGTTAAGAGACTAAGTTTCATTCAAATTAAGTATGTGAAAGGGCCACATTTGCTCAAAAATATATATTTTTATATGTAAATTATTAAAAATGCTTAAATCTATTTACATATGCATTAGAATATAATAATACTTTATAGAAATGCATAAAATTTCATAGACCGAGTCCTCCCCCTGTAGCCTCGATTGGCGATTAAGTTGCGCGTGGGACTGGGTGGGGGTGGTTGGGATTTCAGAAGACCGGAATCTCTCGGAGTGACGACAGACGTCGTTCGAAGTATGACAGTGAGTGGGAGTGACGGGGGAAGTAGAGTCGGGGGTAATCGGGAGAAATATTGGAGCGTGACAATGAATCCAAGCATCAGGGATTTACTAGGGGCTGAACTCCCAACCATGACCATATCCAATGAACCATTAAGAAGATAAAGCTAGGAGATGGCACATCATTCCTCTACTCTCTATGGATGTCAAAGACCTACAACAAGGAGCTATTCAAAGTTATAATGAGGAGGCTATGGAGGACGAAGAGCACATGTCACTTTACAGAGATGGGAGAGAACTTGTACCAAGTTTCGGTCTCAGATCGAGAGGATAAGGACCTCATTATTAAGGGCTGCCCCTAAATCTTCGAGAGGTGTTTGATGCTGGTATCAGATCTGAGAGAGGAGATAGAAATAGCCTGCATAGTGCTCGTCAAAATGCCAATGTGGGTGCACATTTTTAGGGTCCCTTGCATCGTTGACAAAAATTTCTTTTTTTTTTATTGAAGTCGACAAAAATTTCTTAGGACGTAGTATTAGAAATTCCTTTGAAGACATGATCGAATTAGTTGCCACAGAAGTTGATCTTAAGCTGAAAGTGACAATTAATTATAGGGAGCCTCTTAGGAGAGGGATGTTCATCCAGGTTGGTTCGCAACATCGAAAATGGAATACTTTCCAATATGAGAAATTCCTATATTTTGCTATCTATGCGGAATCATGGGACATGCTCATCGTGATTGTCCAAGGACAATCAAACATCACAAACAGCTAACAGAAGTAGAAATGATATATGGGAGCTGGCTGAGGGTGGGGGTCAAGCCAACGCAGCTTCAATATGAGCACACTAATGGTAGTAGGGCTACACCAACCAAATACTTGGGTGAGAACTTTTGCATCCATGGGAGCAATCTAAGGAAAGTTCAGGACACAGGGGAGCATACAAAGGGAGAGGAGATCATTGTAGTGGAAGCCAGTATGAAGGTAGTTCTGATAAGAGTTGGTGTGGGGATGTTGCTGCTATGCCCAAATAAATCTAGATGGCAAACCCCAACTCTCGATAGCCACATGCTGTAATCTCCAACATTCCTTTGGATTCCTCAAGCTATCCTCATTAGCAACCCCAAACAACAACTTTAGAAGGCTACATGAATCAATCAGATGAGCAACTACAGCAACAGGGAGGCCAACTAAAGGAAGTTCCACAGAACAGGGGTGTGAAAGTGCAGAATTAGGATATGGGGGAAAGCAAGCATGTTGATGTACAACCACAGAAGTTTATGCAAATCCAGAAAGGGTGGCATAACGATAGTGATGTATCTACTAAGGAGAAGAAATTGGGGATCATTGGTGGGGATCGAATGCTTTGTGTGGGGGAGGAAGCTAACTTGCTATTCGATGTTCACATGCATCATGAAGATCATAACGCTGGTGATGTAAGGTGCTTATCTGACTATCAAGTGACTACAGTGGGTGACAGAACTGGTTTGAGATGTAGGCATGATGGCGGAAGTGTGGAAATCAAACGAACTAATGGTGGATGGAAGAGGAGGGCTAGAATGGGGCAAGACATGGAAAATTATGTTTCTCATGAATGGCAGGTGGAAGGAGGTGAAAGCGAGGTTGGGTCAGTGAATTGGGTGAACAGTTGGAGGTGTAAAAGCGGAGGAAGACACAAGAAAGCAACGATAAGGACGAGGTGGTGGCTGCGGGGAGTTCCCAGCCTTGCCTCAACTAATATGGCCCTAATAGCCTGTAATTGTTGTGGGCTTGAGAACCCACAAGTGATTCGTAGCTGTGGCACCCCGAACCAAGGTGCTTAGAAGTCTTACTCCGGGATCGTTTTGATTGGTAAATGTGACTCAGGATTGTTGCCCTGATCACACGGTAGGATTTTTTTTATCATCAATACATGAAAAATTCCCCTCATTCATCAAATTTGAAATATATTTCACGTAACACTGTTATGATAAAAATTGTTCTATAAATATTTTCATTAGAATAAAAATATTCCTTTCCATATCAAAATTATCATCATTGTCTTTTCATAAAGTTTACATATACATCATTTATATAAAAACTACATAACACTTGGCATGCTGCCTTCATCATCATTTCATGTCTGTTGTTGAAAAAATATGGGTGAGTAATAATACTCACTAAGCAAGCCATACATAATTTTTTAATCATTTTCATGCATTTCATAAAATGCAAATGCAACGCATAAATAGCATTCATGACATTCCTTTGGATGTGACGCTAGTTAGGCGCCCATCCCATACATGTTCCTATTTCAGGAAGGTTGCTGCCGGCCTGGGCCTATTAAGTGACTTGGCAATAGCGAGGAGGACATCCGGTCTGCTTACTACCTCGACTAAGGCCTATTCCTCGTGCACATGCTCATTCTCATACACATGCCGACATTATATTTGCAAATCATAAACAATTTCATAAAAAGCATTTAATAAACAATTT
>JAXCLR010000050.1:29548088-29566214 GCA_035584095.1 Annona squamosa | reverse complement strand
CAAAACGAACTTCAGTTCATGTAAAGCAGTTATAGGTATGGCCAACCTTAAATAAATTTCATAAAACAATTCACAAATAATTTCAAGCATTTTAGAAGAATTTGCAAAACATATAACTTGTTTACCTTCTTAGTAGGTGTCTTCGACTTTCTTTTTTCCTTTTCCTATTCAAGGAGAAAGGATATTTTCATTTCTTCTATTCACGCCGCTTCCCATGCATGCTTTATAACATTTGAACATTATTTCTTTATATGGATATTTTTATCCATAGGCTCTTCAAAATTTTCATCCTTATATTTAAAGAACAAGCTTAGGGAGGAGGGATCTCAACCGATGTTCACGAATACATTGGCTTGGTGTGCGGAATTTCTTTTCCAGCATAGGAGCACTAATATGCTTGCTCTGTTGGGTGTGTTGGACAGATCCCTTGTGCCTCGATGACTCCAACCGCCATCAGGGTTTGTCAAGATAAATGTGGAAGATCGTAGACAAGGGGATTTGGGAGCTTTCGGTTGCGCAGCGGTTATCAGAGACTCTCATGGTTTCTTTATTGCAACAAAAGGGTGGAGACAAATTGGTGTGATGAATCCGCTACTTATGGAAGCTATCACCTTCTTGTTGGGACTTCGATGGGCACTCCAGCTTAATGTCAGACTTGCACAGTTTGAAACAGACTCTCTGATACTGTGCAACTATCTGTCCAATATTGAACCCATTATCTCCTCGGTGGGTTTTGTTATTGTAGAAATCAAGACTATTCTCAGTGGGAATGTATCATTTTTGGTCCATCATGTATTACGACAAGGAAATGCAGTTGTTCATTCCTTAGCCAAATTAGTTTGGTTTCTCTTGTGGACCACCAGTCTTGGTGGGGCAACTCCCCAAGCTATCATTGGAAAAATTTGTACAGATAATTTTTTGGCAATGAATTGCCTGGATTACTCTATCCCTAACCCCTTTCATATTGAAAGGGAGCAGGGATAGAGTACTTCCTTTTCATAAAAAAATACTTTATAGAATTATTTATCCATATAGTAATGATATTTTAGATAGTTTAGATATTTAAAAAATTACTTTAAAGTGGATGTTAAATATAATGGATGAATTGGATTTTTCATCAATTATTAAAATTTTAAAAATCGAGGGGGTTACAAGAAAAAGAGTTTTATAGAAGTGAGATATAGTCCATTTTTGAAATTTTGATGTTTGATAGAAAATTCAATCCATTTATTATATTTAACACTATTCGTTTAGTTATGAGTCTAAGTTTAATCTAAATCCAATATACGTGTAGGCCATATTTGTTCAAAAATAGGTACATTTATGTGTAAATTAAGAAAAATGCTTAGATCCATCCACACATGTATTAAAATATAGTAATACTTTATGCAATCACTTATGCATATATTTATGATATTTTAGATTGTTTAAATGTTGAAATTACTACTTAAAAATTGATATTTAATATTAAACTATTTGATAATGTTGATTTTACACATTTATAGATGGGGCTCATATACAGAGATACTTTTCATGATAATATAAATGATGTTAAATACAATAGACAGAGTAAATTTTTCATCAACTATCTAGTTAATAAAAATGGAGGGGATTAAATAGAATAGAGATTTCATAGAAGCACTCCTGATAGTTGATGAAAAATCTATTCCATTCATTGTACTTATAGTATCTTAGAAACTTTTTTATTTTTTTAATTTCACTATATATGGGTCTCATCTATAAACATGTAAAATTAATATAATAAAATAGTTCAATGCTAAAATATCAACTTTAAAGTAGTTTTTTTAACATCTATACCATCTAAAATATCACTACTATTTGAATAAAATATCCTATAAAGTATTATGACAAATATGTGTTAATGGATATAATTTTTTTTATGATTTACACATGAAAAAATATATTTTTAAGCAAAGTGGCATATGCACATACTTGATTTGGATGAAACTTAGTCTCTTACTAAAAATATGATGTCAAATATAATGAATGGATTGAATTTTTCATTAAGAATTAATATCTTCAAATTTGAAGGATTACATGAGACTGTTTCTATGTAGCCTAGTTACATAAAAGTGGATCCTACACGCAAATGAAGTTGCTCATATGTGACATCACAAATATTGAAATTCACAATATGTATCTCCTCGCACATTAGATTTTACGTTGCTATAGAATTGTACCAGATTCCTAGTTAGATGTAGTTCAAGGAATGAGAGGTGTTATGAAATCTCTTAATTTTATGAAAGTAGTCAAGAGTGTGTGAGATTTCTTAATGTGGATCTAAGAAATGCATCTAGAAGGAGGCAACAAGAGAAGTTTGACCAAGGAGTAGTAGCTATGATGGATTACTTCAATAATAAATCAAAGATGGATCCATCATTTATGTATGAGCTGCAATTAGATGTTGATAATCATTTATCTGCATGCTTGTGAATGATTAACAGATCCAAAATGGATTATAAAGTGTTCAATGATGTAATTTATTTTGACACTACATACAAAATAAATATACATGTTATGCCATTTGGACCCTTTGGTGGTGTCAACCACCAGATGCAAAGCATTTTACTTGGTGTTGGGCTTATTTTTGGTGAAACTTACGAGGAATTCAAATGGTTGTTTAACACATGGTTGGGTGCAATGGATGGTGTGGCTCCAAGGGTGATCATTACAAATCAAGATCCAGCAATGATGAAGGTAATTACAGAAGTGTTCCATAATACTAAGCATATATTATGCACATGGCGTATAATGAACCATTTCAAGAGAAGCTGGGGTCAATATTTCATAGGTATCCTCAGTTTAAGGACACATGACATAAATGTGTTAGAAAACTTGAACATCCTGATACTTGGAGGAGGTATGGAGGCAAATGTTATTAGAGTATGCATTAGAAGAAAATGTCTAAGTTCGATCTTTATACAAAATTAGGGAGATGGTGGTGTCATCATATACCAAGAACACTTTTTTGGTTGGAATGGCCACTACAGGCTATTCGGAGAGTTTGAATGCGTTGTTTGATCACTTTATTCATAGTCAAACAAATTTATTGACTTTGCAGCATCTTTTGATTGGGCTCATCAGAGTAAGAGTTAGGATGAGCTGGCTAAAGATGGAAAGACTACTGATTCCGATTGTATGCTAAAGACTAAGAAAGTAATAGAAACTGAGATGAACAAACTCTACACAAGGAAGGTTTTCCGTATCTTTCAACATGAGCTTGAAAATGAAAGGTATTATAATGTAGTATTCTTGCAATCTGAAGGTATTGAAGATAAATAACATCACTGGACTGTGCCTGCAGGTCAACACAATTCCAAAATTGTTGTTTGGGATAATGCTCAAAGTTGTCTAGGTGCTCATGTAGGAAGTTCGAATTTATTGATATTATATGTTCTCATATCTTAGCATTTTTTTGTTTTAGAAATGTACATTACATGCCAGAGGCATACATCTTACACTGATGGACAAGGCAGCAAAAGGATAGTTTTCGTATGTAGAAAGTCACAATACCTCAGATCTTGCAAATTCGTCAATCCTTCGCCATCATTGTCTATCTCAAAAATTGTCATATCTCTTAAATGAAGTTACTTGTAGCATTGATGTATATGGGGTTGTTCTTAAGAGAGTTGTGGACATCATATCAAAAGTGAAAGAGATGGAATGTGAAATAGGTGCATGCTTGGGTTTTATGTAACCCATTGAACAAGAAAGAAATGAAACCAAAACAAGAGTAGTGAGACAAACCACAAACCTACTTGTACCACTAAGCTCACAAGTAGAATTATTAGACACAAAAGTTGAGACCCATAAGCCTGATGACTCACTAACATCAAAGACAAAGGGTTGGACATCAAGTAGATTTAAATCAGCATTAGAGAAATCATGTTCATGCAGAGGTTGGTTGTGTTGTGGATACAAAAAAGTTGTTCATGATTATGGAAAGAGAAAGTAACTTGTCTTAGGTGCATGGGAAGGAAGGTAATATGTATATGCTTTATTAATGGTTTCATATTATGATCCAACATGCTCTTTAACTACTATCTATTTTTCATATGTAGGATGAATGTGAGTGCATCATCATTCACGTGTCGATTAAAGAAGAAGTCATTCTTGGAGTAGAAGATTATAATGCAACTTCAGCATGTGATAGATGTGATTAACTTGTGGTTTTTTAAAGTTTTATTAATATTTATGTTATACATATATGGTTTGTAAAAGTACCATGTATGTGCTATACTCAAGAATTTTGTGGATATGTCTAAGTTAAAACTCTTACATTGTTTGAAAGTTTATATAATATATATGAGGTTTGTTATATTGCTGTTTTTCATGCATTTTTATCAGACGTCTAATTGTTATTTGGACATTTGAATATCAAATGTTCAAATGTCTCAGTTCATGCTTTAGAATATGGATGTTTGGGGTTGTGATGGAACTCCCATTATAATCGGATGACCGAACATTAGACATTTGATCGCATGTTTTACAATGTGGATATTTGGGATGATCCAAGGCTGCAATGGAACTCTCATTATGGAATCAGATGATCAAACATCAGACGTCCAAGCACATGTTTGGGATGGTTCAAGGTTGTAATGGAACTTCCATTGTACAATTGGACAACCAACTATTAGACGCCCAATTGTTAATTGGACGACTGAACATCAGACGTCCAAGGTGTTGGTCCCGAGTTTATAGCAATCATCCAAGAGGGGAGGGGCGAATTAGATATTTTAAAATTCTTCACTTAATCAGAAATTTTTCTTTTTTAGAATTAATCCCCTCAATAAAATTGTCAGTGAGTTGAAGAGAAATAGTGTAGTAGAAAGAATAAAACACAAGCAATCAATCCATGTCAAGAGACAATGATGTATAGTGGTTCGGGCAACCTCCCCTACTCCACTCTTCCAAGAACACACCAGTTGTGGCTTAAGTTCCACTATTGTATTGTCAATACAACTTAGAGCAATAACTCTCTTCTAGATTCTAGCTTTAGGGGGCTTGTACAATCTCAACACAAGTAGATGATGAGTTCCAATCTAATCACACACTACTTTGCCTTCACTTGATTTTGATCTCCGATACCAAACTAAGTGGGAAAATAAGTAAACAATTAATGAAAAAGATCTACATATTACAGATTGTGTAGGCAGTTTCATGCACATAGAAGAATTGATAGAAGCAGTTGTTGATTAAGCAATATAGCTTTCAGAATTTTTGAATGCCAAGTTCTTCTTCAAACTTCTTGTAGATCACTTTAAATGCAAGAAAGAGTGGAAAGTGAACTCATTCAATGTTTTTAACAACTTCATTTACGTTCACTTGATGCTCCTTAAATAATAGGAAGTAAATTCAAACATTAGGTGGTAGATGGCGCGCTGATAACTCATGAAAATGCGAGTTATCACGGCTCATTTCAAACAAGTTTTGCATGTTAGCTCAATAGAATATAGTAAAATTGCATTCATTTAGCTTAGTTTTCACGCATTGTGCATTTTAGGTGTAATATGTAGTTTTTATGCATTTTTAGTATAAAATAGGTATTTATAGTTCATTTATTCGATTTTAGTTGATTTTGCAGGAAGGACGGGCAACTATTTGCTTGTGAGTGAGTCGTCATGAAGAACCGAGCGAATTGAAGAAGCAAGTAGGCTAGCGCCCCGGCGTTGACTAGCGGCGCCTAGGCGCTAACCCACCACCTCACAAGAAAAATCTAGAATCCCTAAGTCAGAAAAGCTTCTAGAGAGTTGGCGCTTAGGCGCCGGCCAGGGGTACCGCGATGCTGACCCCTGCACATGTGAATTTCGCACGTGTCTTGGGCTAAAAGAAAGGGGGTATAAATTATCACTTAGGGTTTGTTTGGAGCATAAGACATAAAGGAGAGAGCACGAGTGGGAGTAGCTCAAGAAGGAGAAAAGAAGGGTTTTCAAGCCAAGAGCAACTCGGAGAGGAGAATCGCTTCGTTGGTGGAAACTAGCAAGTTTTAGCTTATCTTTCTTATTCTCTACATATTTTTCTTTTTCTCTCTTGTTAGAAATGAATTCAAACTTGGTTTCAATGGGAGTTTATTCCATGTACATGAGTTAAACTTCATTAGATGGGAAGTTGAGATTATTTAATGTCTAAACTATGTTATTTTGGTTCTTAATTCTTTGAATATAAATATTTGATTGCTGTATATGTGTCCTATGTGGATTTACCCTTACGTGTGGTGTGAAATGCTTTTTACAAGATTAACTATATTGTAAGATGATTTGGTTGCTAGATTCATCTTGGGAAAAAGAGAATCTAGGCAAGATGCATGTGTAAGGCATATGTTTCTCTTTTGGTACAAAGAGATTATTTAATGGATAGAAATACAATGTTAAACCTGGTGTAGTTATGAGTAGGTTATGTGAAAATTAATTCCGTAAATTCGTTTGCATGGGAACATAGTGATTGGGTGTTATGCAATTAGCTTTACATGTGTTAGAAGGCATATATAAAGAATATTGAACCTGGACTAGGAAATCCCTGCACGATCCAATGAAAGGAACAAATTTAATATAGTTTAGAAGTAAGGAATCCTAACTATCCCATCTACTCATCCAACTTGACAAGCCCCATTACAATTCTGCTCCTCCATTATCCTTTATCTCCTTACTTTCTATTTATTCCACACATTTAATTAAAATTGTTTAAAACCTCTTAATCCACCTAAGGCAATTGAAGTAATCGATATAATTAGTTTAGATAGTATCCTCATGGGAACAATACTCTACTTACCCTTTATTACTTGATCGGCGTGTATACTCGCAATAAACGAGCATTTCTATTAGACATATACACAGCTCGTCAAGTTTTTGACGCTGTTGCCGGGGATACTTTAGTGCTAACTGATTATTGTTACTCTTATTGTCTTTATGAATAAATTTGTAATTATATTCCATTATATAAAGGCGTTAGTTATATAAAAGTTTCAGTTCAACATAGTTGAATTGGTTCTTGCAGGGTTTATTGCTTGTTGTATGCACTAGGGCAGAGCTGCAAAGGATAGTATAGTACCGTTTAATCGAGAGCCAGAAAGAACATATTTGAGAAGGTGTAGTATGAGCAAGGAAGCTAGGAATCCGCATAATCAAATGGAGCATACGGAGGATAAGAAGAAAATATGAATGCTAATTAGTAAGGGGGGAACCAGCGGGTTGAGGTTCCTCTTCATCCACCACAAGATGATTTGGATCAACCTAATTGGGATCTTATTACGATGGGATAGAATGTGGCGCAGACTAGCATTCAGCCTCCCCCTATTGACACCAATAATTTCGAGATCAAGCCTGCGGTATCTCAAATGCTCCGATCTATCGGGCAGTTTAGGGGTTTACCTTCTGAAGATCCACATTGTCATCTGCGCAACTTCTTGCGAATTATGAATACATTTAAGCAGCATGGAGTCTCCGATGAAGCGATGAGGTTAAGAACTTTTCCATTCTCATTGAGAGACAGAGCTTCGGAGTGGCTAGATTCTTTGCTACCAAACTCTATTAGCACATGGAATGACTTGGCACAGAAATTTCTTGAAAAATATTTTTCGCCTGCCAAGTTAGCTAAACTTAGGATGGACATTATTTCTTTCAAGTAACATGGAGTAGAGACTCTATTAGAGGCATGAGATCACTTCAAAGATTTACTCTGAAAATGCCCTCATCATGGAATTCAACAATGGGTGCAAATCCAAATATTCTACAATGTTCTCCAAGATTCCATTTGTCATGTGGTGGACTCTTCACAAATGGTTCATTGCTCAAAAAAAATTATCGAGAATCTTATGCACTATTGGAGAATATGGCAGCCAATACATATCAATTGCCGTCAGATAGAAGTTGAAGTGGAGGCTTACTACAATTGGATGCGGTTTCATTTATCAAAGCCCACATTGATGCTCTATCTAGGCAGATTCAAAATTTATCAAGGCCTGCCAATGTTAATGCAGTCAGGGCATCCATATCACAATCATTATTAGTAGAATATTGCACGTGGTGTGGAGAATTCGGCCATCCATGTTATCAGTGTGCTTCCAATCCGGAGTCCATTAATTACGTGGGCAACTTTTAGAGAAATTCTGCAAATCAATATGCCAACAATTATAATCAATATAATCAAGGATGGAGAAATCATTCTAATTTCTCATGGAGTAACCAAGCTCAACGAATCAGCCACCGGGATTCTCACAGCCCTTGCAACAACAGCCAATCAAACTAGTTCAACCTAACCCACCTCCTCATGAAGAAAAGAAGTCAAATCTAGAAAACCTATTCATGCAATTAATGCAATCTCAGATCACCATGAACAGGAATCTAAAGGCTCAAATAGGCTAACTTGTCTCAGCTTTAAATAGTCAGCCCCAAGGCACATTGCCTAATGACATTGAACATAATCCTAAGGGAAAAGGCAAGGAACAAGTGCAAGCAGTCATGTTACATAGTGGTAGGCAACCATTGGACATAATGCATCCAGAAGCAGAATTTGAAGCTGCTAGTCCTTCTATTCAGCAATCACAAGAAGTGGAGGAATCAATTGAAACACACCAAAGGCAACCTGATGATGCAATAACCATTCTTCAAAGGCCTCTCCCTCAATTTATTCAAAGACTTGAAAAAAATAAAAAGGAGAGCCAGTTTAAAAAGTTTTTGGATGTATGAAAGCAATTGGACATAAATCTACCTCTTGTCGAAGCCTTGGAGTAGATGCCCAGTTATGTCAAATTCATGAAGGATATACTATCGAAGAAAAGGCGATTGACAGAATTTGAGATGGTGGCGTTAACAGAAGAAACTAGTGCTATGGTGCGGAGAAAGTGCCGCCCAAGCTAAAGGATCCAGGGAGTTTTACCATCCCATGTACAATTAGAAATCAGTATTTTCGGAGAGCTCTCTTTGATTTGGGAGCAAGCATAAATTTAATACCAAAATCTATATTCAGGAAGCTAAGCATTAGGAAAGCCCAACCTATTACAGTAATGTTGCAACTGGTGGATCGATCGATGGCATATCCAATGGGAATTATTGAAGATGTTCTGGTTAAGGTAGACAAGTTTATCTTTCCAACTGATTTTATTGTTCTGGATTATGAAGAGGACCAAGATGTGCTAGTCATTTTGAGTTGACCATTCCTTGCAACTGGCAAGGCAATCATTAACATGCTGAAGAGCTAACCATGCGTGTGTAGAATGAACAAGTTGCGTTTAGTGTGTTCAAGGCAATGTAGTTCCCAAATGATCTAGAGAAATTCTTATGATTGATATGGTGGACTCTGCAGTCCAAGCCGAGTTCCAAGTTACCTTTCACAAGGATATATTGGAAGCATCATTGGTTGGGGAAATAAGTGAAGCTAATGAAGAATCAATGAAATGGTACGATATTTGCAACAATCTCCGACCTTTACATGCTATACACAGAAGTTTGAATCTCTGGAGCTCAAACTAGAGTCATTCAAACATTTACAGCCATCAATTGAGGAGCCGCTAGTTGTGGAGCTGAAACCTCTACCCACTCATTTAAGATATGTATACCTAGGAGCTGAATCATGACTCCCAGTTATCATCTCTTTGACATTGGATTCTCTTCAATAAGAGAAACTGCTTAGAGTGCTCAGAGATCACAAGAAGGCTATTGGTTGGACTATTGCAGATATTAGAGGAATTAGTCCTTCTTCCTGTATGCACAAAATTCCATTAAAAGAGAATGCAAAGCCATTTATTGAAGCACAGAGAAGACTAAATCCTATTATAAAGGAAGTGGTAAAAAAGAGATTATCAAATGACTTGATGTAGGTGTTATACATCTTATCTCTAACAGTTCTTGAGTCAGCCCTGTGCAATACATTCCGAAGAAAGGTGGCATGGCGGTAGTGTCTAATGAGAATAACGAGTTGATTCCAATGCGGATAGTTATGTGTTGGACAGTTTGTATGGGCCACCGGAAGCTGAATAAAGCCACAAGGAAGGATCACTTTTCGCTCCCGTTCATTGATTGGATGCTTAATAAGTTGGCTGGTCGGGAGTTTTATTGTTTTCTAGATGGCTATTTAGGCTACCACCAAATCATGATAATGCTCGAGGGCCAAGAAAAGACCACTTTCACATGTCCATATGATACATTCACATTCAGGCGAATGCCCTTTGGCTTATGCAACACACCAGCAACATTTCAGTGTTGTATGATTGCTATGTTTACTGATATGGTTTAAGATTTTTTAGAGGTATTTATGGATGACTTCTCCGTGTTTGGGAATTCATTTGATGAGTGTCTTGTTAATCTTTCTAAAATGCTTCGACATTGTGAAGACATGAACCTGGTTCTTAATTGGGAGAAATATCATTTTATGGTGCAACAGGGTATAGTACTCGGGCACTGAGTTTCCAAACGAGGGATTGAGTCGACAAAGCAAAAATTGAGGTTATTGAGAAACTTCCTCCTCCCACATCAGTAAAAGACATTAGTAGTTTTTTGGGACATGTAGGGTTTTATAGAAGATTTATCAAAGACTTCTTGAAGATTGCTAAATCGTTATGAACGTTGTTGGAAAAGGACGCACCATTCGATTTTGATCAAGAATGTGTGCAATCGTTCTAAGAGTTGAAAAGAAGATTGGTATTAGTGTCGATGATCATTTTTCCTAATTGGAACCTCCCTTTTGAGTTAATGTGTGATACTAGCGACTTTGTGGTTGGGGCAGTGTTGGGCCACAAGAAGAACAAAGTATTTTACTTCATATATTATGCTAGCAAAACATTGAATAAGGCGCAACTAAACTACACCATGACAGAAAATGAGTTACTGGCGATGGTGTTTGCTTTTGATAAATTTTGAGCCTATTTGGTGGGGACTAAGGTGATTATGTACACAGATCACTAAGGGGGCAACTTGGACCGGTTTGAGCCCGAACCCGGCCCATCAAACCCAATTTTTAACAGTGTTAGAACTCACTTTTCTATAATTCGAGCATGAAGAACCCAAACTTGGTAAACCCAATTTGTAAATAAGGTTAGGGTTGCTACAAGAATTCGATATTGAAATTAAAGACCGAAAAATCAAGTAGCTGATAACTCACGAAAATGCGAGTTATCATGGCCCATTTCAAGCTAGTTTTGCATGTTAGTCCAAAAAAATGTGGTTAGTTTGCATCCATTTAGCTTAGTTTTCACTCACTTTGGATTTTAGAAGCATTATATAGTTTTTATGCATTTTTAGTATAAAATAGGCATTTTTAGTTCATTTATTTAGTTTTAGTCAATTTTGCAAGAAGGATGGACTACTATAGCCGTGCGAGTGAGTCGAATGAAGAACCGAGCCAAGTGAAGAAGCAGACAGCACCAACCTACTTGCCTTAGCTTGATGTTCCAGCACCTCACACGGCAAAAAGCTTCTAGTGAGTTGTTGCCCAGGTGCCGGCTTGGGGCGCCTAGGTGCCACTTCATTGGCATGTAGAGGCATCTCAAAATTTTTTTAAGTCACACAACATCTAAGGAATTAGCGCCCAGGCATTAGCTATGGCGAATCCGCACACGTGCATTTCTGCACGTGTGTTGTACGAACTAATAGAATTAAAAAGACACCTAGGGATTCATGCGAGGGAGAGAGAGAGAGCCGATAAAGTAGCTGCACAGAGAAGGAAAAGGACCTCGTTTCCAGCGCATCTGAAGAAGAGATCCAATCTCATTGGCGGAAGCTCACGAGATTCAATTTTTCTTTTTCTCATTCTCTTTTCTTTTCTCTATTTTCTTGGAATACTTTCATCTTGAATGTAATGGGTGTTAATGCCATGTCTTTGAGCTAAACTCCCATAGATGGGAAGTTGTGATGAATTGATATCTGACTATATTGTTTGGTTCTTTACAATTCGGAAATGAATATTTGATTTCGATATTATTGTACTATGTGAATTTACCGTTGTATATGTTGTCTAATACTTTTTATAAGATTAGCTACTTTGTAAGTTAATTTAATTGCAGGATTCATTTTTGGAAAAGGAAAATCCCTACTAGATCCACGGGTAGGGCATAAGTTTCTTCTTTTGTTAAGGAGAGTTGTTTAATGGATAGGAATATACCATTAAATATACCGTTAAACCTTATGTAGTCATGAACAGGTTATGCATCTATCAATTCCATTTCATTTAATTGCATGGGAACATAGCGATTGAGTGTTGTGTAATTAGCTTTATATGTGTCAAAAGATATATATAAAGATTAGTGAACTTAGACTAGAAAATTCCTGTACAATCTAAAGAAAAGGAACCAATTCGATATAGTTTAAATTCAAGGATTACCGACTATCCCATTTGTCATCCCCATTTGATAATTCATTTTTAGTATTCCCGCTATTCTGTTAAACTCTTCTCCATTCTTTTATGCATTTTGTATTTTTTAACCTCAATTACGAAATCCCTTTCTGCTTACCGAAAGCAACTGAACTAATTAATAATTTTAGCTAGACCATATCCTTATGGGAACGATACTTAACTCACTCTTTATTACTTGAACGGGCACGTATACTTGCGTTAAAACGAACACAAGAGCATTTTAATTAGAAATATATACAACTCGTCAAGTTTTTGACGTCATTGCTGGGAATATTTGGTGTAACTAATTATTATTAGTTTTATTACTTTCTTGTATAATTCTGTAATTATAATTCATTTTATAAATTCTTTAGGTTAGTATTGTTGGAAATATGTGGAAAATAAGCTAAATCAATATTTTGATGATTAACAAATCAATTTGAGTAAGTCTTGGCTACTAACATGTTTGTGAAAGTGATTAAAGGATATACATTTGAAGAAAATGAAGCATGGAAGGATAAGTCGATTTCCAAGTCAACTCAGGCATCGACTTAAGGCCAAGTCGATCCCCAAGTCGACTCCAACATCGACTTCGAGACGTCGTTTCCTTCCAGAGTTGAAAACGGGGAGCAGAGCTGCCGAAGTCGCAAACGAAGTCGACTCCGCATGCGACTTGGGTGAAGTCGCAGACCAAGTCGACTCCAGTATCGACTTCGAAATGATGATTCCTTCCAGAGTTGAAGTCAAGACTCCGAAGTGCCGAAGTCGCACCCCAAGTCGACTCCACTTGCAACTTGAGGTGAAGTCGCAGACCAAGTCGACTCCGGTAGCGACGTCGAGGCGTCGTTTTCTGTCCAGAGTTGAAACCTAGAATTGGGGGCACCGAAGTCGCAGACCAAGTCGACTCCAACATGCGACTTGGGTGAAGTCGCAGACCAAGTCGACTCCGGCATCGACTTCGATCGGACAGAGGAGAAATTTCAAAAGACAAATTGGGACTAAATTGATTTCAAGGCCGACTAGTGTAAAGTTGAAGATCAAGTCAACTTAGATGCTCAAATTGAAACATATAAAGACTAATCCAAGTCCAAAGAAAGCAAGATGCATAAACTCAACCATTCAAATTAAGAACTTGCTCATGAATACAAGATTCAAGACTCAAGGACTCAAGGCTTGCAAATCATGGAGCTAAAGGAAACAAGCTAAAGTGAAGACAATGACTCAAAGAAGAACTAAATCAAGGAAGAACAACGAAGACATAAAGAAACCCAAGCATAACAAAAGCATTCCAAAGATTTCAAGTTCGTCAAGCAAACTGCCGAGGTGAAGTGGCACCCGAAGTCGACTCCACCTACGACTTGGGTCAAGTCGATGACCAAGTCGACCCAGCAAGGAACTTGAAGTTGCTATGGACAGGCCAAGTCGCACCCGAAGTCGACTCCATTTGCGACTTGGGTGAAGTCGCACCTGAAGGCGACTTCACCTGCGACTTGGGTCGCAATGGTCGAAAAATATTCGAACGTTGGCGCATTAAATGCGCGCCACTTACCTTCAAACGTTCGAATTCCCTCCATAATTATAAAAGGCATTCAATGTGAACGAGGGAGGCAGCTGAAAATCATTAAGTATGCATAATTCCCATCTTCAAGAGCATTAAGTGATCAAGCCAATCCTAAGAAGAAGAACTTTGCTTCAAACTGCTGATTCTTCAAAGCCAATACTACGAGTTCTTTTCTGCACCAAACTGCTTCTACACAACTGTAACATGTAGATTCTTTTGTTATTATTATTATTGCTTTATTGAACTTGATTTAGTTTGAGGAACTAAGATCAAGTGTAAGCAAAGTAGTGTGTGATTGGAGTGAAACTCATCACTTACTTGTGCTGTGATTTGTTGATGCCCCCTAGAGCTGAAATCTAGAAGAGAGCAGTTGCTCTAATTGTATTTGTGAAATACAATAGTGGAACCCAAGTCACAAGGAATGTGAGCTTGGAAGAGTGGAGTAGGGAGGTTGCCCGAACCACTATAAAATCTTGTGTGTTTGATTTATATTTTTGCTCTCAATATTATATTGCTTTCCATTTCATTTTTCATAAAGGGGAATAGATTAATCCGAGGTAAAGTTTCTGTTTAAGTTATAATTTTTTTAATACCCAATTCATCCCTCCCTTCTTGGGTAATTGCCATTAACTCGGGACCAACAAGTATTTTCTAGCCGATTGCAATTGAACTAGTTTTTGTAGGACTCATTGTTTTCGTATGCACCGAGGTAGGGCTGGTAAGGACATTATTATACCATTTGATCCGGAGCCAGAAAGAACTTATCGGAGAAGACATCACAAGAGTAGAGAAGCTAGGAATCAATAACATACAATGGAGCACATTGGGAATCAGGACGAGAATATTCATGTAGATTAATATGGAAACCGAAGGGTTGAGGTTCCAATTCATCCACCACAAGATGATTTGGACCAACCTATTTGGGATCTCATTGCATTGGGGCAAAATGCAGTCTAAACTAGCATTCAACCTCCTTTTATCGACACTAATAACTTTGAGATAAAACCTGTGGTATTCCAAATGCTCTAATATATTGGGCAGTTTGGAGGATTGTCTTCTGACATACCGCCATCTATGAATTTTCTTGCAGATTATGAACACTTTTAAGAAAAATGGAGTCTCCAACGAAGCAATAGGCTACGGACTTTTTTGTTTTCACTAAGGAATAGAGCTTCAGAGTGGCTAGATTCCTTGTAATCGAACTCGGTCAGCACGTGGAACGACTTGGCTCAGAAGTTCCTTGAGAAATACTTTCTGCCTGCCAAGTTAGCCAAACTCAAAATGGATATAGTCTCATTCAAAAAAAAATGGAGAAGAGACCCTATCGGAGGTGTGGGATCGATTCAAGGATTTGCTTCGAAAATGCCCACATCATGGAATTCAACCATGGGTGAAAATCTAAATATTTTATAATGGTCTCCAGGATTCTACTCGTCATAAGGTGGATTCGTCATCAAATGGTTCCCTACTCAGGAAGAGCTACAAAGAATCGTACGCCCTGCTAGAGAATATGGTAGCCAATACTTATCAATTGCCATCAGACAAAAGCTAAAGTGGGGGTCTACTCTAATTGGATGCGGTCTCATCTATAAAGGCCCACATCGACGCTTTATCAAGGCAAATACATAATTTCTCTAAGGCCTGCTAATGTCAAGGGAGCAGGGGCTTCTACACCACAGTCGTCATTAGCGGAGTATTGTACGTGGTGTGGAGAATTCGGCCACCCTAGTGACTAATGTGCCTCCAATCCAGAGTCCATTAATTACGTGGGCAACTTCTAAAGAAATCCAGCAAACCCTTACGCAAACAATTATAATTAGGGTTGAAGGAATCATACCAATTTCTCATGGAATAACCAGACGAGGCCAAATCAGCCACTAGGATTCTCACAGCAGCCATCTCAGCAACAGTCAGCTAGACCAGTTCAAATCAACCCACCTCCTCGAGAAGAAAAGAAATCTGAAATGAAAAATCTATTCATGTAATTCATGCAATCCTAGATCACGACAAACAGAAAGTTGGAAGCGCAAATTAGCCAACTTGCTTCAGCTCTAAACAACCGACCTCAAGGTGCATTGCCAAGCGATACTGAACAGAATTCGAAAGAAAAAGGCAAGGAGCAAGTGCAAGCAATTACATTGCGCAGTGGTAAGCAGCTATCAGATGTAACTTTATTAGAAGTAGAGACTAAAGCCACTAGTCCTCCCATTAATCAGTCACAGAAAACAAAGGATGAAACAGACACAAACCAAAAGCAGCTCCAGGATGAAACAACCACAAATCAAAGGCCTCCTCCATTTCCTTACAGACTTGCAAAGAACAAGGAGGGCCAGTTCCAAAAATTCTTGGAGGTATTAAAATAATTGCATATCAACATACCTCTTGTCGAAGCTTTGGAGCAGATGCCGAGTTATGCAAAATTCATGAAAGATGTTCATTCAAAGAAAAGGTGGTTGACATAATTCAAAACAATGGCGTTAAAAGAAGAGATGGGTGCCATGGTGCAGAGAAAGCTGCCGCCCAAGTTCAAGGATCCAGGGAGCTTTACTATCCCATACACAATCGGAAACCAGTACTTCAAGAGAGCTCTATGTGATTTGGGTGCTAGTATAAATCTAATACCCAAGTCAATATTCAAAAAGTTGGGTATTGGGGAAGCTTGACCTACGGTAGTCATGTTGCAACTAGTGGATCGGTCTATGACATATCCGGAGGATATCATTAAAGATGTTCTGGTCAAAGTAGACAAGTTTATCTTCCCAGCAGATTTCATCATTCTGGATTATGAAGAAGATTGGGACGTGCTAATTATCCTAAGTCAGCCTTTCCTGGCAACAGGCAAGGTTATAATTGATGTACAAGCTGAAGAGCTAACCATACAGGTGCAGAATGACCAATTTACATTCAACGTGTTCAAGGCAATGCAACTACCGAATGATTCATAGGAGTGCTTAATAATCGATATGGTGGATTAGTGGTTCAAGCTGAATTCGAAGTCACATCTTACAAGGACATTCTGAAAGCAGTGTTGGTTGGAGAAATCAACGAATCTGACAATGAATCGATAGAGATGATATGTTAGCTGCAACAATCTCCAACTTTTACATGATATCCGCAGAAGTTCGAGTTGTTGGAGCTCAAATTAGAATCATTCAAACATTTGAAGCCGCCAATTGAAGATCTGCCTGTTTTGGAGCTGAAACCTCTGCCAAATCATTTAAGATATGTATACTTGGGAGTTGAATCCTCACTTCTGGTTATCATTTCTTTTGCATTGGATTCCGTGCAAGGAGAAAAACTGCTTAGAGTGCTCATGGATCACAAAAAGGCTATAGGATGGACCATCACAGATATTAGAGGAATTAGCCCATCCTTCTGCATGCATAGAATTCAACTGGAGAAAAATTTCAAGATGCCCATTGAAGCACAGAGAAGATTGAATCCTATCATGAAGGAAGTGGTCAAAAAAGAGGTCATCAAATGGCTAGATGCAGGCGTTATATATCCAATCTCCGATAGCTCTTGGGTCAGCCGGGTGCAACGAGTTCCGAAGAAAGGTGGAATGATGCTAGTCTCCAATGAGAACAATGAATTGATCCCAACCAGGATAGTTACTAGTTTGAGAGTTTGTATGGACTACCGGAAGCTAAACAAAGTGTGGCGCCCCAAACCGAGACGTCACATATCCTTACCTCAGGATCTATCGATTGGTAAATGTGATTCAGGATTGTTGCCCTAAACACATGGCGGGTTCTTAATTTGATCTCATCCAAAAATTTTTTTCTTCTTTTCTTTCATCATATAAGCTCATACTTATCATCATTCATAGTGGACTCATTCGTATCATCATAAAATTTGTCATACAAGTATCTTTGCTTTCATATTATAGGAAACATATATATGTTCATGACTAAAAATTCACATAGAATTTTATACATAATCACTTATCTATTTACACCACACATAATCAATCTCATTTCATTATAAGCAATACATTCATCAATCCATTCTTCAAAACATACCGATACCTTTCAGCTTTGCTCCTTCCCTCGAGCCTTAAACCTGTCTAAGGTTGGGAAAACAAAACGTGAGTGATAAACTCAGTAAGAAAGCATCATTTTTTCCTTGCCCATTCAGTAGGAAACACTTATCAAGTGATCAACTACGAATAGGAAGAAACCTTTATAGAAATCTTCTTTATTAAACACTCATAAAACTTT
>JAXCLR010000050.1:29524906-29547988 GCA_035584095.1 Annona squamosa | reverse complement strand
TGAAAATTAAAATGATAATTATGGAATTATGTTGGAAAATGTAGAAAATTCATAACTTGACGCCTATAAGGCGAATTAAGATAAAATTTGAAAGATAAGCTCATGACTTTGGGCTCAACCTTATGTGTTGATTGGATTAAGGAAAATGTGATGGGATTATGATGATAATTATTTGTTTTCAATCTCACACTCTAAGGTTATTTTCAAAGGATCATAACTTAATGTAGAAAAGTTGGTTTGAGACAAAACTTGAAACGATTGTATAAAATTATAAAATTGATGTTATGAAAGGATTGTATTAAGCTAATTATCATGGGAATATGCTTAATCAGAAAAAAGACAAGTAGTTTTGACTTTGTGCACCAAAAAGTACTATAGCACTTATGTGAAAGCAAGTGGGTTAAACGCATTATTTAATGACTTATATGAGGTGTCAAAGGGTGGTAATTCCAAGTGAATTTTATGAATTAACAAAAATTCTAAAATTCATGGAAATCAAGAGCTTAAATGATGGTTTAAGAGGCTAAGGGCTAGCCTCAAAGAGGCATGGAGAGGTGGCATGGTGTGGACATCCAACGGGTCTTCTCCTCTGATTTTTTTGATTTTTAAAAATGCAAAATATGAATTTGAATGACTTAGGAAGCTAGGGGGTGTTATGAACATGGATATGGGTTGATTTTGTTGCAAGAAAATGCCATAAGGTCCATGGCATGTGGACATTTCTAAGTGGATAGCAATATGAATGGATTTTAGGGCAATTAAGCTCCCTTAACCATGGTTAAATGATGGCTAACCAAGGGTAAAATTCTAAATATATATATAAAGGGATTTTTTGGGCAGCAAGAAAGGAGGAAATAAGGAGAAAAGTGGGCAGTAAGGCAAGGGGGTCGTTCAAGTCAGCAATGAGAGAAAGAGAGAGAACAAGATAGAGATAGAGAGAGAAAAAGAAAGAGAAAAAGGGAGAGAAAATTTTCTCCACAAAGGGGTAGAAGCTAGGGTCATCCCCAGCAAGCCAAATAAGGAGAAAAAGAAAGAAGAAAGAAAGGGAAAAAAATTCAACAAGGTTTACCCATGTTTATGTTTAATTTGGGTGAGTATTATGCGTTTTTGATTCATGTATGCTAACTTAAATCATGTTTGGTTGATGACTAAGGTAAAGATGGTTATAAATATTAAATTCATGGGCAAATATCTCCTTGAATGCTTGCTAAATAATTAAGCAAACCAAACCCTCATAAAGATTATGTGTTAATACTTATAAAGGTGAAAGGAATCACATGGATATGTTCATATGTATTGAATCTGGAATAGAAAAGAAAAATATAAAAGAAATAGTAAATAAATGATTTTTAGCATAAAACGTTGTGTGAGAACTCATGATAGGGTAATTAAGGAACAAACCAATTTTTAATTCAAAAGAATAAGTAGGTTGTACATTAAAAATTCGGAAAATAACCTGAATAGGGTTGAACAAGTGTCAGGATCAGCTGCACCAAATAATTTTTAATAATTTTTATATAAGAAATTTAGTTGAAAATGTTATATGATGTGTAAGATATCATGAATAACACTCGACCAAAATAAACATTAATTTTTGAAAGGTATAAATATACCTAATAATCAACATGATTAGAGCTATCGGAAAATTGATGCTGCTATCCACAGAGTAAAAATACTAAAATAAATATAAATACTTCATATGTTATACTGAAAATATTTATTTTGGTTAACTCATGTAGTTATTAAGGTATGATAAAAATTTTAGATTTAAATTCTTTGATTTGATTTTGATTCAAAAATTAGAGAGATCAGTGTGTCTGATTTCAGTATTATGGATAAATTGAGGGATAAATCAAAATAAATATTAAATTTCAGATTTTTGGGATGAAATTTAACTTACAATGAGATATAAACAAGTATCATAAGTGATTATGTGGATTTAACCTATTAGAAGTAGATTTTAAAAGGAATGGGTGCTTTGGAAGCACAACTTATGCCAATGTGAGAATTGAAAAATGGATACTCAACTTGAAAGGCAAGTGGGTTAAGTTAGTTTAACCTAAATCCAAATGGATACATGTAGGTTGAAAAACCTTAAGAGATGGAAGCATTTGAATTTGATGCATATAAATGAAATGTCGTTTTCATTTATTTAGGCAAAGGCAAGGAAAAGTAATGTATCCAAATGGATACATGGAAGAACGAGATTAAGGCTATCTTAGGTTAGCAAGCGAACATTTCAAAATATTGATTTTCTCTTATATGTTGAAATGGTTGAATACGTTTATGATTGATGTTTTATGAATTTCTTACAAATGGGCAAACACGAGTTTTGAAAATGATGACTTTAATGAAAAGCCATAAGTTTTGGAAAAGAATGACTTTAATGGAAAGTCTCAAGGTTTGCTTCATAGGAAGCAAACAACACCTTTTAAGATAATTATTTTATCATAAGTGTTGCCAAAGATTGGGAATGCTTTATGTTGATGGATTTAGGAATTTGCTTACAAGTAGGCAAATTCTTCATAATGTAGTTTCTTAAGGGTTTTATACTTTACGCTAATGAATTTTAAGCAAGCAAGTTCTTTATGATGTTGATTTCAAAAGGGATTTCATTTCGATGCCTTGACATTTAATCATAAATGATAATTTAGACATGGTCTATATGTTGGAAATGATATTAGAAAAGTTTTGATTTTCTTTAGATAAGAAAATACGTTGAGAATGTCTTGAAAATTGTTTATCTAAATGTTGTTAAAAAGGGGTTTAAGGATGGCTAACCAGAAAAGTTGATTTCGTAGTATGGTTTAATTTCGGGTTGCTAGAATGATATGCAAAAAGCTATGCAAGCCCCTCTTTATGTAAAAAGAGCAAGATTGATATGTGGACAAGGATTTGATATCAGGGTAGTTGATAAGGGGACGGTACAATTGCATAACCTTTGTGAGCAAAAGGCCCCAAAATGAAAACCTAGAAAATGCTAGGAAAAAATATAGTTTATTCTTGAAAATCCAAAGGCTTTGAAGTTTTTTTATCATAAGAATTTCAAGATCTATTATTTTCTCAAACATCTCAAATGCTTATCAAAATATTTTACTCAAAATGTTTGTCAAAGCATTTAAGGAAGGTCATCCTAAAACTAGATTTCAAATGATAACTTATTTAAAGTGGGTGCGCTTGCTTTAAAAGTTGACACAGACTGTGGTCTGTGATGTTCTTTTTCCAAAATGATTTAAAAAGACATGGACTATGGTCTGTGATGTTTTTAAGATGGTTTAAAAGGACACGGGTTGTGGTCTATGATACTTTAAACCACACAGACTACGGTCTGTGATGTTTTATGGGATCATGCTAGCATATGAACATTTATGATGATGATGTATGATGCACCAATATAAGACATAGGTCGATTGTAGAGTAGGTTGGTGATGGACCGGGACCCACTCTACATATGGCCAAGTTGCTAAGGGATGATAGGAGGCTAGCGGTGCCCTTCCTAAGATGAGAGAAGATGAATGAACAGCCGTCTGGCTAGCATGCTATTAATGATAGATTCTCTTCTAAAAGGTAGAATGATCACTTGCTAAGTGTCACTACTGAATGGGTAGAAATGCATTTGCATATGTTTTACTTTTGAAAAACCCAAAGATTGGGACATAAAAGTATTTTTACAAAAAAACTATCCTAAATAGGATTTTATGAGCCATTATAAACAAGTTACCCTAAAAGCAGGGTGTTCTATACAAAAAGTGTAAATATCAAAGATAAGATGAAATATTTTCTATGCGAATACTTTCATAAATATGGATTATGTGTTTTATGCATTGTTTGTTATAAATAAGCCCCAAGACAAGGATTATGAAAAGGATTTTGTGAAAAGTGTTTATTGACATAAGAATGTCCAATGTTAATGTGAAACCCCAACCTAAGTAAGATTCAATGTGTGCATTGAACATGTACATGTGACTTATATATGATTAAATGAAAAATTTGGATGATTTTAGGATTTTATGTTATTTTGCCATTAGGATTTAAATAAGAAGTGTGATTAAAAATTAAATCGCTAGAGCCTAATATGAGTTAAGGGGACTAAAGGGGCATAATGATGATTAAAATATGCTAATGTGACATGAATTTTTAGTTTAATTTCCATGATCTAATTAATGGAGGTTAAAGTGGAAATTATGGAATTATGTTAGAAAATTATAGAAAAATCATAACTCAACACCTGTAAGGTGGATCAAGTGAAATTTGACAGGGAAGTTGATGATAATGGGCTTGGTATTATGGTTTTATTGGGTTATGAAAATCTTTAATGAAATTATTTTAATGATTCGTTGATCATATCTCAATTCCAACCATTAACTTCAAACGACTATAACTTGAGCTAGGAAAATCGGATTGAGATGAAATTTGAAATGGTTGAATGAAATCACAAGATTAACATTTTGGAAGGTTTAGATCAAGCATATTATGTTGGAAAAATATCTGAATTGGAAAAGGTGAGTATGGTTGACTTTTGCCCTTCAAAGGTACCATGTATTACATGCTAGACTACATGGAATTAATGCAATTTTAATGGGCCAAATAGGTGTCAAATGCAGGTGCAATGGAATTTTATGCATAATTACAAAATGAAAAATTCCTATGAATTATCCATGCATTGATGTCCACATTAAAGTGGCTAAAAGAGCTCAAAATGAGCATAGGATAGGTGACATGCATATGGACGTCAATAGGCAGTTATACCTGGTTATTTTTGCAATTTTTATATTATGAATTATGTATATATATATATATAGCTACCATGTTGGAATGTATAAATAAGCATTTAATTATATGAAAAAAATTCAAGAAAACTTGTGAACAGTAGCTGCCATTGAAGGTGTAAAAGTGGACAACTTTGTCTCATGCAATTAACGTGCAAATTGATGTGTGGTTGGTGACATTTTTGCTAAATTAATCATGAAAAATTAATGCATGAATTGAAGGGTAGTTAGGTGTATGATTTATCCTTAAATTGAGATTAATAAAAAAAGGGAAAAAATATGAAATTGGGCAGCAGCAATGTGGACGTGCAAAGGGACAGCTGGATGGTTGTGATTAAAACAAAATTTTGGATTTTTGAAAAATGGTAAAAAGTTATTTTACTAGGCTGTGAGTTAACCAGGACATAAGAGGATAAGAGGGCATTCAATGGCTATGAAAAATGCAGCAGCAAGCGGGGTCCATAGCTAGAAATTCTAGCTCTATGAATGGGATGCTTGGTCATGTGAAGAGAGGATTGGAAAATATTTTTCTAAGTGCTGAAACTTGCACCTCAAGAACAGTAGCTTACGTCCCAGCCCTAGGACATCAATGAAGAAGAAAAGAGAAGAAAAAAGAAGGAAAAAAGAAAGGATTATCAATTAATCAAGTAAGTTTATATAATCTTGATTTTATACTTCAAATCTGGAAATTATATGATATTATAAACCAAAATATGAATGAAGTAGAAAAAGAAGGATTTTAACAATAAACATTTGTTAACAAGTTCATTGTATGTTGATTAAGATATTACCAAAATTTTAGATTGAAATATTAAGCAGGTTTCAAATTAAAAATCCAAGAAAATTAACCTAAATAGGGTAAAATGGGTGACAGGATCAGCTGTAGAAAATAATTTTTAATAATTTTTATAAAAGTAATTTCAGGCTAAAACTTTTACAGGATATATATGACATATTTATTATCACATGAAAAAAATAAAAATTAGGTTTTTATGGGTTTAAATATGCCCTATAATTCACGTGATTAAGGCTAAACCTAAATTCACAACATTGTCTAACACAGTGAAAATGCCAAAATAAATATATAATGTTAATATTTTATCATAAAATATTTATGATAGTTAATTCATATATTTATTGATGTATGATAGAAAGTTTAGAGTGAAATACCTTTATTTGATTATAATTCAAGATTTAGAGATTTTAGTTCACCTGATTTAAGCATATGTGGATAGTTTGAGAAAAAAATAAAAAAGAAATATGAAACTTATGTAGAAATGATCCAAATTGATATATATATATATATTAATATCCTAAATTTGGTTTTGAAAAAGTTGGATTAATTGCTGAAAATTTGGATTTATAAAACTGTTTAGGGTTATGTATCAAGATACATGTTAAACGTGTGAAAAATGGGTTCCAAAGTTGTTATTTTGGAAACCTATGATTAGGGGAATTAAATCCCATAAAAATACCCTAAATAAAGTAATAATTAAAGATATTTATCATGATAAATTAGTAACCAAGTTGCTGACTTGGGAAATTTTATGAACTGCCTCATATATGTGTTGCCAAATGGGCATATGAGAAAGAATAGATATACATGAGTGATAAATGACTTGTAAAATATCATTTTGTGTAAAAATGCATGAGAATATGATGAACTTCATGATTATATATCTATTAGAATTGTATGATGTTAATTCCAAATTTTAGAATTAATTAATCAGGTCTAAGGCAACGACGTGTGCTTAAAATGGGCACCAATGTGTGAAATTTGGAAAATAAGCGAAAAATGGATTAAGAATGATAATGATCCATTAAATAATGGTTATTGAATGATTATTAAGTGATTGGATGATTACCCTCTTTATGGGATTAAATAAGGTGTGTAAAAGCTCATGTAATAAGTATGTGCTATATGGGTATAATGACTTGAGAAGTCGAATGAATTATGTATGTTAGTGAAAATGAGTTGGAAAACCTAAAGAATATAAGTATTTGAAGATGATGCAAATAAATAAAATATTATTTTCATTTATTTAGGCAAAGGCAAGGAAAAGAATGGAAGAAAAGGATTATTGCGATCTTCGATAAGCAAGCAAACTTTCTAAAATGTTATTTTCTTTCTATGTGATTGATGTGATTGAAATGTTTATGTTTATGTTTTGACGAATGGGTAAGCACAAGTTTAGAAAATAATGGCTTTAATGCAAAGCCATAAATTTTGGAAAAATGACGGCTTTAATGAAAAGTCGTTAGTTTTGGAAAAGAATGACTTTAAGGAAAAGCCTCAAGGTTTGCTTCATAGGGAGCAAGCAATACTTTTTAAGATAAGGATTTTATCATCAGTATTGCCAAAGATTCAATGCTTTATGTTAATGGATTGAGAAATTTGCTTATGAGTAAACTAGTTCTCCACGATAATGTTTTCAAAGGATTTCATGTTTGATGCCGATGGTTTTAAGAATTTGCTTTTAAGTAAGTTCTTTATGATATAGTTTCAAAAATATTTTACAAGAAAAAGGAAATTTTACCCTTTTTCACAAAGCAACAAATGTAAATAAGTTTTGAATTTCTTTTATGATGTTTAATGATAAATAATCATGTTATAAAAGAAAAAGAAAAAGGAGATTTGATTTATAAAAAAGATTTGCTTTGCTAGGTTTTAATAATTACATAATAAATGATGATTTGGACATAGTTCATATGTTTTGAAATGATATTCGAAAAGTTTTAATTTCCTTTAGATAAGAAAATTTATGTTGAAAATATCTTTAAAATGTTTATATGGATGTATTGAAGAGGATTTAAGGATGACCAACCTCCTATGTTGATTTTCTTAAAATAGTCTGGTTTCGGGTTGCTAAAATAGCATACGAAAGACCATGCAAGGCTCCTTTATGTAAAAATGACAAAATTGATATGTGGACAAGAAATTAATTTTAAGGTGGTTAAGAAGGGGTTAGCACAGTTGCATAACTTTTGTGAGCAAAAGGCCCCGAAATGAAAACCAAGAAAATGCTAGGAAAAATATTTGATTTATTCTTAAAAATCTAAAAATTTTGAAATTCTTTTATTAAAAGGGTTTTAAAGTATATTGTTTCTCAAACATTTCAAATATTGATCAAAATATTTTACTCAAAATGTTTCTAACAAAATTTAAAGAAGGTCATCCTAAATTTAGGTTTAAAATAATAACTTGTTAAAGTGGGTGTGCTTGTTTAGAAGTTAATACAGACTGCGGTTTGTGATGTGTTTTTAAAAATAATTTTTAAAGATATAGACTTTGGTCTAAGATTTTTTATGAGTATGGATGCAGACTGCGGTCTGTGATCCCAGTTTAAAAGGACATGGGCTGCAGTTTGTGGTTCTTCAAACCAAACGGGCTGCGGTCCCTCATAATAATGTACGGTGCACTAGTATAAGAAACAGGCAAGTTGTAGAGCACAGTTGGGATGACCGGGGCCCACTCTACATAATGTCAAGTCGCTAAGGGATGGCAAAGTGCCAGTGGCACCCTCCCTGAGATGGGAGAAGGATAAATAAATAGCCGCCTGACTAGCGTGCTTTTAAGGATTCTTTTCCAAAAGGTCGTATGATCATTTGGTAAGTGTCACTATTTGATGAGAAGAAATGTGTTTGCATTAGTTTTACTTTCCAAAAGCCCAAAGATTGACATATAAAAGCATTTATATGAAAAAGTTATACTAAATTGAATTTTTATAAGCCTTTATGCATAAGTTACCCTAAAAGCAGGGTGTTTTATACAAAATGTGTAAATATTAAGAATAAAAGCAGAATAAATTTTTATGCAAAAGTGTTTATGAAAAAGATTTACGATTTGTTTGCTATAAACAAGCTCCAAGATGGGGACTATGAAAAAGGGTTTATGTTGGAAAATGTTTTGGACATAAGAATGTCCATTTTCAAAAGGTTTATGTGGGAAAAATGGTTGGACATGAGAATGTCCATTTCCCAAAGGGATTATGTTGGAACATGTGTGGACATAAGAATATCCGTTTCTAAAAAAATTTAACGGATAAAAGTGTTTGTGGACATATGAATGTCCATTGCCAAAAGAAACTATGCAAAAAATGTTTTGAGAATCAAATGTCTCTTGACTAAAGGATTTTATGATGAAAATTTTTTTTTAGAGATAAAAATGTCCTTCGCCTAGAAAGACTTATATAAATAACATTTTAGGACATGAGAATGTCCTCTTTTGCCAAATAATTTATGAGAAAAATATTTTGGATGGAAAATGTCCACTGACAAAAGATGGTTTTATGTAAATGTCTTAGAACATTGGAAATGTTCCCTCAAGACAAAAGGAAAATTAAATAAAGAGGGTAAAACATGGATGTTTTGCATTAACAAGTTTAGAGGTGGCTTGTAAATGATTTTAAGAATAAATGTTTTATGATAATGTTCAAGGACATAGAATTGTTCCCATGAACAAAGGATTTTGATAATAATGTTTTGGACATGTAACTGTCCTCATGAAAAAGATATTCAAGATATTTAATGAAATGATTTTCAAGGAAGTCTTGCCCTAAAAGATAAAATGCTTGCTTACTGAGTTATCACTCACATTTTGTTTTCCAAACCTTAGACAGGTACTGGAAGACTCAAGCAGTCGAGGACCTAAGAAATGGAGATAAGGTATGAAATAGTACTATGTGGGCTAAAAGGATTAGCTATGGTGAGTTAAATGATATGAATGGAAGTTTTAAGGTATGTTGATATATATGTGAACTTGTTTGAAGTTCTAAGTTCTAGGTGAACTAATGATTGATTATATGTATATATGCAATGGAAATGCCATGATTAGGTCAAGAAGACCTTTAATGTATAAGTATATGTTGAGAAGTTATAAAATGGATATGTACAAGTCTACCATTATTTATGTTATAAATGAAATGATGATGAATGAAAAAATGAAAATTTTTTTGGACGAGATCTAATTAAAATCTCGCTGTGTGATCAGGGCAACAATCCTGATTCACATTTACCAATCAATATGATTTTGAGGTAAGGAAATGACGTCTTGGTTTGGGGCGCCACAACTAAAGTGCTTAAATGCAAAGTGTTTATAGACATGAGAATGTCCAATGCCAAAGTACTTAAATAAAAATTATTTTTGGACATGAAAATGTCCTTTGCCGAAGAGTTTATGTGAAAAGTGTTTTAGGACATATGAATGTTTGTTTCCAAAAGAATTTATGTGGAAGAATGTTTTAGGACATACAAATGTCCATTACCGAAGAAAGTTTATGTCAAAGATATTTTGGGACTTCAATTGTCCCTTGGCTAAAGGAATTTATGATGAGAAAAATGTTTTAGATGTTAAAAACTCCATTGGAAAAAGAAGGTTTTATGTAAATGTCTTGGAAAATTATAAATGTTCACATAAGACCAAGGAAAATTAATTAGAGAGGGTAAAAATGCATATATTTTGTCTTAACAAGCCCAAACGTAGCTTGTAAATGGTTTTAAGAATGAATGTTTATAAAATTGTTCTAGGACATAGAATTGTCCTCATGAATAAAGGATTATATAACAATATTTTATGACATACAGATGTCCTCATATATAAAGGTGTTCAAGATGTTTATGGAAATGTTTTAAATGAAAGTCTTGCCCCAAAATGCTTGCTTACTGAGTTATCACTCACATATGTTTTGCCAAATCTTAGACAGGTACCGGGAAGCTCAAGAGGTCATGGACTTGGGCATCTAAGGAAAGGTAAGAGGTGATATGTAAATGTGGGCTAAAATGGTTAGCCAAGATGTGTAAGATGATATGCCTTAATGATTTGAGTTGATGTATATGAATTTATTTAAAGTTCTGAGTTCTATGTGAATTGATGATTGGATGTATGTAATGTATTTATGAAGTTGTCATGATCAAGTCAAGAGGACCCTTATTATAGAAGGGCAAGTTGAGATATTATGAATGAAATGTGAGCTTGATATGTGCAATTGATTACAAGTATATTGTCGCTTATAAGATGAATGGTATGGAATGCAAAGACATGAAATGCTGATGAAACGAAAAAAAAATTTCGATGAGATCCAATTAAGAACCCAGTGTCATCAGGGCAATAATCTTGATTCACATTTACCAATTGATAAGGTCTTGGAGTAAGGATGTGACGTCTCGAGTTGGGGCATCACATTGGGATTGAGATTTGGCAATTGAAAGGAGGATTTGAAGTTTAGTTTGGAGTTTTTGGCGTGATTGCTTGACATTGGTTATGGGTTGCCGACTTGGTGGATTGTTTGATCATAAAGGAGATATGGCCTCTTCATCTTTTGCAAAGAGGAAGAAAACCTAAGACCAGTCAACTTCGATGCAAACTGCTTTGTGTTTGCTTAGGTTTTTATGCGGTATACAGACTCCATGCAGAAACGATATTTGATTCCTGAGAGGGGGGGGATAAAGATCGACTCATTCTTTGATGCTTTCATCAATGCCTTAAATGCCCGGGGTTGGAAAAAGTTCATTGCTAAGCCACGACTAGCTATTGTATCGGTCGTTAAGGAGTTCTATGCCATTGCAGTGGAGCACGACCATGGCCGAGTCAAAGTTCATGGCAAGATAGTCCCGTTTCACCCTAAAACATCAATGCTTTCTACGAGACGCCTAATTTTGATCGTCCGGATCAATATGAGGCATTATTGGAGGGAGAGGACAGAGATATCAATGCCATCACTAGTTTCCACTGTGAACAACCACCTACGTGGAAGTCGATGGGAGGGAAATTCACGTCTTTCAAGCCTGGGGATATGCTTTATGATGGGAAGATGTTCTTCTACTTTTCTCAGCCAGACTTATGTCGTCGACCCACGTGAGCGAGGTGACTATGGATAGGGCACTTCTCCTACATGCTATCTACTCCAGGCTGACTATTGATGTGGGGAGGCTCCTATACCATCAGATATGCACCAATGCGAAAGCACCCCGAGGCAGTTATTGGTTCCCCTCACTTATTACTGGGCTATGCAAACGAGTGAGAGTCCGATGGGTGGCAATAGAAGAAGTGCTGAACTGCCAGGCTATTATGGATGATTTATCATTTCACACCCAACCTTGAGTCTGAACAATTGCCACTCATCCCACGACACAACCACTTGCAGGTTCCTCATCCCAACCACCATCTGCTAGTGAGAGGCTGACCAACATGGAGAACTTAATGGCAGCCTAGTCCCGATTTCTGCGGCAATCTAATCAGGCGATCGAGGTACATTTTTGCAGGCTTATGGAGGAGCGACACATCGACATGACGTCCGTACCCCCATTCTTGTTGACACCTCCTGAGTTCTGAGCTTGTTTCGGTCAGTCCTCATAGTAGCAGGGTGGAGAGAGTGAGCACGAGGACGATGACTCGACCAAATCTGACAACTAAGGGAGTTCCAGTCCTTTTTGTTTAGTTTTCACTTTGTATTTCTTTAGTAGGTTTCCTTTAGTCTCATGCATTGAGGACAATGCATCCCTCGAGTTTGGGGGGGTGTATAATTCTTGGTTATAAGTTTGTGTTTCATGTTTTAATTAGATTGCATGTTATGTCAAACTCTACTGATGAAAATTATCTTGTTTCAATCCATTTTGAGGAAAATGTGCAAGGTTGAGAAAAATTTTAACTTGAAATTGATTTCATAAAAACATTGGCAATTCATGCTAAGGACTATGTGTAAAAGAAAGTTGCAAGTAATATGTGAATGAATCGAGAAAATTTCTTAGTACATTGTTCTAATTCAATTCCATGCTAATTTTTTCCAATTGATATGATAAGAACTGAGTTAAACGAATGTTAACCACATGCTTTAAGGGAATTAATGGTCTCAGAAATGATAATATTTCACAAATTTTTCTAATAAGATCTAAAATAGGTTAACTTGCATGTTTAGTATCTCTACCAAGTTATCAGAATAATTAAAGGAGGTGATTGACCTAAGCTAAGTAACCAGGACTTAACATCAACAAACGTCAAGGTTCGCATAAAAAGGCAAGGAAAAGTCACAGTAATAATGCTTTAAAAAGAAAACTCTTCCCAGATACCCTAAAATATGGTGAGAGGAGTAAAAAAAATCAAACCAAAGATAAAAATAGATCTCCAGATATCCTGAAATATGGTAAGGAGAGTCTTACAATAAGTTTGGGGGGGGGGGGGAGAATGTGCAGTTAGGCAAAATGGGATCCAATGAATTATTATTATGTTCTTTGACCAAAAAATTATGCTTAAACCTTGGTTTACCTGTTTTGTATTGATTTTCTAACTAGTTTCTTTTGATTAAGAGGAAGATTAGCAGGATTGAATTATTACTTTGCACTAGAAATACTGTAATTTAAATGTAACTTGATTCGAGAATGAAAAATGAAAATACATGTCCTATTTTGAGAATTGGATGGTTTTTTATGAAATATTTCAAGTTAAGATTATTCTTGATCTTGTTAAATAGAGAGATGTGATTGTTAGAAGTATAATGAGAATCAGGTTGAGTTGACAGAGTCCAAATTTATTTATTTATTTATTTATTCATTCATTTATTTGTTTTGTTTCCATGTGTTGCTTGAGGACTAGCAATATTTAAGTTTGGGGGTGTGATAACTCGCGAATATGTGAGTTATCATGACCCATTTCAGGCTAGTTTTGTATGTTAGTCCAAAAGAATATGGTTAATTTATATCCATTTAGCTTAATTTTTACTCACTTTGCATTTTAGGAGCATTATGTAGTTTTTATGCATTTTTAGTTCATTTATTTAGTTTTAGTTGATTTTGCAGGAAGGATGGACAACTATAGGTGTGTGAGTGAGTCAAATGAAGAACTAGCCAAGTGAAGAAGCAGGCAGGCAAATGCTTAGGCGCCAACCTAAATGCCTTAGCCAGATGTTCTAGCACCTCACATGGCAAAAAGATTCCAGTGAGTTAGCACCCAGGCGTCGGCTTGGGGTGCCTAGGCACCACTTCACTAGCATGCAAAGGCATCTCAAAAAGTTTCTAAGTCACATAGCATCTAGGGAGTTGGCGCCCAGGTGTCGGCTTGGGGTGCCTAGGCACCACTTCACTAGCATTCAGAGGCATCTCGAAAAGTTTCTAAGTCACATAGCATCTAGGGAGTTGGAGCCCAGGTACCAGCTTGGGGTGCCTAGGGGCCATGACAAATCCGCACACGTGTCATACAGACTAATAGAATTAAAAAGACACCTAGGGATTTGTGCGAGGGAGAGAGAGTTGATGAAGCAGCCGTATAGAGAAGGAAAAGGACCTCGTTTCCAGTGCATCCGAAGAAGAAATTCGATCTTGTTGGTGGAAGCTCACAAGATTCAGTTTTTTTTTCTCATTCTCTTTCTTTTTCTCTGTTTTCTTGGAATACTTTCATCTGGGATGTAATGGGTGTTGATGCCATGTCTTTGAGCTAAATTCCCATATATGGGAAGTTGAGATGAATTGATATCTGACTATATTGTTTGGTTCTTTACGATTCAGAAATGAATATTTGATTTTGATATGATTATGCTATGTGAATTTACACTTGCATATGTTGTCTAATACTTTTTATAAGATTAGCTACTTTGTAAGTTAATTTAATTACAGGATTCATTCTTGAAAAAGAAAAATCCCTGCTAGATCCATGTATAGGGCATAGGTTTTTCCTTTTGTTAAGGGAAGTTGTTTAATGGATATGACTATACTGTTAAACCATATATAGTCATGAACAGGTTATGCATCTATCAATTCGATTTCATTCAATTGCATGGGAACATAGCAATTGAGTGCTGTGTAATTAGCTTTATATGTGTTGGAAGATATATATAAAGATTAGTGAACTTGGACTAGAAAATTCTTGTACAATCTAAAAAAAAAGAACCGATTCGATATAGTTTAGATTCAAGGATTCCTGACTATCTCATCTGTCATCCCCATTTGATAATTCCTTTTTAGTATTCCCACTATTCTGTCAAACTCTTCTCCATTCTTTTACGTATTTCATATTTTTTAACCTCAATTATGAAATCCCTTTTTATTAACCAAAGGCAATTGTACTAATTAATAATCTTAGTTAGACCATATCCTCATGGGAACGACACTTAACTCACTATTTATTACTTGATCGGCACATATACTTGCGTTAAAATAAGCATTTTAATTAGCCAGCAGTTCACCATGGTAGCTATTTTTAATCTCCTAAGGCAGTCCACCATGGTAGCAGATTTTGTAAACTATATTGTTAGTGGTATATTGCCTCCAGAGATGAATTCTCACCAAAGGAAGAAATTTCTCCCTGACGTCAAATTTTATTTTTGGGATAAACCATTTTTGTTCAAGCAATGCCTGGATCAGTTGTATAGAAGATGCATTCTTGAATGTGAGAAAAAAATTTTGCAAAGTTGCCATTCATCACCGTATGGGGGCCACTTCCAAGGGGATAAAACTGCAACAAAAGTACTTCAATCTGAATTTTATTGGTCATCTTTGTTTAAAGATGCTCATTTATTTATCAAGTGGTACGATCAATGCCAACATATGGGAAATATCATGGAAAGACATGAAATGTCGCTCACTAATATCATTGAAGTAGAAATATTTGATGTATGGGGTATCAACTTCATGGGATCCTTCATCCCTTCTTTTGACAATCAGTTTATTTTGGATGCGGTTGACTATGTATCTAAATGGGTTGAAGCAGTACCAACTCTAGCGGGGATGCTAAAATAGTTCTTAAATTTGTCAAAAAGAATAATTTACTTGTTTTGGTACACTGCAGGTGAGTATTAGTGATGAAGGTTCACACTTCTGCAACAGGAAATTCATGGCGATCTTGAGTAAGTATGGAGTACGCCACAGGGTGACGACAACATATCATCCACAAGACAATGGACAAGTCGAGTTGGCCAATAGAGAATTGAAACAAATCTTAGGGAAAACAATTGGGCCTTCTCGCAAAGACTGGTCCCTCAAGTTGGATGACGCTTTGTAGGCATATCGAACTACTTACAAAACTCAGCTTGGAATGTCTCCTTATCAGCTGGTACATGATAAGGCTTGCCATTTACCACTTGAATTGGCGCATAATGCATATTGGTCAATTAAGAAACTAAATTTGGATATGCAACGAGCGAGTGAACGAAGACTTTTCTAGCTTAATGAGCTGGATGAATTCAGGATGCGTGCCTATGAAAATGCTAAGATCTATAAAGAGAAAGTAAAGAAATGACATGATAAAAAAATCCTGCTAAGATGATTTGAACCAAGCCAAAAAGTCCTGCTTTTCAATTATAGATTAAAGTTTTTTCCAAGAAAATTCAAGTTGCGATGGTCGGGGCCATTTATCATGCTAAAATCAATGGATCATGGGGCAGTGGAAGTATACAACAAAAAATCAAATGGGAGTTTCATGGTGAATGGGCAAAGATTGAATCGCTATCTAGGGGAAGATCTGCAGCACTGCAAGGAGGTGGTGCTGTTGGAAGATCTGATAAAAGAAGGAATTTCTAGCTGAGGACACTAAACTTAGCGCTGAATGGGAGGCAACCTATTATTCTTTTTTATTTTTGTTCCTAGGCATGGATTTATGATCTAACTTATGTGCCTTGAAGCAGAGAAACCTGAAAAGTATTTGGGCCAATCAAGTACGCAACTCCTATTCAATCGGTTGGTGAATTGTTATGATTTTTTGAAAAACAAAAGTGAACCCTTCGAGTTGAAGAGCTCAAGATCATGGTATGCCAAGAAAGAAAGAACAAGTGAATTCGCTCAAAGCACCAAATGTTCAAGTATGGGAAAGCAATGAAGTATGTTGGTGGCCAGATAAAAGTGGAGACAAAAATGCATTGGTGTTGCAACGCCCCAACTCTGCGCCCTAGTGTCGTGAGATGAATCTTCAATTTTTTGGAGGCAGCAAGTTAGCGCCTAGGTGTCGCACCATCGGTGCCTCGTCGCCACTTCATGGGTAGTGCGACTTGGACAAGCTTAAATAGCTCAGGTTAGGGTTAAAACCTTAACCCCGAGCTCTGGCGCCGAGTTTCTCCCTTCTTCTCCTCTCCAAACCCTCGCACCCCCATTTCCCTTCCATTCCTTCCTCATTTCTCCTCCATTTCTCTCTTTTCCTTTCCCAATCTCTCATTGTGATACCCAAACCTGGGTAGGTCTATAAATATGATACATATATTATTTAAATGAGTTATGGATGATTTATAATTTTTAGAAATTAATGATATTTTGCAATTAGGATTTACAATTAAGAATGGTGATTAAGACTAATCGCTAAAGCCCAACGTGGGTCAAGATGACTAAAGGGGCTTAATGAGGATTGGAATATGCTAATGTGGCATGAATATTTATTTTAATTTTCATGATTTAATTAATGAAGATTAAAATGGAAACTATGGAATTATGTTAGAAAATCGTAGAAAATTCATAACTCGACGCCTATAAGGCAAAATGAGATGAAAATTGAAAGGTAAGCTCATGATTGGGCTCAACCTTATGAGTGAATTGGATTAAGGAAAAAGTGATGAGATTGAGGTGATAATTATTTATTATTTATCTCACACTCTAAGATTATTTTCAAAGGTTCATAACTTGACGTAAAAATGTTAGTTTGAGGTGAAATTTGAAACGATTGAATAAAATTATGAAATCAATGGTGTTAATGGATTAGATTGAGCTAATTATCATGAAAATTTTCTTAATTGGAAAAAGGTGCCTAGCATTGACTTTTTGCACCCTAGACTACCATAGCATTAATGTTAAAGAAAGTGAGTTAAATGACTTGATTTAATGCTATGCAAGGTGTCAAATGAAGATGAATGAAGCTGGATTTTGTGGATTTGTTTAATATTCAAATCCATAAAAAAATTCAAGGCTTAAATGGTTGGTTTTAATACTTAATATGTAGCTAAATGGAGGCAAGATTATGTGGCAACAAAGGGAACGTCCAAGGGCAAGTTGGGCATGAATGGAAAATGAGTATTTTACTAAGATATAAATTAGCCAAGTCATTAAGGGATAAGATGGCATTAAAATACCCTATCTATGAAGTGTCAAAATGGGCCCCACAAGATGGAAAAAATCAACAAGTTTAAAAGGGGGAGGAGCACCACATGAAACGTCCATTTTGAGAGAGAATTCTCAAAGGGAGAAAATATCTCCAAAGGGGCAGTAGCAAGCACAACCAAGGGGAAGAAAAAGAAGAAGAAAAGAGGAGAAACCAATTTGGAGAAGTTTGGATTCAAGGTTTCCTAGAATCAAGTAAGTATGAATTAAGTTTTGGATTCTTGAAACCTAAGTTTCTTCTCAAATCATGAGCCATGAATATGGTTCATAAATAACTCTTAAAGGATGAGTTATGATGCCTTGATAAGGGTATTGAATAATTTTTGAAAGATTTAGATGAAATCAAGAGTTCAAAAGAGTGAAAAGGGAAGTTTGGGTTGAATTTTGAGAAGAAATCTAACTTGAAATTTCTCAAAACTCTAAACCAAGTTCCTATATAATTAAAGTATGATTATTTGGATGTAATTCATGTTCTTTTGAATTACATATTTAATTTGAGCATTTGTTAACGATTTTAGCAAAAATGGAACCTAGGGTTTCATGTAATACCCGATTTTTCATTTTTGAGTTAAAAATGATACAAAGAAGTGCTTAAATGGTTTATAGATGAATTGTAGAGTAAAATACCCTAAATTAAGGACCCTTTGGACGTCTTAAGTGGGTTGGATGAGTTTTCCCTAAAGCTGATTTTTTAAGGTATATCTATGAAATGTCCAAAGGGGAGCCAAAATAGGTACTTTAAATGTGATTTTTGTGTTATTTGTAAAAAAATGATTTATAGATGTTATGGAGGGTAAATTACCCTAGAATTAAGATACTTTGAGTGTCCAAAAGAGCTTGGAAAGATTTTTCCTAAAACTATTTTTTAAGGACTTATGTTTGGACACGTCAAAATGGGGTCAAAATGGATACCCTACATGCTTAAAATGTTGTTGTTATGGTAGCAAATGAATTATGGATTTTAAATATATGATAATACCCTAATTTTGGGTTAAGAAGAGCATGTTTGGTTGCTCGAAATTATGACTGAAAAATCTGTTAATTTAAGTCTTGAAAGAGGCGTTGGAAGGATGAAAAACGGGTCCTAACAGGGCTGTTTTGGGACTTAGCGATAAATGGATTAAAATTTTGAAATTAAACCCTAAAGTATATTTTGAAAATGGATGTAAGTTCCTGTGTTAAGAAATTTAAAGAAACACATAATATATGTGTTGTATGTTGAATGTATGTAGGACATATGTATAAATGAATGATATATGACATGTGAAATTGCTAAAATGAAAAAATGCATAAATATGTGATAAAATGCATAAGTATGTTTTTGTATGAATGAATTTTGATAATCTTAAACTTTGAGATTAATTTATGAAGCTTAAAATGTCAATATGTGGTTAAAATGAGCATTGACATAGGAAAAATAAAAAATGGATGAAAAAGGATAAATGAGAGATATAAATCCCTGCATGTTGATTAATGAATGATTATTATGCGTTTACTCTAAATATGGGTTTAAAATGAAATACGAAATGGATGGTATGATGCACAAGTGAATGATTGTGTATGTATGTCCGACTTGAAATTCAAGTTGGTTATGTGTGAAATGGATTACGGGATTGGAAAACTAAGTAAATGCAAGCAAATGAATTTATTATGAATGCAATGTTATTTTTATGCATAGGCAAAGACAAAGAAAAAAGTAACATGGAAGGCTAAGTAATGAAGTAACCAAGCAATTTTCCAAATGCTTTTGATTTATCAAAATATGATCAAATGCTTATAAATGATGTTCTAAATGTTTGAATGATTTAAAAAATGTATGTTTTCAATCCTTTCTAAGTTGTTTAAGGATGGACATTCCTTTATATAAATGTGTATTAAAATGATATTTCCAATATGATAAATAAATTGCTTACTGTTTTGCAATTATTTATGACGAATGATGAATTATGGAATTATGAATGAAAAAAATCATGCTAGCATGTCAAAGATCATGCTTATGAAATGAAGCATGTGCACAAAGCATGAGGTCCACCTTAAAGGTGTAAGCGGCCGAATGTCTCCTTTGGTGTGACCAAGTCGTTAAGATAGGCCTCGGGCCAGCGGCGCCTCCCTAGAATTGGAGAAAGGATGAAGGTAGATAGTTGTCTAGCTAGCTTCTATCCAAAGAATATCATGGTTTCAAATAATGTATCGCATTGTTTTTGATATACCCTAGACGGGTATAAAAAACATATTTTGATGATATACCCTCGAGTGGGTATAATATGGTTTTTCAAGTTATTTTAATAAAAATGAATTACCTGAAAATCTTACATCTTGCCTATTGAGTTTCTACTCATAATTTTAATTTTCAAATCCTGAAGACAGGTGAAAGGAAACACCATGCAAGGAGCACAGGTGGAAATTTAAAAATATATGAATTTCTATAAGTTACCTATGTATGGATTTATAAATTGTATGGTTGTATGAATGACGACATTAAATTGTGGTTTAATATTGTATAAGGATTATGTTATGTTTTATGATTATGAATGGTGAAAAAAATTATAGTCAAATGATAAGGTATGAATTATCATGTTATGATTAAGTATAGAAATTTATGATATCATATGTGTAGTTCTCAAATGGAATAATAACCTAAAAAAGCATTTGATGGAAATTGAAACAAATGGAATGATTTGGACTCCTTACGAGTTAAGTTTAAGTGGATAAATATCCAATAAAGCCTGCCGTGTGGTAGGGCAATAATCCTGATCGCATTTAACAATCGATAACGTCTTTGAGTAACGTTGTGACACTCGGACTGGAGCACCACAAATTCATTAAATACGATATAAATTGATTCTTCCACTACTTGAGTTCTTTTGTTAAAAACTCTATATGCTTTGCTATTTAATGAATATTCAGGAAATTTTTCTTCATCGCTTTTGGCATCTAACATTCCTAAGTTTGATTTTTCATTATTCAGCACATAACAAGTACATCTAAAAGCATAGAAATATAAAATGTTTAGTTTTCTACCCTTTCATAATTCTTATGAGGTCTTTTTCAATATTGCTCTTATGGTGACTCCATTAAATAAATGACATGCTGTACTTATAGTTTCATCCCAAAATCTTTTGGATAATTTACTTTCATTTAGCATAGTTCTTGTCATCTTCTATATTGTTTTATTTTTCCTTTCAACTACCCCATTTTGTTGGGGAGTTCTTGGTGCAGAGAATGTGTGGTGAATACCTTTCTCATTGCAAAATTCTATAAACCATTTGTTTTCAAATTCACCACCATGATCACTTCTAATGGATATGATTGTATTTTGCTTGTCATTTTGCACCAAATTTGAGAAAGTAATAAACATCAAGAAGGCTTTATCTTTGCTAGCTAAAAGTATTATCATGTAAATCTTGAAAAATCATCAACTATAACAAATACATACTTTTTCCCACTAAGAGTTAAAATGTCAGATGACCCATACAGATCCATCTGTAATAATTCGAGTGACCTAGTTGTTGAAATTTTCTTTTTGGTGAAAAATGATATTTTTGGTTGCTTAGATAATTAACATGCTTTGCAGATTTTATCTTTGTTGTATTTTGAGCTTTGGCAATCTTTCCACCAGGCTCTTTTTCCACAAAGTCTTAATATTTGATATATTTATATATCTAAACCTTTTATTTCATATCTATGAATCATTTTCAATGACTAGAAGACATTTTCCCTTAAGCTCATTAAGGCAAACCAAATATATATTTCCATGTCTTTTGCCACTAAAGACTATAAATAAGTTCATATATGTTAACATACCTAAAAGCTTACATTCATAACATTCCATTCATCATGGTTAATCCTTTTAGCATACATGAATATCATCTTATACTTGTCATACATTTCCTTAATGCTCAAGTCCACAACCTCTTGAGCTTCCCTGCACTGTCTAAGGTTTAGGAAAACAAAACTTAAGTGATAACTCAGTAAGCAAGCATTTAATTTCTAGACAAACACTTTCCTTTAAAATATTTTTATAAACATCCCTTCTTAAAACCATTTACAAGCCATGTCTGGGCTTGTTAAGGCAAAACATATGCGTTTTACCCTATTTAAGTATTTTATTTGGTCTTCTGTGAACATTTATAATGTTGCAAGACATTTACATAAAACCTTTTTTTGCCAATGGACATTTTTACGTTTAAAATATTTTTTAACATAAATTCCTTTAGCCAAGGGACATTTTATGTCCCAAAACATTTTTAACCTTTTGACATAAACCTTCTTTAGCAATGAACATTCTTATATCCAAAAATACTTTTCTTGTAAATAATTTTGGCAATGGATATTATTATGTCCAAAAATATTTATCACTTAAACACATTGGCAATAGACATTTTTATGTCCAAATACACTTTTCACATCAACCCTTTTCATAATCCCCATCTTGGGGCTTGTTTATAGCAAACAAGATGTAGAAAACGTTTTCCATAAAACCCTTCTTCATAATCCTCATGTTGGGGTTTGTTTATAGTAAACAAGACATAAATCTTTTTCATAATCTTCATCTTAGGGGTTGTTTATAGTAAACAAGATATAAGATACATAATCCTTTTCCTGAAAGCATTTGCATAAAAAATATTTCTTTTCATCCTTGTTATTTATACCTTTTTTTAAAACACCCTATTTTTAGGGCAATCCTTTTGTATAGGCTCATAAAATCTCATTTAGGATAATCCTTTTCGTATAAATGCTTTTATATCCTAGTTTTTTGGATTTTTTAAAAACAAAACATATGCAAATGCATTTCTCCTCATCTAATAGTAATACTTAGCAAGTAATCAATTTACCTTTTGAAAGAGAATCCTTAATAGCACACTAGCCAAGCGGTTGTTCATTCATCTTCTCTTATCTCAGGGAGGGCGCCACTGGCCTCCTGTCATCCCTTAGCGACTTGGTCATATGTAGAGTGGACCACAGTCCATCTCTGACCTTACTTTACAACCAACTTATTCCTTATATTGGTGCACTATACATTACACATCATCATGGATGTCCTTATACTAGCATGATCTCTTGAAATATCATAGACCGCAGTCCATATTCTTTTAAATCATTTTGAAAAACATTACAGACTGAAGTCCGTGTCGACTTGTAGAGTGAGCGTGCCCACTTTAAACAAGTTATCATTTGAAATCTAGTTTTTAAGATGACCTCCCTTAAATTCTTTTAGAATATTTTGAGTAAAATATTTTGATAAGCA
>JAXCLR010000050.1:29491778-29502529 GCA_035584095.1 Annona squamosa | reverse complement strand
TGATATAAATGATGTTTATGTAAACTTTATGTAAAGTCAACAATGATAATTTTGAGATGGAAAGGAATATTTTTATTTCAATGAAAATGTTTATGGAATAGTTTTTTATCATAACTGTGTTATGTGAAATATATTTCAAATTGAATGAATGATGAAAATTTTCCATATATTGATAAAAAAATCCTGCCGTGTGATCAAGGTAACAATCCTGAGTCACGTTTACCAATTAAAATGATCCCGGAGTGAGGCTTCTAGGCACCTCGGTTCAAGGCGCCACACGACTACACCCAAGTTGCATGCGGAGTCGACTTCAGTTACTACTTCATCTGTCTTCGAGTCTCAATTTTAGCTCTGTCAATTTGAAGCATTTGAAATTGATCCTGGAGTCGACTTGGCCTAATCAATGCTCGAATCGACTTGGGGTTGCGACTTCTTTCGAACTTTGATTTTACACACCTTGGCATCACTTAGGAACTTCATTAGTACTTAAATACTTATCAAATTAAGTTGTCAATTATCAAAACATTGATCATTCTTAATTTTCCTTACATTCCAGTAGTCTCTTGATGTCAAACTTAGATAAAATGTAGGACTACTTCTAATAGTTTATCACAAAAGAAAGGACTCAATGAGCCGAGATTAGGGCTGTAACTCGAGCTCGTGACCTCAATTTTAACCCTAACCCTAACCCTATTTCTAAAACCTCAACCATGACCCTAACCCTATTTATAAATCTAAACCCTAATTCTATTTAGAAATTCGAGCTCGGGTTGAGTTTTGGGCTAGAATTTGGGTTTAAATTATTCTATATATATTTTTATCTATTTTATACTTGTTCAAATTTAAATCTATCATTAAAAAATAAAAAATAATAATTTCTATTTTCAAGAAAAAATTCAAGAGTACTTAAGAATGTAAAAGAAAAGCCTCATTTAAAATTCTCTTTTATCAAGTAGATTAGTAGCCATTTCTATTTATAAAAAAGAGTAGACTAGTCATCTTTTTTGGAAAATGAAAAGGTATATTATTTTTCTATTATGTAATTTAATATCAATATCATAACCCTATAAATAAACATGAATATCTAATTATAAGAAAAATCTTATAATATCAATCGTAACAAAAAAATTTAACAATCATAGTATTAAGTCAAATAAGATTACAACAAATTTATCTCAAGTAGAATAAATGTCTAACCACTAATATTATATTGAAACAACCAAATGATAATTGCTCTAAAATAAAACATCTTGAATTCTAAAAATAGTTTTCATTCTTTTTGTCTTGGAACTACCACTAAACCAAATCCTTTTTTCTTAAAAGAAAATATAAAAATATTATATTATGAAATTGAACTTCGAAAGTAATACTTATATATGGTATAAAATAAATATAATATATAGGGGGAATGGAACTGGATTTATATGGAGTATAATATATATATGTAATATATGTGTTATATATAATTTAGGTTCGGGTTCATTGCATTTGGGTTTAGCTCAACTCGGGACCAAATTCTTTCAAGTCGAGTTTGGATTGAATCTAAAAAGTCAGGCTTGGGTTCAACATTGGGTAGTTTTAACATAGTTTCAAATCTGGTTTAGAGGGCTAGGTTTGGGTTAAGCCCAGCCCAAGTTGCACGCTTAGCCGAGATCACTAACAATGTAAGTATAATAGTATAATAGATGCTAATATCATTAACTAAAGTAAGTACAATAATATAATAAAAAACAAGTGTCTTTTCTGCATACTTTTGCTCGATTCAATTGCTATCACTAGCCTTATGCAATAAATCGGATCATTTAATATCTCTTCAACACAACATATGTCATCAAAAGGATCTCGGGCAACTCAAAATGGATTCCTATTTAAAATCTCATGAATAAGCCCACACCAACATACACTATATATACTATCTATATACAGGTACATGTAGTAGACTCATAGCAAGTAATCACCTCTTCATGAACTGAAGAAAATAAGCCCTTTCCACTTAATGGTATAGTAACGGCTAAAGTGTAAGTCATCAATTCAAATTGTTGGAAAATCCTTATTAATTAAAATCATAATTGTTCTAAAATTCTCTATGTTCTTTTCATTCATGATATCAATCTACTTTCAAAATTATTACTTTGCATGGCTTAGTAAAGCTTAATTTGATCATCTTTCACCTATCCAATATTATCTTGATGTTTTTGAAAAAATACTATGTAATTATCAAAAATTGCACTTTCCTTTTCGTTGATGGATCTCCTTAATAGCATTTATTCTTGAGGTTGAGCTTGATAATCAAGAATATTGATTATGAAGAATAACTTGTTGATCTTTGATTAAGGAGATTTTCAACTATATCTTCTAGTTCTTGTAGTATTTCTTCAACAATGTCAGTATTAGAAGCTTGACTAATTTTAATAACAATTAAAGAAAAATAAATTTCTTTTCAAAGACATAGTCATGAACCTTATTTTACCCCTTAAGCTCAATATCCTTAAACAATTGGGCTTTAGTCTCAAAAAAAGATCTAGATGTGGAATCATAAAGTTTATATCCTCAAGGTTTTTCAAAGTACCCAAAAAAATAGTTGTTGAGTATTCACGAGTCCAATTTTTTTTACTTAGTCGATAATGCTTTACCTCAGTTGGATAGTCACAAACATGTAAATCTTTTATATTGGGCTTCATGCTCATCCATAATTTCTAAAGGATTTTAGTCTTTGCTTTAGTTATAACTCTATTAAAGATATAAGTTGTCGTCTTTAATGTCTTTCCTCGGAGCAAGTTTGGTTAGGTAGTATAAATGATCACAAATGGCCTTTCACATTGTTCTTCTAACCTATCATATCTATCATAGTATTCACTGTTGTGAACTCAAGTAGCAAATCAAGCACAACCCATATTTTGATGATTAATAATCCTAATTTAAGAATTTAAAGAAACTAATGTGTGTGTTACAATGTTTCAAGATAGAATTTTTCATATGCAAGTCACGACAGATCAAATCACAAAGTTAAGTTGACTTAGGTCAAGTCGACTCAAGCATCGACTTAGGTCAAGTTGACACCCAAGTCAACTCCAGGATCGACTTCAATAGGCTTTTCTTGACAGCATTGAATGTGTTGATGTGTGAGCAGGTGAAGTCGCAACCGAAGTTGACTTCGCATGCGACTTGAGTTAAGTCATAACACAAGTCTATTCAGCATGTAACTTGGAGAGACTTCAGGCCTTCAATGAAGAATTCGAAGAAGTCAAGTTGCATCCTATGGCACCCCGAACCGGGGTGCCTAGAAGCCTTTCTCCGAGATCTTATCGATTGGTAAACGTGACTTAGGATTGTTGCCTTGATCATAGGCAAGTTCTTAATTGGATCTCGTCCAAATTTTTTTCATTTTCTTTATTTTCATTTTTTTATTACATAAATATAAAGTAATCATCATTCATAATGGACTTATCCATATCATCATAAATCATCAACTTTTCATATTATTCATAACTTCATAATTTCATACAACCTATGTCCTTTTTCATCGCATCCCATTAGGGAATCTATTTATACAAAAATCTATTAACTTTTGTATATTTTCTTTTCCTTTAGCAACACATGCCCTTCAGCTCTTGGCTTTCCCTACACTTGTCTGAGGTTGGAAAAATAAAACACGAGTCAAAACTCAATAAGCAAGCATTTTTCTTTCATTTAAATGCATTTCTCTCCATTCGATAAAAGACACTTATCAAGTGATCAACTACCAATGGAATAGAAACTTTTTCGTAAACCATTCTTAGAAATCATTCATGTAAACCATTCGTAAATGCATTTCTCTCCATTCGATAGGAGACACTTAGCAAGTGATCAATATCAAATGCACAGAAACTTTTTCATAAAAATTATCTCATAAACATTAGATTTGCAAATGTTTCCTTTCCATTCCTGACATAAATTTTTGTGTGCGGGTAGCCCAGGGAACATCTCATATAGCATAGTCCAATACGCCGGCTATCTCCGACTTAGCCTCATCAAGGAGAGCCTCTCTTCCTCTTGATGCCTAAACGGTCTCCTACATGTATGACTTTTGATTTTTCTGACATTATATACCTGTTATACCAGGTAACTTTTCATTCTTATATAGAGAATTATTTGCACCATCCCTTAAAAATATCATTTCAAATCCATGCTTTCCTTTTCAATCCATGTATGAAAATGCAATGCATTCATTCACACATAACATTTTTTTGCCTCCATCTCTGGGGAGGACGCTGTGGGCACACAACCCATATGACTAAGGAATAATGAAGGGGGACCTTCTTATCCGCATTCTACCTTTACCAAAGACTCTTTCCTATGCCCTCGCCTCTCAGGAGGACGCCGCCGATACACAGCACTGCGACTTAGCAATGGTGAAGAGGGATCCCTGATCCTACTTCCTCCACCAAAGCCTCTTCATTATGCATCATACATGTGCACATGTCCATGAACATCAGATGACATCAATATGCCGACATGACTTTTCATAAAAACTCATAAAGATTCATCATTTTAAAATATTATAGGGATGACTATCCTTAAACACATTTAATAAATATTTGAGAATAAAATGTATTTTAAAAAGGGTTTGCTTGCTTACAATGAAGCAATAAAATCACATTTTCAAAGTTGTGCTTGCTTACAATGAAGCAATAAAATCACGTTTTCAAAGTTGTGCTTGCTTACCTCCTCAATCGTGTCCTTAACCTTCTCATTCTTTTTCCCTATATAAGAAAAATAGATATTTTATTCATCCATTCCATGTTCTAGATTGCTTTCCATGCTTGTTTTATAACTATTCATTACCTTTTTTCCATAGAGGTTAATCTTATAAAGATACTTGGTCATTACCCATTTCTATAGATTTTTATCCATAAATCCTTTAAAAGTTCCATCAATATATCCTCAAAAATAAATCTCAATTTTTCCCAAAATACATTGTTCACTATTCATAATTACTGTTCACCCGAGGTTACTGTTCACAGCAACGTGGGTTACTGTTAATAAGTTCCAAAAATTGACATTTTCTCAAAAATAAAAAAATACCATGACATAGCTTATGTTTGGTATATCATGGAAAAATTCATAAATTTTGAATTTATAATCATTAACTTAGTTAAATAAATCATTTTCTCAATATACTAAAAATCAACATAATTTCACTTAAGCATAATCCTTAATTCCAAAAATTATGAAATTAATATATCATCATTCCAATATCATATTTATCATATTCATTCATCCCAAATTATCATTTATCAATTTTGGAGCATTATTTACACATATTATATGTTATCTTCCCGAATGTTTATCTTTGCTCCAAATGTTTGATGTTTTGACATAATTTCGATTAAGCATTATAACTATACTTATTTTTTCATGATTAGGCATTATCTAAGCATGATTTTATCCTACTTAACATCCAAAAAATTTTTGGATAGAAATCACTTACCCGAAGTGGAGATATCCTTCTTTTTCTTGTGTCTTTAACTTTCTCATTTTCTTCCTTGGACGTGTGGGGGGTTTGGGAGCTTGGGATTGCTCAAGTGGAGCTGGAAGGAATGATGCATTTGGATGTCCCCCCTTGGCCTTATTTATAGGGCTTGATATTTCATGAAATTGGATTTTACCCCCTTACTCAAGGTGTTAAATTGCAAATGTGTTTTTTCTAATTTCAAAAAGGTGCATGGAGCCTTGTGCAGCCCATCCTAGCTTACTCATGCCCCCCTATGCAGCCCTTTTTTATTTATTATTTTTTATTTTTAAAATTAATTAATTTAAGCTAATTTAATCCTAGCCCTTGATTTATGATCATGATGAATATGGACCATTGATTTTGGTCAAATTCCCAACCACCCCTGCTCACGCCCCTGCCTTTGCTGATTTGCATTTAATTTTTTTATGTTTTAATTATTTGTATTTAATAAAAGTCAAATGGTATTTAATGAAAAAAATAAGTTATTTTTTAATCCCAAATGGACATTTCATCTTGACCTTTGATTTGTAATTTTTGTCACATCTTATATAATTCATTATGTCCATCATAGATTTTTAACCATCTATAAAATTTTTTTATCTAAATCCGACACCCGAATTGCAAATTATGATTTTTTCTTTATTTTTGACTAAAATCCAAAATTGGATTAAAATGTCAAAAAGAATTGCTATTTTCGTCTTGTAGTGATTAAATCTCCTTTTCGTCTTTTTGTGATTAGGTTAATCCAAGTGATTAACTCTTAATCATGTGTCTTAATCCTCGGTTACTATTCACATGCACTATTCACGTAGGTTAAATTATTAATTGCATTATTTTAATCTCCAATACGCATATCCACAAATAAAATTCATGAATTTTTTATTCATCATAAAAATTATTATAAAAATCTAGGGTTTAAAATGCATACTTTGTTTGAGAAAGTTGGGTTTCACAATCCCCCCTTATAATAAGTTTCGTCCCAAAACCTATCTTACCTTGAACAATTGAGGATATTTTCTTTTTGACCTCTTCTCGTAACTCCTAAGTGGCTTCGGACTTTGAATATCGATTCTATTATACCTTTATATATTCGATCTCTCTGTTCCGAAGCTTCTTGATCTTGAAATCTAATATTTTGATTGGCCTTTTCTCATAGTTCATTTATTCTTCGATTGACAAATTTTCTGCTATAAACACTTGAGTAGGATCGGGAACATATTTTCTGAGCATGGAGATGTAAAACACATCGTGGATGACACTTAGGGCTGGTGACAGTGCTATTCTATAGGCTAAATTGTCTATCTTTTTCAGAACTTCAGAGGGCCCGACATATCTTGGGTTTAATTTTTCTCTCTTTCCAAACCGGGTAACTCCTTTAAATGGCGTTACTTTGACAAATATGTGATCCCCAACTTAGATATTTAAATCTCTTCTTTTCCAATCGGTGTAACTCTTTTGCCTGCTCTAGGATGTGAGTATGCACTAACGAATTACTTAGACTTTTTCTGACATTCTTTTTGAAAGGTCTTCATCCTAGTTTAGAGGAGTTCTGCATTTCCGTCCATACAATGCTTCGACTGGGGCCATTTGAATACTTGCTTGATAACTATTGTTATAAGCAAATTCTGTCATAGCCAAATATTCATCCCATGATTCTCCAAATTCTACTGTGCACATCCTTAACATATCTTCAACTATTTGATTCACTCTTTTCGTCTGTCCATCAGTTTGAGGATGAAATGTTGTACTGAATTTCAACTATGTATCTAAGGTTTGATGTAAACTTTTCTAAAATTGAGATATAAAACTAGAATCTCAATCGAAAACCATTGACTTAGGTACTCTATGTCGTTTCACTATCTCCTTATAATAAATCTTAGTTAGTCGCTCAGCAGTAAAAATTTTCTTGATGGCTAGGAAATGTGCTACCTTTGATAATCTGTTAACTATTACCCATATAGCATCATTTCCCTTTTGTGTTCTTGGCAACCCTTCAATAAAATCTATATTAATATCATCCCATTTCCATTCTGAGACTTTTAGTGACTGTAATTTTTTAGGGGTTCTTTGGTGATCAACCTTAACCCTTTGACATGTTAGGCACTTGGTCACATATTCAACAATTTCTCTCTTTATATTATTCCAGAAATACATCCTTTTGATGTCTTGATACATGTTGGTGCTACCTGGATGCATCAAAAATAGAGAAAATGTACTTCTTTCAATATCTATCCTTTATTTCTTCTTGGTTGGGTATACACAGGCGACCATTTTATTAGTACGTTCCATGTTCATCTTGTACATATTCTGTGGGATTTTTCTTGATCATTTTCTCTACATAACTCTTTAAATCCCAATTTTCTTGTTGAGTCATTCTAATTTGCTTAAATAGATTCGACTGGATTTGTAATTGAGACAATCTAACTTGTACCCCAAGTGGGCTTACAATTAATTCTAGTTGTCTCAATTCTTGTAGTAGCCCTTCTTCCTTTGTAATGAGATATACTAAGCTAATATTTCTACTTAGCACGTCGGCTACTATTATTAGCTTTGCCTGGATGATATAAAATATTGAGGTCATAATCCTTAAGTAACTCGAGCCATCTTCTTTGCCTCTTGTTTAACTCCTTTTGAGTAGAACTGTACTTGAGGCTTTTGTGATCAGTATAGACTTCACATTTAACTCCATACAAATAATGTCTCCAAAATTTCAAGGCAAAGACTACTGCTGCCAATTCTAAGTCATGGATTGGATAGTTTACTTCATTTGGCTTGAGTTACCTGGATGCATATGATATAACTTTTTCATTTTACATTAGTACACATCCTAATCCTTTCTTTGAGGCATCACTATGGATCACAAACCCTTCCTTCTCTGTAGATAGTGTGAGAATTGATCTTTTATCAGTCTTTTCTTTAACTCTTGGAAGCTATTGCACATTCCTGTGTCCATTCATATCTAACTCCTTTTTTTGTCAGTTTTGTGAGTGAAGCTTACACTTGTGAGAATCCTTCAATGAATCTCCTGTAGTTGTCAACTAGCCCTAGAAAGCTTCTTATTTTTGTGATATTTGTTGGTTGTGGCCAGTTTGTTATTACTTCAATCTTTTGAGGGTCTACTTGTACTCCCTTCTCGGATATAATGTGGCTGAGAAAGGCTACCTATTTCGACCAAAACTCATATTTTTTGAATTTAGCATATAATTTCTCCTTTCGAATAATTTCTAATATCATCCTTAAATGTTTCTCATGCTCTTCTTCTGTCTTTGAATAAATCAATATATCATCAATGAATACCACCACAAATTTATCTAAAAATTCGCAAAAAATTCTATTCATCATATCCGCAAACACAGTTGGGGCATTCGTTAGTCCAAATGGCACGACTAAGAATTCATAATGCCTATATCTTATTCTGAATGCTATTTTCTAGATGTCATTTGGACATATCCTCAATTGGTGGTACATTGACTGTAAATCAATTTTTAAAAATATACAAGCTCCTTTTAACTGATCAAAAAGATCATCTATTCTTGGGAGCGGATATTTATTCTTGATCATTACTTTGTTCAATTCTTTGTAATCAATATAGAGTCTCAAACTCCCATATTTTTTTCTTACAAATAGTACTAGAGCTCCCCAAGGTGATGCATTGGGTCTAATATACCCTTTATCTAATAAATCTTGGATTTGTACTTTCAACATAGCCAATTCGGCTTGTGTCATCTTATATGCGGCCTTAGATATTGGAGTTGTCCCTGGGATAATTTATATTTCCATACCCATCTCCTTTTCCGGTGGTAAATTACATAGCTCTTTTAGAAAAATATCTGAAAATTCCTTTACTACTAGAATTTGTTTCATAGGTACCTCATCTCTTTTTATTGTGTTTATAGAGACCAGATAGGCTATATATTGTTGGTGTATCAGCTTAGTTGCTTTCATAGATGATACCATTCTTATTGTGTTTTCTAGTTGTCTTATTTTACTGATCTCCATTTCATCTTTTGGTACTTCAAATTGCACCTTTTTATTTCTACAATCAATTGTTGCACCCCATTGACTTAGTCAATCCATCCCTAATATGACATCAAAATCTGTCATTGGCAATATGATGAGATCAATTGTTCCTATCCTGATAGGACACGCCTTACAAATTTGATTTATACTTGTCAATCTATATACTGAAAATTCTACATGTACAATACTATTAGTTTCTTCTACCCGAAGTGCGTGTGTGATTACAAATTGGTATGATGTAAATGAATGTGTAGCTCTAGAATCAAATAAAGCTACTGCAGAATTTCCTAAAATGTAAATTATGTTGGTCTTGAGTTAATGGCAATTATCCAAGAGAGGAGGGGTAAATTGGATAACTAAAAAAATTTAAACTTAAACAAAAACTTTACCCCGAATTAATCTAGTCCCCTTTATGAAGAAATAAAATGGAAAGCAATATAGTATAGAGAGCAGAAATAAATATCAACACACAAGATTTTATAGTGGTTCGAGCAACCTCCCTACTCCACTCTTCCAAGCTCACACCTCTTGTGACTTGGGTTCCACTATTGTATTTCACAAATACAACTAGAGCTACTGCTCTTTTCTAGATTCTAGCTCTAGGGGGCATCAACAACTGATAACACAAGTAGGTGACGAGTTCCACTCCAATCACACACTACTTTGCTTACACTTGATCTTAGGTACCTACACTAAATCAAGTTTAATACAACAAGAAATAACAAAAGAAAGTTTCTACACGTTACTGTTGTATAGACGCAAATTCGGCGTAGAGAAGAACTTGTACAACAATGATAATGATTTAATAAGTAGCTCTTGGCAGTTTGGAAGCAAAGTTCTTCTTCTAGATATTGGCTTGATCACTTAAAGATCTTAAAGATTGGAGTTATTCTCATTCAATGACTCTCAGCTACCTTCCTCGTTCATATTGAATGACTTTTATAATTGTGGAGGGAATCCGAACATTTGGAGGTAGGTGGCGCGCATTTAATACGCCAACGTTCGAAATTTTTCCGACCGTTGCGACCCAAGTCGCAGGTGGAGTCGACTTCGGGTGCGACTTCGCTTGTTTGCAACTGCTTTAAGTTCCAATCTGGGTCGACTTAGTCCTCGACTTGACCCAAGTCGCAGGCAGAGTCGACTTCAGGTGCAACTTCACGTCGGCAGCTTGCTTGATGAACTTGAAATCTTCAGAGATGACTTTGATTACTTGATTTTCTTCATATTGATTGTTCTC
>JAXCLR010000050.1:29478210-29488452 GCA_035584095.1 Annona squamosa | reverse complement strand
AAATGATTGTAAGCTATATGAAGTGTTTTATATTGATGATTATGATGTATATATGCAGTGACATCTGATTTAGGCAAAAGTTGAAGTGTTGCTTGAACATCATGTCATATATATGTGCTAATTGGATTTGAAATGACTTAGTTATGCATGAGTTGGAAATGGTTTAGATATCTTTGAGATGAAAAATATGAGAAATCAAATTCATATGAGAAAATATTAAATCAGTTGAATACCATTAAAACCCGCCGTGTGATAGGGCAACAATCTTGATCACGTTTACCAATCAATACGATTCCGAAGTAAGATTCAAGATGTGATGCTCGATTTGGGGCGCCACAATCTACATGTGGCAACCCTAAATATCTACAATTAATTCATCAATTCGACATATGGCCGCAAAAATCAATTCAACTATAATTATTTCCGTAATTCACATCTAGGAGGAAGTAAAATACACATTTACAATTCTCAATCATATTAATAAGACCTCAACAGGTCATACATCCATGAACCACATCACAACATATGATATACAACTCATTACTCATCATTTAATACATACGCATGCATATCTCTAATATAAATCAATCTTAAATACTACAATATAAAACTATACAACTTATAACTACCACAAAGTACCTTAGCTCGAGATTAAACTTGACCTAGGCTTTTGCAATATCAATCTTGCTAAAAAAGACAAAAATAACATGTGAGTTGGGTAAACTCAGTAAGTAGGCATGATCAATAACAACAAATAGCAAACTCATGTCAAAACCATCATATGCCATGAACCACATGTAATACACACATTGGGCTATCACTAATCGCACACAATTATGTCATGCCATATCATGCCATACTAGAACACATATAAAATCCACCAACCTCATGTCCATCAAGGGCCATGAATAACCCTATCCTCATGTCAATAAAGATCCATGAACAGTCCTATGCAAATCATGCACATACATCACCATGTCATATGCTTCATGCTCATGTCAAAACCATTCTTCATTGCATGCCCATGCTTACTTCACAAAAAATCCACCATGTAGTTTCACAAAATTCTGCCAAAATAAATAATCAAACCATTACCAAAGGGCCTAGCCCCAAATCAAGCCAAAATCAATAAGTGGCGTGCAAAATTCATCATCAAACCATCTCAAAATCTATCCAACCATGCAAACTTCGCCAATGGATCACTCATCCATTAGCCTTCAGTCATTTATTCAAACCAAGCTCCATTATTATCTCAACACGAGAATTATACAATTCTAACATTCATATCAACAAGCAAGTTCAAATCCCCATTTCAAATCATATACCTCGTATACTTCAAGTTCATCAAAAGTTCCATTGCAAATAATTCATCATTGTATATGTCCTTAAGTATTTGCAACACATCATTCACATCAGAAAGGTGTTACACACCCATTTATACTTCATTTTATTGCCTTTAACCTCACTTAAGCATTTCATCAAACACATCATATGAATTATATAGAAATCAAATCCATCTCACACCAAACTCAAAGGATTCCATCCAATACATTATAATCTCATTAAAAATTACTTCTACGAACACTTAATCCATCATTTATGTGGCTTTCCGCCAAATCCCAAATTTCCAACCTCCTAATAATATCTCTACACAAGCCCCATACAATCAAAATCATCTTAAATCATGAAATAAATATAGTGACCGCAAATAATTGATAAAACACATGATTTGCAACTCAAACTCATCAATTCTTTGAAAAGAAATCAACCTAATTACTCAAATTTGAATTTCTCCATCAAACTCCAAGATCTTCAACCTTTACTCATGATCTATCAAGCTCCTTTGATGTAAAATCACGCGAAATCAAGCATTTTGAGTGGCTTTTCATGGGGTAGAGAGCAAGGATCATGGGGAGGAAGAGAAGAAAGTAGAATGGAGATAAGGTGGGTTTGGACCCTCTTTTCTTAAAACAACCTCCCACATGGTTTGACCTGTGTAATTCTAGAAATCACATGGGTTGACCGATGTGGGTCTATAAATGGCCTGATTTCAACTACTCCGTGCCATTTTACTATTAACATTCTCTATACAACTCTTATTGAGATGATTATATTCGTGTTAAATTTCTAACTTCAATTACTATTTATCCACAAAATTTTAGCTCAAAATTCTATCATCATAAATTTCGACATGTATTTTATGACACAACTTTACCAACAACTATCAACCGTAACAAGATACTTAGTCATAACATATCAAAATATTTTCAGCACCAAGACAATCATCCATACACATCTCTTATAATTTTAATATCATATGTATGTCATTCGTTTATTCAAAACATGTCTTATACAAAAATTTGACCTACGAATTCAATTGTTTAGCCCTTTTTGCCTCTATAACGAGTCTCATCGACCCAAATCACATATATTGCCTCTAATTCCTCCAAAAAAACTTCTCACACATCACACATATATCTAGCATGTCATCCATACTAAAAATCATCATGTTTTATGTCATTTCCAAAATTTCTCTTATTAAGTTCAGTTCTTAATGAATTCTCACCATTAGCCTTTAAATATTCGATTTTCAAAATTATCATCTCAATTTTATTTTCAAGCATCATGAAAGCATTTAAATAATTATTAGAATCATTCTCATGAAAATTATGACTCTTATTAATGATCCTTGATTATTTTCACTATCGTAGTTCTTTCAAACTTAACTACATAATTGGCCACAATTCTTTTATTCATCTAAATTTATGTTTCAAATCACACTCATAATCATACATATTCATTCCAAACAAGTTAGGCATCTCATCCATGCTTAAATACATTTTAAAATGAATCAACTCCAAATAATGCCCTTTTCTAGCTCGAAATCCACACATGAAGGCCAAAAATCTAAAATATTTGTCATTCAATCAAATCAAGGCTTTGCATATATCCAAAATCACTTAAAAATTAGTGCAAATCGATCTTGAGCTTCTATCAAGCTATTTTTCAAAATTCACCCATCAATTTCTCAGTAACTAGAATTGCATATTCACTAAAACTTGTGTAATCTTTCATATATTTAACCCTTGATTCATCAAAATCTTATTATTATTTGGCTTCTCAGGCTATACTATATACATCATCATCCATTTACATAATTGATAATACCTAGGGAATTACAATAATAGATTTGAAGACCTTACTTCTTTTGCTAAGTTGGTTATAAACTTCAGCTTTAAAAACCTTAAACACATCTAATGATCAAGACTTCTCATAAATGAAATAGTGGTTGCCATATGAGAGAAACATCATAAAATATTATTGACTATTCCGTGAAGTCATAGGAAATGACCCATAAATGTACATGTGCTTTTATTTTAAGATGTTTAAAAACCTATTGGCACCAAATCTCCTCGTGTTTTTGGTTTTCCCTTAATGCACTCAACACATACTTGAAAGTTTGACAAGTCAAGAGGATCAAGATTTACATCTCACACAAGTCTTTTAATTCTTTATTTAGATATGTCCTAAATGTTCGTAGTAGAGTGTAGAAAAATTTTCATTGATTAATTTGTATTGTGTACCATGTAAACTCACATGCAAGGTTTCGATAAAAGTAGCAACTATATCAAGCAAATAAAGATTATTATAACAAAATAAAAACCTATACTAATAACATTTAAATTCAGAAAAGACTAAATTGACTATTTAAAAGACAATACAATATAGCTCTTTTAATTTCAAATAAAAATTAGTCTTCAATAATAATTGAAGTAAGACTCTACCCTCACAATTGACCTATTTATCATCACCTATATAGATGAAGCTTTTAATATCATTTGGCTAACGACAACATAGGCAACCATGCATAACCATAATTATGTAAATAGTAGCACTAGAATCTAATTAGCAAGTATGTCTAAGAACTAAAGCTGAATTAACCTTAGAACATACCAAAATGAGAAGCGTAAATTTCTTCACAATCCTTCTTTTAGTGTCCATGATGTGATAAAAGTAATAGTCTAATTCCTTATTTAGTTTCTTTTGTTGTTTTTTTTTGTATTGCCTCACCTACAACTTCTTTATCTTTTTTTTTCTTGGTTTTTTCCTTAGAGGTATTTGCTAAGAGAGAACCCTTGTCTATTCTTACTTCAGTCTTTCCTCTTTTTATATAAAATATGAAATGAATTCATTAAGAGGTCATTTATCCTTTTGGCAAATCTTAAATTGATTAAATTGTTTTAGAAGAGAAATCAAGATTAAATACATAAGAAAATCCTCACATAGCTATAAATGTCAATATCTTTAGTTTTAAAGCAAAATGAGACATCTTCATGATACACTCCCTTACATATATTTTTTTTACCTCTATAACTCATTGAAATCAAGGGAAAGTTTGTTAATTAGCACGTGTAGTGTGGGATGGGATGGGATGGGAGCACATTTGCTAACAAATGATTTTACAATTCAACAACCATATTTTTTCAATTTTACCCTTATATTTTAATTATTATTTTTTTAACTACCTAGTTTATTCTCACTTTACCCCTATTATTTCATATTAGTCACATAATTTCTAACATATTTCCTCTCTCACTTCCACCCATCCCACAGTTCCACTAACTTTCATATTCTCAAACGTCCCCCAAGTTTCATAGGCCCAAACTTGTTTCAACCTTATCACTTTTTTCATAGCATTTTTCGATTTTCATTAGGAATGCCTTAGCAGTAATGTCTTTTTTGGACACGCCGCCTCTGAAAGTTTCTTGAACTACTTGCTTCATGATTATGAGACTCATGCAATTTGAAGAATCTTACGTCTCAAAGATCTATTTTTTCTCAGTGGAACTTGCAACCCTAAGAGGAGTGAGTTATTCAACCCTCAACATAAGATCTAGATCCATGCAACCAAGAATGATCATAACATTATCTTTTTATTGCCTAAAGTCAGTTCCGTTTAGCATTGGAATAGAATTAATGTTGACAAATATAGTAAAATCAAATGCATTAATTGAAAATAAAACAAAATAATAAATTTACTTCAATTCTATATAAAATTTTAGAAATACAAATAGTGGTTGGGTTCATCACAAAATAACTAGTACAACATTAATACCATGTGGAAAAATTATTAACTTATAATAGTACTCTTATTAAAGTAATCAAATATCGACAAAAAATTTTGTTGAAAAATATTGACAATAAACAATAAGTCTTTCTTTGGACTTACTTATTATTCATATAAAATGTCAAATAATTGTCAGATATTTATTATGGGGAGTGTGCATGAAATATTGCGAAATATTAACCTTTTGGGTTGATTAATATCCATACTAATTACATACACACAATCATCTTAATGCTTCAAACATAAATTAACCTGCATGATAGAGGCTCTTTGGTAGCATATTATTTTAACTAATTTTTTTTAATATTGACTCCATAAAATTATACTATTATTTGAATTTAAATTTTCAAAAATTTGAAGTATTAAATTTTGCATGACAACGAGTTAACTTATATATATAATTGAAAGTAACAAATTATGAGTGCATGAAGATTGTTATGAAACCTTTCTAAAATTTAAATAAAAATTAACCACTTAATTTAATTTCATGTATGCCATAAACCATTGTCATTAAATGAGAATATTATCATGAAATAATACCTAGATTAAAAACATCCAAAGAAAATGATTATAGTTGCTACGCAATTGCATTCACCACCAGAGTACCAAGACTAGAGCATGTATACGCAGTTGTTTTCGCAAATAGAGCTTTGAATAGGGTATCCTTCTTTCCCAAGCAAGGAAAAAACCCTAGCTGCCGAAGCACAACAAAAAAAATCTTATCCAAATCCAAAGCATGTTACTGGGATCACAACATCATGCGCCAAAAGTTAAAACTTTTGGCAACATGCAAACAGAAAATTCATAGGCCATGATATATATGTGGATTCAGACGTGAAAAACAGATGGCCTAAACATACAGGCATGGAAATTCATAGGCACAGGCGGTTTAGAATCATTTAAAATTGCATGGATGTACGGATGCAATCATCTAAAAAATGCATGGTTCAATGCTATGACTTCTAATTTAATAAACGACGTACGCTAACAAAATGTAAACCAATAGCAATCACTTATGCCAATACACAAAAACGTGCCTAAATAATTAATAAAGAGAGTAAGAAGAGGTGTAATTAAATCAAACAGAGATCATATCCACGACTCTTAATCCACAAAGCATACCTACCAAAATCAAACCAAGACCATGACACATAATGGGCAATCATATGGCATCTTTTTTATAAAAAAAAAAATTGTCATAATTCTACAAAAACCACAAAATTGTATATCAACCCAAAATTTGAGAAAACATTTTTAATGATTCATTATGAAGATAGCTCTGATATTGCTTGTTGGAAAATTCTTATTGATTAAAACCATAATCACTTCCAAAATCTTTCACATTAAATCATTAAGAAAATAAACTAAAAGCGAAAGCATACCTAAATCCATGAAAATAACTCTTAGATCTTGAGGTTCTAGGCCTTCTAAGTTAATGCATACGGTCTTCTAAAGAATATCATTTTCTCTTTTCCAATGATGTATTGTAAGGACAAAAGCCTTATGTGTAACTCAGGGATCATAACATTTATATAAGTAGATATCTTTCTCATTTTTAATTTAGTCCATCATAACAATAAAATTAGAAATTAGGCATTGGGATTTTATGTATAAAAAGCTCATACTCTATTTGACGATTTAGGCCTATTTATCTTTAAACCTTAAATGATCACTTTTAAATTAGGTAGCTCTTTATGATAGCATAGAATATAAAATTATAATATACATGTGTCTCCAAAATTCAACATAAATTCGTAAAAAGGCTTTTCCATAAATCTCCAATCTCGATCTTTATTTGTATCCAAGAATGTAGAAATCATGTTTATTTGTAATAAGAAATGATAAATGAACCTCAATTTAGATAAAGGTATAAATTTGAATATGTGTTTGTTATGAAGATAAGCAATATCACTCTTTTCTTCTATAGTCAAACTACAATGTCACTACAGGCTATATACAATTCTTCTTTCATTATTGAAATCTGAATCATAGGATAGAGATATTTGGATAGTACCTAACCATAATTAGGAATCAACAAGGCAAAGCTTTACTACTCCTCCATTGTTCCACTAAAACTCATTGAAATCAAGAAAATAAAAAGAAAGTGGACTTAAGCCATTGAATAATGACTATTAACTATTTTGATATTCAAATTCAATATAGATAAAATGGAAGCAAAAGATTTTTTAAATTCCTTGGCCTAGATCACGAAAGAATTTGTTAATAATTTCAATTGGATCTTCTTTTCTTGTTCCTGGCGGCTCCATAAGAATAAATTGCAATTCCTTTCCTTCGTAAAGAATCATTTATTTTAAGTCACAAGAGCAATATACTTTTCAATATTTTCCTTTTTTTAATTCTAGAAAAGAAAAGGAAAAAAATCAATTTCCATCCGTATGGGATTTATCTCCCTTACTCATAGTAGTTTATCATTCAATAAATAAATAGACTCATTTGATCTAGCGATATCAATCAAATTTGAATGTTATCTCGATATACTTACTCTTTATATACTCTTTATATTTTTACTCACCTAGAGGATTTCTCTTATATTTCCATAAAATTATTCTATTATATTCAATTTAGTATAATGGCGGAATCCTAGTGATGGAACTATAACAATGACCTACCTAATTTATTGTAGAAATTTTTTGCTCAATAATTGGACCATGTAAAATAGAAATATTTTAAGGGGGTAAAGGAACAAATAGCTTAATTCAATTTCTTATTGATCATGATCTATAATAAGTTGGATATCTATTTCAAATGCATATCCCTTTTTGCCATTTAGCCAATAAGAAGCCACTGAGCATATTGTGTGCATCAATTGCCATTTAGCCAATAAGCTCAAGGATATTGATGTTTCGTAAGTTGTGCTTCCTAATATGCATTGGAAGTAGTTGTTAGAATTACTTATGATATGTAGGTAAAATAAGTTCTTGTTAATGGTAGAATGGAGGCCTTTAATGTAGGATTGTGCTTATTTTACCCTAGAGATTCGAATTAGCTCCTCCTCATCATATTTCTCCTAAGATGAAAGAAAAGATAGGCAATCTATTTTTTCAGATTTATGACCTATCTCTTTATCATTTTTTTTTAATAATTGATGGGTTATATGTCCCTTCTTTAAGTCGTAAGGACATATCTCAACTATAACTCTACCTTTAGGTAGTATTCATATAAAATCTCTTCAGATCTTCCACAAAATATAACTGATAATCATATCTTCTTCTTCATTATATAAAAAAATTCTAAACATAATATCTTGAAGCGATTTAGTAACCAAACCTTTATAAATCTTTTTTTCTCTTTCATCTTTTTCCATCATTTTGGCTTATCTCATTCTTTGATTCAAGGGATAAATTAATTCAATATTTGCTTAATTAAGTAATCAAAGAGTCAAGACAAAATGGGATTTTGATCCAATGCTATTGATAAACAAATTCAATGAATACACTTGCAGTAATTTTCTATCTAATTTTGGTAGAATCAAAAAGTGTCAATCACAAACAAGATACATAATTGCCCTTGAGACTTTCAAGAGAATCTTGTTAATGGAAGATGTTAGGAATAGTAAGACTTTTTTTTTACCTTCTATAAGAAAAAAAAAAAATAGATACTATCAAGGTAGAATCTATCGTATATCTATGTCTTACATCTAAACCTTACTCTTTCTATGAAATGATAGAGAGACACCAATTACATTCTTAGCAAGAGTAACAAAAAGAAAGAATTCCTTCTTTTTTCAACTTTCTTATGTAAGAGTTGCTCACTAATTCTTTCCTTTTTTTAGTTTAGAATCTCTTTTTTTTATTATTAGTGAGTAAAAAGAACAGGAATAGAAAAATAAAGTACAAGATGAAACCTCAAATACTGTACTGAGATGTCTTTGTTGATCTCCTCCACATTCATACAAATGAAATTCCTGTCATGGTGCAATGTACTAGTATATACAGTGCTTAATTATTTTTCATAATCGAAAAAATATGGGTCGTCTAATATGCTTGTAAATATTTTTTAATAATTTCCAGGAAGTTTTTTGAATTTTCGAGGCTCATATCATATAACTTTGCCGGAATCTAACCTTGCAAACTTAGCTGGACTTTAAGCGCCTCCCTCCTCCCTTCCCACTTTGGAAACGCAGAATGGCTGCCCACAATCTTGATCGCTCATGTACTTCGATTTTTCTAGGCAGCAAACTCGTAATCGCGACTTAGGTGCAATTTTTTTAAAGCAGTGCCCATCTCTTGCAGCAAGAAATTTATGCAGAATTTGGGCGAAGGTCGCATACCTTCTCTGTCGGCAATGATATTAGATAGGCAGCGGCAGATGCGAAACATTTGACACACCCTCCTTTCTCAGCAGTGATTTTGGATTTTGTCCTCCATCAACGATTTCAAGTTGTGGATTTTGAGGCCACGACGCCTCTGGTACGAGCATTTGCCCCATAAGCTCGGCAGCTCGGTTCGAATTTCAGCTGCCGAAAAAATGCATGAGTTTTTGGCATTGTTTCTCCTCAATTGTAGGAGCATCGACAAGATAAGTCTTGGGTTAAACGATTTGGTTAGGAAATTTGTAAAAGAAAAAATAGAAATTATGAAAATATATGCGGCGTACTACAGGAAAGTTGTAGAATGTCTCAGGAGTTGTAGAACGTCACCGGAGCTTGAATGTAAGACGTAAGACAAATATTTGAGATGATCATAAATGAATATATCCAAAAAAAAAAAGTTTTGGATTTTGAGGGCTGGATTGGGAAATTTTCCCAATTTCCCTGCTCCTTTTCATGCCCAATGTCATTTCAAAATCTAGCGAGTCAACTACTCGCACTTACAAACGCATGCACGCCCGAGCTGTCAGTATGGTAGCCTGCAGCATGGTAATTATTAAAAAAATTATATCACTGTTTTTATGCACGTGACAATGAATATTACCAATCAATTACATCCACAACCCTCAAAATTATGAGAGTACATTTCTGCAAAGACCACTGTACACGGAGAAATCATGTAAAACCCGCACGCAGACGGAACACACTTAGGGTGTGTTTGGCAATTTAGAAAAGTTGTCAAGTTAAAACTTTTCAATCTAAAACTTTTCACTCTCCATAACTA
>JAXCLR010000050.1:29454090-29472995 GCA_035584095.1 Annona squamosa | reverse complement strand
TCACATCATTTTCTACTAATTTGACAAGTTTTACATAAAAAACTTTTCATCAAAAGTTTTATAACTTCCCAAACACATCCTATGTGTGCAATTCTGGTTATTCGGATTAGGCTTGAAGCCAATTGCAACACAAACCCAATATGTAATAGGTGAATCCTAATATTTAATTTTATTTTATTTCTAAAATCTCAACCTAGGTGTACCTCCGTAACTCGCTTTTGAATGGATTCTAGTTGAATTTGCACAATTTTCAGGTTAAATTTGGGTTGGTTTTGTTTATTTACGTTCAAATCAATGTTTTGAAAATCTAACCGTAAGACTAGCAATAAGATAAACTATTTAATGTTTGGTTTAGGTTCAACCAAATTTAACCATTGATTCAAACTATTTTAATTAATTTATTAGAATTTATTAATGTCATAATATAGTAGTCTATGGATTTAGCCTAAAAGTGGAAGCCCGGTATGTTATGGAATATAGTAGTTCTCATTAGGTGGTCAATTTTCTAATTATTTTAGTTATGATGGGATGAACTCTATTTAAGCACAGGAAAGTTTGGGGTCTCTCTCTCTCAAACATAATTACACTTTGTGGTTGCCTATCGGCCACTACCACTATAGGGAGAAGTTTAAGGGAAAAGGCCTTGCACTCAACGTCTTCATACCCACGAAATTTGTAATGGCAATTATGTTTCTGCATCATATGATTTCTCAGACATTGTATCAAAGCTAAGTTATGATTTTGGGTATAATAGATTCCACATAAATGTGAATTTTTTTGTATTTGTGTTTTGTATATTTCGTTACTCACAAAAGAATTCACATACAAGAAGTTTGCAATGTGGTCTGATGGCTTTCCCCACCAAGACCTTAAATTTTCAGCCATAGATAGAGCAAGCTTGGCAAAAAATGTGTTAGCACATTGCCATATCTCAAGACATGAAGATACTTTACGTGTCTGAAGTGGGATACATGAAGTAATATCTGGGATAATTTCTCCAATTGGTGACAAGATTGGAAATTGCTCTTTTAGAAATTTCACCATGAGAAGGGAATCAATTTCAACCTCCACCGATTCCAAATGCATTTCTTTGCCCCATTCTACTCCTAGTTTGAGAGCCATTGCTTCGAAGGACAAAATATATGTTCGTCCCTCTTTTCTTCAGTATTGAGCAGCAACAAAGTTACAATTAGTATCTCTAATAACTGCCCAAAAACATCTGGTTGTCCTTAACACAGATGCTATCATCCACATTAATTTTGAGGAAACTAGCCTTTGGTTTAACCCATTGAGGGACCAAGTCATTCACGGAATACCTAGCCTAGCAACATGATGTGCATAAATAAACTATTAATTGAATATTTTGCACCAAGATAGGATATTTGTAATTCATTGACTATCACTTGTTAACCTGTTTTGATTCCTTACAAACCAATCATTAGTTTTCATTATTTGTGTAATTCTTACATCTCACATGATTTTTATACATTTTAGGTTGCAGCTAGTTTAAATTCATCTCATTTGACTTGTTTTAATTTCACTTGAATATTTAGAAATTCATTTACTTTTTCTCACTTTGTGTTGTAGGTAAAGGAGGACAACTCTGGTGCAAACTCAAGCAAAAAGAGCATAAAATTAGAAAAAAAAATCACTTAACGTGCTTTGCTGGGCAGTGAGTGCGACGTACGGCAAATATGTGCAGCCTATAACGTAATCCGAAAGAGAAGCGCTCATTCGTCAAGCAACTTTTTTTTTAGTTTTTCTTTCCTTTTCTTTTTTTGGGGACAAAAATCCGTCAAGCATATTTGATTCCCAGCGCAACGCGACTGACGATTCCCCAGTAAATACGGTGTTTGAAAATGATGGCATTGCAGGGGGGGAGTGAATAAGGTTTTCCTCTCTAACAAAAAAAAAAAAAGAAAAGAAAAGAAAATGATGGCACTGCAATAGTGCCGGAAGCAGATGGGCGCGATGCGACGTTCAGCGCCGCTGCTTCCGCCGCGCATATTTGTTATTATTTATTATTATTTTTTCTTTTCGTTTTTATATCTGCATTAACTTATTTTTTAATTTTTTGAAAATTTTTTATATAAATATTAATCTAAGTATATTTAACATGTGTATTATTTTTTACCATTATTAGAGTATTTTAGACATTTATTTTTTATTTTTGAAAATCAGTAATATTTTAGTAATTTAAAATTACCTAAAATGCAAGTGATTTTTAAAAATTAAAAATAAATATCTAAACTACTCCAAAAATGGTAAAAATTGACACATTATGTTAAACACACTTAGATTAATACTTGTATAAAAAAATTTAAAATAAATTAAAATGGGTTTAATGCACCCTGTTGCACTGAAACTCAGTGCACCGAGTGCAGGAAATCACGATCCCACATATTATGTATGCCAACATTTATCCTTTTTTATTTTTACATATTTTTTATAATTTAAAAAATCAATATTTGAGGTCATAAATGAAGTAAAAACTATAGACTTTCAAACTTATGAAAAATAAACAAAAATTTAAAACATGATAAGTTTTAAATATGTAACGTATGCATTAAATCATTACCTATATATGTAATAAATCTTCAACATAATCAGTTGTATTTTAAAACTGTTTTACTTTTATATTTTTCACATGCAATCCATCTATCGTGTTTAAAACTATTTATTTAGCCAATATGCAAAAAAATCAAAATGAATTGATATTTTTATAATAAAATAATCTTTAAAAATATAATCATAAATGACCTTAGATATTTAGGATTCTTTTGTGTTTGATAATATTAAAAAAAGTTAAGCTAAAACTGGTCACTTTCCATATTTATCCTATTTTTAATTATTTATTTACATTTTCTTATACAACTACTTTACCTTTAATTATTTCTAAACAACTACACATACAATTAACTTACCTATTTTAATTTTATTTTCTTTATTTGTTATCATTATCCTAGTATATCACATCATTTTCTTTCAATTTAACAACTTTTATATAAAAAAATTTTATAGAAAGTTTTTATCAATTCTTAAACACACTCAACAATTTAAATAATATAATTTTGTCCATCATGAGAATATTAACAAAGTAAAATATGATAGACAACTTAGATTTTAGAAAAAATATTTAAAATAAAAAGATAAAAAAATTCAAGCGATTTACCCTCGGTTGCATCGAAGATTATAAAAAGGCCCATGGGTTGTGCGTCATTTCCAGCTACTTTCAATAGTTTGAATGCGATTAAACTGCATTTAGGAAATGCCCTGCTTCCTAGAAACTAACTATCATTAGTAAAACTTTGCAAATTTGGAAGAAGCTGTGAGTTCATGCTTCCCACAAAAAGTGCAGCGGTCATATTTTTCTATGATGCCAAACAGATTCTGATTTAGTACACTTGGTGCACTTAGACTTAGTGCACTAGGGTATTTTTAATCCATTTTATGATATTTTTGAATATATTTTTTTTATAAATGTTAATATAAATGTATTTAACATGTGTATAGTTTTACCAATTTTGGAGACTTATAAATAATTTTTTGGATTTTTTAAAATCAACAACATTTTAGTAATTCACAAATTACGAAAATGCCATTGATTTTAAAAAATAAAAAAGAAATATCTAAAAATCTCCGAAATTAGTAAAATGTGATATGCATTTTAAACACACCTATATTAACAAGTTATAAAAAATTTTCAAAACAATTTAACAAAAAATGAAATTTTGCACTCGGTCATAACAAAGCTAAGTGCATTGAGTACTAAGTTAGAATCCATGCCAAATTTGCCATTAACAGACAGTGATCTCCTGCAGCAGGCCGTAAACTTTTTAAGAATTTTTTAAATATGTTTTCTACAAACATACGAGTCCCATCTAAATCTTACATGATAAGAAATTTGGCCATTTTAAAATTTTATTTTAATTTTTAGAAATAAAAATAGTACCAAATAAATTTAAAAATTATTAAATTTCACCATGTAGAACACACTGACAGGCTCTACATATTATATATAAAATCTTTAATATATATATATATATATATATTCAAAAATAGCAACACAGGGTTTATATGTTAAATATGAAAAAAATATTTTAAATATATTTTTTGAGATGGGCTAAGTGGAGCATTTGCTTGGCCTGGACTAACAGACTCATTCTTCATGTACAAAAGAATAAAAGTAAAGAAAATATCGCAACCCTATAATGGGAACTCACTTTAGTACGTAATTAGTGTAGCTGATCAAGTCTAGAATCTTCGATTCCTTCTTTCAGGATGTTTTGTACTCATCTAAGCCATGTTATATCCTATGTTCACTGCCGTAATATATCAATAAATAAATGTGCACATCGTATATAAACCACTAGGTTATGCTGATAACTTTGTTAACGTGATTCAATTAAAATAAAAATTGCATCTCTATCACAAACAAAATATAATGACGTAAACGACTTTTAATAATACAAATTTTTTTATATATTTTTGGTGAAAATACACACATATATATAATTATGTTCGTCGTTTGGCGTCTTGCATTATGTAAATAATTAGTTAAGGTTTTTCTATCGTATCATAATGAGATGAGACACGTCTAATTTAATAATTTTGAATATTAAAATTTTAATAGGGTAAATTACTCTAACGAGTGAGTCCAACTCCAACATACGTGCGTTGAAGGCCTGCCCACGCATGTTCACTCCAGCAGACTACCGATTGGGTCCTCATCGTAACGGGCGAGATACCTGTCGACCAACAATCCTTTTTCAGGGTGACGTTGGCAAGTGGTTCTGCATTTCTTTGCATGCATCGTTCGTGGCTCATCACTTCCATCGCGTTACTGCCGCTTCCTTGTCCGTATTCCGATTCACTTACTCGGATTTTTTTTTTTTTTTTTTGAAATGGAACTTACTCGTGTTGAGTTTGCCTACCTTTCTCCGCCTGCCAATATTCAAGTAGAACACTGGAGTTTGGAAGAAGCACCACGTCAAAACACAAAAGATATCCGCCACAGCACGCGGTCTTTGAAGCCGTTGGACTCGTTGCTCCGTGGATCATGCAGGTGGTGATCCAAGCGAATTCATGGACCAGGCAACGCATGGCATGCATGCATGATTGAAAAAATGCAAGAGAAGTAGGAGACAGTTGTTAGAATCTCCATCAAAGTTAGGTGCATGACAGTTGTTACAATTTTCGTCCAACAGGTTCACAGGCACCGCTTATTTATTGTTTTTCCTATAAAAGAAAATAACGCTTTTCGGAAAATGAAGTTCTGTTTTTACTTTTTATTAGCATGGTTGGAAAATTACTCACACAGTCATAACATTTATCCCTAATCTTACATATTTACAATATTTCATAAATTTCTTATATCTGTAATGTTTTCTCAATGCTATTAACACAGTGGTTACCTATCCTATTGAAGAGATAACTCTGCTCCTACAAATTTTTTTCTATTGAAACAATGCAACCCTAAGAAGACACTTAAATCCATAAATTAATGATTTATGATAATTAATTAAGCGATAATAGGGTTAATGATTAATTGTCATATTGATGCTATCAACATAATAATTATCTATCTTGTTGAAAAGATAATTTTAGCCTTACAAAACTTCCTTTATTGAAATAATTCAACTGTAGGATGACAATTAAATCATTTGATGTCACAAATTGATGGTTTATTTGTAACACCCCATTCTTAGAATTACTCAAGAACTAGTCAATGAGCATTACACGATCTAAGAAAAATTCGGCAGCATCTCCCTATAACATACAAGGGGTAATATAGAATACATAACCTGATATTCATAACATTTAATCCTATTTATATACTTGCATCTTCATATAATAAAGACATTCATATAGAAGGAAAATTGTTAAATATTTTCCTTACACATCAAGCAAATATAATAATCATGCATATGTGCATCAACAAGGATTATAATCCAAAGTGAAATACCAAATACATTAGTTGTCAAAGCGAATCCGCCTAAATAATTGTCTACATATATGATTATCAAAAAGAGCACAAATCTAAAAGAACTGAAATTAACATATTGTGCTATGGTCTCTCATGTTTGATCTTCAACTTGTCCCATCTTTAAGTTCCCCATCTGGCTTGCGATCTAAAAGCACAATAACAAACGATATGAGTCTAAATAGACCCAGTAAGTAAATAGTGGTTAGCACAAAGTGGAAATAAGTATAATAATGGATACTCATATAGTGATGAAGCTAATACATATGGGTCCAATACCCACTCTCAAGATCGTATGCATATAACCACACAAACAAATTGAACAACACAACCAATTATCTACTCATGTCCGTCAGGGGCCATGAACAACCCTCTCCTCATGTCAATCAGGGGTCATGAACAACCCTTACAACCAACCATTTGAGATAACACACCATACTTAACAGACAATGAAACATGTCGCAAACCACGCATACAACATCAACACAATTCAGATTCAACACATAGATCTGTCACATAAGCATTTTATCAAACACATGACAGGTGTGAAATGAAAGAATCTTCAATTCATACTCTCGATTGGGGCAAATCAATTCACGTCACATTCCAACAATATAAAAACTGCTAAGAAGTCTTTTACATCATAGAAATCGCACATTCAAAGTAAATTCCCCACGAACCCTAATTGTTACGAACCCTATGCCTAATACCATGGAGTCGTCAAGAGCTACACATTCCCTCTAGCCTCATATTGTGTTTAACATAAAATTTCATCACTAAATCGAGAAGGGGCAACATCTACTTACCTCGACCGTGATTCCTCCCGAGACAGCAACTCTAGATGTGGATTGCAAAAATTTGGAGCCTTGGAGCTTCCTGAACTAGGATCTGTGACCTTCAAGGAAGTTGGTATAGTTTTCCTCAAGAAATCATGGGTGGTTCGAACTGAGTGGAAGAGAAAGTAGAAGAGGAGCGAAGAACCAGAAGAGGAGAAGAAGAAAACACAGTCGGGCTCGAAATGGGAAATGAAACCCTAGCGCGCAGGCCGCTTATGTTAATAGAATCCATTGAGTCGGGTCGGGGCATGGGTCGGGTCCAGTCGCAATTAGTAATTTAATTTTCCACTCCTATAACTTAATAATTAAAAATTTCTCCGAGGGCGCCCCCTTGACCCCCGCAAGGGGCACTGCCCTCTTGACCCCCGCGACCTGACCGGTCAAGTCAAACCCCGTACCTACTCTGCGAAGGAAAAAAATAGTTATAGTGCTTAACAATAACACACTAATCATACACATTTTAATCTATACTCAGTGTGCTAAGATCATAATATATGTATATATGCACTATATGTTCCCTATATACTATATTCATATATGTTATGCATCCATTAACATTATAAACTCCTGTGGCGTGTTCATAAGTTATCTCATAAATAGAGAAGGGTTATAATGAAAATAAAATAAAATAAAATACCTGGTCCTTACATAATTATCATTAATTAAGTTCAATTACGGTTCAATTGTATCAATTAGGAAATTTTAGATTGTTTTTTCAAAGAGGTAGATGTTGATTATTTTAACTTCATGTGCATAATAGAGATTAGAGTAAAATGCTATGATTTTGAGAGAAATTTATGAAATATTGTAGGTATATTAGGAATTAAGAGTAAATATTATGGGTACAAAGAAATTTTCATAACATGTTTATTTACATATATCATTATTTTATAATTAATGTTATTTGCAATAATTTTTATCACAATTTAAACTAAAATAATTGTTGCAAATAATATACTTTATTTTAAGGATGTGGATTAGAAATGATCTTTATGGTGCAAGGTCAATTTTAATGAAAACTGACTAATCTAATGGAAGAGACACTATAACAATTTTGTGTAAGCTTTAAAAGGCATTTTTCAATTTTTTTAAAAATCTGAAGGACATCTAAAATATGAGTTAGATTTGTATAAATATTTAGAAAAAGTTTGAAATAGCATTATGAGAGTACAGAACAAGTTTGAAATAACATTATGAGAGTATAAGTAGAATCTATGACATTATTAGGGAAGTGGATGAAAAAAGGATGATTGGTTTCTAGTATTGGTTAGATCCAGCTAGTTGATATAAAAAGGTACTTTTGTAAAGGGAAAATGCAATAACCAAAATTGAATTAAGGTTAGTTGTTCAAAGTCTTATATATGTGTCTATGTGGCAAAGTCGATTTATTTATGATTGAAAATTTGGTTTTTTTATATGGACTATTGACTTATGGAGAGTTAAAGATTTAATCATCTTATATAGATTATTGAAAATGTTAGGCTGACCTAGAAAGTAGAAATAATTTGTTATAAGATTTAATTTGATTAAATTGTATAGCTTAGATGGTTAAAAATATTGACTTACATGTTGATACGGACACCTGTCATCACTTTAATGCCCAAGACATGATGCTCACTAGCAAATTCTAGTAGGATTTGGAGATAAGTATCAAGGGTATTGCTATGATACCCAAATGCTCACAATGTACCAATTTTGCCTCCAAAGGGCCACTTGTGTAAAGAAATGTGCAATAACCCCAAATTAGCGATGATGAAAATGGACAATGATGTATATAATATAACTTAAGAAGTCATATGATAGTAAAATTTTGCAAATCAAGGATTGAATGTGTGAAGAGTTGTATAAATCATAGTAATATGATAATTTTAGTTAGTGAAAATTGGGAGGCAAATTTTGAGAATAGCATGGTAGAAACCTAGGTTATATTCCCATGTGTTTGTTAGATATTTGAGATGAAACTTTTGATTTGATTAAATAATGAATGCTTAAGATTTGACTCTCATATGTAGATTTTGAACTAGAAAAAGGCATAATTTGTAGTTAATTAGATTTAAAATATGTTTAGGCATGTTTGAAATGCCTAGCATGCTTGGAATGAATAAAAATGGTTTTGGATGAAATTTGAACTTTGATATGTGGATTTTAAACTAAAGAAGGGTACGACTTAGAGTTAATTTGATTTTAAAATATGTTTAGGTATGGGTTAAATGTCGAGCATATTTGAAATGGATATAGATGGTTATGAGTGAGATTTAAATAATACATTTAATAGAATAATGAAAATGGGCTTCTTTATGTAGTCAAGCTTGAAAGAACTATGATAGTAAAAATGATTGGTAATCATAGATAAGAGTTATGATATGTCTGAGAGTCATTCTTATCATTATTGAAATATATTCATGGAGCTGTGAGATGAATTTGATATTAAGATTTTGAGAATTAATGTAGTGCCTTGTCGGCCATCGCTCCAGACTAGTGGTCACTATAGTAAAGATCTGATAGTATCTTCCCAGATTTACTATAATTTCAAAAACGAAAGGCCATATTTATATAAAAATTCACCTGTGGTAACTGTAGATATCCACAACAAATTCATCAATTACACATATAACAATAAAAACCAATTTAATTATAATTATTTTTATCATTCACATCTCAATAGAAATAAAATACACATTTACAATTCCCAAATACATTAATAAGATCTCAACAGACCATACATCTATGACTCATTTCCAATGTATGAATATGTCTTATGATTTATCATATGGTATACATCATATCTCACAGATACATAAGCCTCAAAGAACTATAACCCAAAGCTAACATGACTTACACCTGGAACATGCCATCTCAACTTGAGAACATAGCTTATAGCTAAGTCCCAGTAGGATTTGTGAAAACCTAATTATTTTAAGCCTAATGAAGGAATTTGGAATTTGTACAAGAGGAATTTGGAAAAATTTCATGAAATGAAGGATTATATTTACTACACATACAATTTCCATTAGATCTAAGCATGTAAAACTCTTATTGATGTGAAAATTTAATGGCAAGGGTAAAATTTCATGCTTTATGATCTAGATGGATGAGACTAATAAGATTAATCAAGCAAAGTGCTTAAATTAATCACTTGGATGTGCCTTGGGAAATGGATACTAAAGGACAAAATGGGATAGAAAGTGATGAGGTGGCTTAGGCATTAATGGACCCTTTACATGTCATCTTTGGCTAATTAAGTAATTAAACTAATATCTTGAGATGTTTAAGGCGAGTTGATGTAAAATTTTTAGGGTAAACCTAAGTTAGGATATCCTACAAGATGAATGGAGTGGATGGGAGTATTTCGATTGGAAATGTGTTAAACAACTAAAAAAGACATGAAGAAATTTCATGAATTAAATTGAAAGGCTAATATCTTAGCCTATGTTCATCATTTTGGGATGAAAATTTTTATGAAAGGGTAAATTAAGGTACCTTAAGTTATGAGTGAATTTGATTATATCAAATCACCTTATAAAATCCTAATTAGCAATGCAAATATCATTGCAATTAGTAATGATTATGTGATATTAATGAACCATATCCTAAGATTGACTTTTGCAACCTATGTTTAACATATAGCAAAGCATGGTTTGACATTTGTAATTCAAATGACATGTGTGTAAGATGCAATTGGAAGAATTAAAGTCAACCCAATTAATGCAAGTTGACTAAATACAATTCCCATTGCACATGTGTCAAGCTAGGGATTAATGGCCAGATTTTATTTACAAAAAATGCAAAAATTAATGTGATAATGATGATGATAATATGGCTGAAAATTTGACACTTGGACAGTCCGTATTGAAGTAGTAGCTTGGGCATTTGGATGACTCCTAATTGGACAACAATTAATTGATAAATTATATATGTTAAACCCTAAATATGAGGTGTCATTCAAGGATTGAAAAATTAGCAAAATATAAATGGAAAAAGGGGCAGCAAGGTTGATGATTTTCAGCAAGGGTGGATAGCAAATGGATGTCCAAAGAGGAGGAAAAAGGAGAAGAAAAGAGAGAGAGAGAGAGAGAGAGAGAGAGAGAGAGAGAGAGAGAGAGAGAGCCAAAAACAACAACTTAGAATGGGGAAAAGAAAAATTAAGCAAGGTGAAGGGGTACAGGGTACTACCCTAAGTGACTTCCAATAGGTGTATATAATTTGCTTGTATTAACTATTTCATTCTGTGCTTAAGGGGACGTCCAAGTAAATGGAAATTTTAGAGAAATTCGTATAGAACATCTAATGACATCCATAAGTGTTGAAATGAATTATATATGTGTACATGATTGGACGTCCAAGCAAGATGTGAAATTTTTGTTGATAATTATTAGTTCATGCTATGCTTAGATGGATGTTCAAACTAAATGAGGGTTTGAAGAAAGAAATTTCTGTTTAAGTTACCCTTAATCACTACATGATATACATGATTATAAAGGATGCAATTAAGGGTTATTCATGACAAGTGTATGGTGATATTCATGTTTGTTAGGTTCATGTGCAAGAATGAGAATGAAACTTAGCAAAAATGAGACCATACATAGTTGTTTTGAAAATGGAACTTAAATTCCAGAAATTTAATTGATTTAACATGCTATAAATTGTACATAAGCCAATGAAATGTTTATAATGGTTGTTGATTTATAACTTGGCATATGTACATGTTTAAAGTGTAAATTATAGGAATGAAATGTGGCAAATATATGCATGTATGGTGCTGTTTTAGAAATGATGGATTATTTTAGGAATTTTGATGCAAAAATGGTTGTTATCAACTATGAATAAGTGCCTTGAAAGATCGCAAGAGTTTTGGAAAGATTGTATTTAATGTATACATCATCAAGTGCAATCGTGCAAGTGGAACTTAACAAAAAATGAGACAAAACTTAGCTATTTTGGAATGATAATTTAATCCAAAAATTTAAAGTAAATTTATATTGTGAAAGCTTATGAACGATCACCTAACAAAACCACAAGAGTGTTGGTCCCGAGTTTATGACTATTATCCAAGAGGGGACGGGTGAATCGGGTATTTTGAAATTTTTTCTTAAGTAGAAAATTTTTCCCTATTTAATTTAATCTCCTTAATAAAATAAATGAATGATATAGAGAGAAATAAAGTAATAAAAGTATAAATGCAAATCACAACAGTAGACAGAGATTTTATAGTGGTTCGGGCAACCTTCTCTACTCCACTCTTCCAAGTCTCACACCCTTTGTGACTTGAATTTCACTAATGTATTATCAAGTATAGCTAGACTAGTAGCTCTCTTATAGATTCTAGCTCTAGGGGGCATGCGCAAATCACAACACAAGTAGGCGACAAGTCACACTCATGTCACAACGTTATTTTGCTTTCACTTGGTTCAAAACACCAATATCAAACCAAGTATCGAATACAAATATTGAATCAAATAAAGGACACTATACTTTACAGATTGTGTAAGCAAGTTTTAGCTCGTGGAAGAACTTGTAGAAGAAAAGATTTTATCAGTGATGGAGCTTGCAGCAAGTTGGAGCTAAGTTCTTCTCTTGAAACTTGTGTTAATCACTTAATGCTTGGAGAGGATGGTAGTTTGATATCAGTAAATGCTTTCTCAAACCTCTAGTATGTTCACTTGAATGCTTTTTTATAATGGTGGAGTAAATTCAAACGTTTGGTGGCAGGTGGTGTGCATTTAATGTGCCAATGTTCGAATTTTTTCGACTATTGCGACCCAAGTTACATGTGGAGTTGACTTCAGATGCGACTTCACCCAAGTCGCAAACTGGAGTTGACTTCGGCTGCAACTTCGATCTCCAGTATCTTCAAGTTCCTCTTCAGGTGGACTTGGTCTTGGACTTGACCCAAGTAGCAGGTGAAGTCGACTTTGAGTGTGACTTCACTTTCTGTATGCACTTGATGGAACTTGGATTTCTTTGGAAATGAACTTGCTTTCTTGATACCCATCTTATATTTTGTTCTTCCACTGATGCTTTTGATCTTGAATGCTTAATCTTGAAACTTGACATGTTCAACTTTTCTTGGAGTCTTTGTTTTCATACCTTGGACTTAGAATGATTTGATTTTCTTGATTTCGCAATCCATAGATATAGCCAAATGATTTTTCCTTGAGTAAAATACTATCTTGAATGATTAGATCATGTAGATTTTCTTGTCTGAACTGTATATATCTTCATCCTGACTCAAGTCAGATATTTGGGTCGACTTGGGTTCCAACTTCACTTGAGTCACATATAGAGTCAACCTAGGGATGCGACTTCACCCAAGTTGCATATGGAGTTGACTTCAGTTGCAACTTCTTCACCTGTCTTGGTTTCCAATTTCAACGCCGGAAGGTTTGAGCATCTGAAGTCGATAGTGGAGTCAACTTGGGTTTGCGACTTCACCCAAGTCGCAGCTGGAGTCAACTTAGACTGCAACTTCACTTGTCTTGATTTCCAATTTCAGGGTTGGAAGGTTTTGCACCTTCTAAAGTCGATCTTGGAGTCGACTTGGTTATTGACTTCACTCAAGTTGATGACTAAGTTGACATGGCTTTGCGACTTGGTCTGCTAGGTTCTAAATTTTAAGTTTTTAGCCTTTAAACAATTTCAACAAATCATATTAATGCCTAAAATATTCTCAAATTGAGTTCTTAATCATTTAAACACAAATTGTACTTAATTTACCATTGATTCTAACAATCTCCCCCCCTTTTGATGATTGACAAAACCAATTTGAATTATACCTTTCATTTACTCAAAACATTAACATTTTATCCTTGTGTTGGTACTTTAGAGCATACATAAGTCATTTGGATTGCATTTTAGAGTTAATGAAATCAACATATTATAGCAAATACATATAGAGCACAAGTTATATTCATTCAACCATTTCAATTCATCCAAAAAATATCATTTTTATATATAACCTAACATTTTATACAATGTGAAGTAATAAAATGCAAAATAACCTATATGTCTACAAACTACCCATCCTATGAAAGTATACTATCCTAAAAACTCAAAACTCTCTCCCCCTTTTTGTCAAGGAATCAAAAAGTAGATAGGAAAATCAGGATTTAGTGAATTGAAAGGAAGAGATTGGATAGGATGATTGATAAGGAGGTGGGGTAAGCTTGATGTGGGCAGAGGAATAAAAAGATGAGAGAGACTGAACGGTGGATTTAGCTCTCACTGATTCGCCAAAATAGGGATCCAGATCAGGCAAGCTCGGCATAAGGAGACCTCTACTGCTTCCCAATGCAAGCGAATACTTGATATTGCACAATTTGTGATTCATTTGGTCCTAACAAGTATGGATGTCCATGATTGCTGTATGGTTCCCGGCCAGCTGTGATGTGATCTGATCTTCCATCTGTTCAAGGTGTGCTCATAGAGCATTGACAGAGGTATCCCATATTGGTGCATGTGGATGAGGGTCGGGGATTTATGAGCCTCGAGGAGAGCATGACCCATATGATTGGGGCGATGCAGGCTCTCGGGCAAAACCAATGGTGGAGACGGGGTTGCCTCTTGTTGTGGAGATGGAGGGGGCTGCTCCCCCTCAGAATGTGCACCTCTTGCTTTTGGTTAGGTTGGTTGTCCCATTCTTTCCCGAATCCTCTCACCCTTGAATTCCTCCACATTTATTTTCATCCGAGTCAATAAGGCCTTGTTCATTGCATTTGTTGGGTTTAATACTTCAAATGGCTCGCTGTTGAGATTAACACCAAGGTAATGCATTATTCTGGTGATCCAAGTCCCATATGGAGCACGCCTTTTGGGTTGTCTTTCTTTGAGGCCAAGGCTTCCAACAACAACACATGCAGGCTGACTTTGACCTGATTGTCAATTTTCCACCAAATTTCAGCCTCCTGTGGGTATAGTTAGTTCTGGCTTCCTCCTTTAGGGTAGATACAATGGGTGATCAACAACTGTAGAACCCTCAATCTTGGAGATAAATTCATATAATGAAGAAATTTTATCCCCGGATGATATTTGTTACTTTTGGTTAATTGATTGTACATCTGTGGAATTGTTAACCCTTAGGGAATACTCTCCTCTGCTTCTGGAACATCCAAAATATGCGCAATTCTGCGGATTGCATTTTCACTATGATTGCCATTTCTAATTCCCAAATTTATATTTTTCCCTTTACAAAAGTCAGGTAATACTCCTGATCCCAAAGATAGTAAAATACTTAGGTCAGATCAGGGTATACCCTGTCATCGGCTTTTAGAAGCCCAGTCCATCCTTGAAAATCAACTAGCTCATTTATTCCAAATTCATAGTCTCGCAGAAACTTAAAGTCAATAATCTTGGGTACAAAGATCTTACGCTCATAAAAATTCTTATAGAACTGCTGTGCTGCCATTCAGTCTAGAAATATATAGTCGGCATTTTAAGGACTTGTCCCTTTTGAGTTGGGGTGCCTTGCTTGTTTGCAGTCGATAGTGTCTCGCTACTTGACCCAAATTTGGAGCTGACTTGTCGGGGTGTCGATGGGGATGGATTAGCCTCGCGAAAATGCACACAGCGTCTCGTAGATGCAGAGGCCTCCTCCCGAACTCGTTTGGATGGAGTTCATTGTTGGTAGGGTACCCCTCGCCTTTATTTGATATGGATGGCCTGGATACGACCAGTTTGGAAGGCTTTGCGACTGCTTTAGGAGCCATGCGATTAATTGGATGGGTTTTGAGATGGATTTATGAAATGAGACTTTGAGAAAGCAAAGGAACTGCCGGGAATTGCAAGCAAATGTAAGGTGAGTAGGGACAATGTTTGTTTTAGACGAAACAGAGAGTTAAGAGATGATAAAGAGACAGAAAGACAAGGAACGAGAGAAAGATAGTGGGGATTTGAGAAATTGGAGAGAGAGAGAGAGAAGTTGGTGAGAGCAGGAGGAGAGGGAAAACGAGAGAGAGAGAGAGAGCTGAAGATAGAGCTGCTGAAAGAGAGAAGAGGGAAAATGTCCAAGAGCAATAGAGAGACAAAGTTGGGAGAGAAACCGAGAGTGATAGAGCTGAGAGAGGAGAAAAGGAAATGGAGAGTGGTGTTGGAAAATGAAGGAGAGAGGAGAAAGAAAGAAGAAAAATGAAAGAGAAGATTGTGTGTGGGAAAGTGAAGCGTTGTGCACTGGAGTCAACTTGCCCTAACCGAAGTTGACTTCGCCCCATGCGGAGTCAACTTGGGTTTTGTGGAGTCGACTTCGGCGAAGTCGACTTGGGTTGATTGAAGTTGACTTGGCTCTCCAAACTTAGTTTTTCTAAAATGCTCCCCTTATCATATTATGCTTCTAATGAAATTCAATTCTGCTTATTTTATCATTTCTAATTTTAGAAAATGATTCTTTTGCTAAAGGTTTGGTAAAAATATCTACAATGTGGTCATCTGTTTTCACATATTCTAGACAAATGTCATGATTTTCAACATGTTCACAAATGAAATGATGCCTAACATCTGTATGCTTTGTTCTAGAATACAACACAGGATTTTTGGTCAAACAGATTACACTTTTGTTATCACATTGATAATTGGAATTTGGTAACATATTTTGTGGACATTTTATACCAATTTGGTGGGTAATTAATTGAAATTAATATGAAATTTGGTTTAAAATGTGGTTTTGCAACTTTTGGGTATTAAATATTAATTTTAAGTAATTTAAACAATTTTTATAATCTTTTGGGTTGAAATTACATTTTATTTATTGCCATAGGCTTGGAATAATTTTTATAACCCACTAATGATTTTGGCAAATTAATGATTTTAAATATTTTTTATGTAGGAAAACAAACTACACCAAGTGGGCCTCACAAGATCACGGCTAGGAATCAATACCGTCCAAAGTATGCACAAATCAACACCGTCCATGCTAGTGGGCCCATGCAGAAATCCATATTTTTTTATCCCACAATCTAGACGGTTCAAAAATCAACAAATCAGCCTATGGACCCCATTAAACCCATACACAAAATCACATGACTTATAGCACCAAATTAACCATCCACTGCAATCTGAAAATTCAGTCATCCACACATGCTACTCATTAAAGTCCATCCATAGCATTCGCATGAATTTCCTGCAACATTCATAACATCCAACCCATTGGAATATAGATGAATAGGTTCTTTAATGTAGAGATAAACCTATCAAATTGCTTCTATAGTTTAGCTTGTATATGTCTCTGCAAGAAGGGCAAAGGAGGTTGGTGTAGTGGAGGTGGAACATAAAGCTTTTCTACTAGTAGTTTGAGTTGTTACTCCTTGCTTTACTAATATTCATGCTCAGATTTGTTATCAGCTTTTTTCTCTTCAGTTTGAGTTGGCTCGAGTTGGTAACTGCTAGGGAGAGTGATTAGAGGTAAGTATTATAAGAGTTATCACTTACATGAGTTTACTAGTCTGAGGTATCCTGAATGAAGAAATTACACTCAAATGTGCAGTAAGATGCTCTACAAATCTCGCAAGAGGCATGTTGAGATGAAGTTGCACCTTAGTCTATGGCTTCCTATTTCTTTTCTCACAACAATATCTAATCCCACTTAGTGTTTAAAGAGTTGAGGACTTCAATCTCATACATGCCCCCACATCAAGAGCGGCCCAGATGTTGCCAAATGATAATTCGTAAAAATGTGAGTTATCATGGCCCATTTTAGACTATATTTGTGCATTACTTCAAGAGATTAGGCATAGTTTGTATCCATTTAGCTTAATTTTCACTTGCTTTGCATTTTGGAAGCATTATTTAGTTTTTATACATTTTTAGCATTATTTAGTTTTTATGCATTTTTAGTCCATTTATTTAGTTTATGTAATTTTTACAAGAAGGACGGGCGAATTATAAGCAATGCGGGCGAAGTGGATGCAAATCAGAACCAAGTCACGAGGCAGGTGGATGGCGCCCAGCCGCCAACCTACATGCCCTTGCCAGAACTCCAACATAATCCATCAACCAGTAGCTCCTAGGGAGTTGGCGCCTAGGCACCACTACGGATCCATATGCGCGCGGATTTCTGCACATGTGATGCGCAAGCTACCATTATAAATAGAAACCTAGGGCTGCGTGCAAGGAGTTCTGGAGGCCATAGATGTAGAAAAAGAAAGGGTCATGGCTACTGTGGAGAAAAGAGAGAAACACATAAGCTTCAAGGAAGGAGAGAAGAGCAAGTAGATATCCAAGCTATCATTGCAGATCCATTAAGTTTCATCTCCTCTTTTCATCTATCTCTTCTTATTTTGTAATTCTCCTTTCTTGGGATGATTATAACTTGGTTTTAATGGGAATTAAAGTCATGTTTATGGGCCGAACCTTCATATAGTGGGAGATATGTAGGATTTGAACTCATAACTTATGATATTTGGTTTTCTTATGCTTGAATTGGTAATACTATTGTGTTGTGACTTGTGTTACTTGAGATTACCCTTATATATCATGCTTAATGCGTTTACAAGCCTTGCAACCTTATAGATTGATCTGATATTCAGATTCATGCTTGGAAAAGTGGGATTTGAATAAGATCCATATACGAGGCACAGATATTCTAACTCATGTTGTTGTTAAGGATAGGAGTATACCTATTAATCCTGTGTAACCACGATTAGGTTATATTGTTATCAACCTGGTTTTACTTGTTGGAAATATGTGGAAAATAAGCTAAATCAATGTTTTGATGATTAGCAAATCAATTTGAATAAGTCTTGGCTACTAACATGTTTGTGGAAGTGATTAAAGGAGATACATTTGAAGAAAATGAAGCATGGAAGAATAAGTCGATTTCCAAGTCGACTCCAACATCGACTTCGAGGCGTCATTTCCTTCTAGAGTTGAAAACGGGGAGTAGAGCTGCCGAAGTCGCAAACGAAGTCGACTCTGCATGCAACTTGGGCGAAGTCGCAGACCAAGTTGACTCTAGCATCAACTTCGAAATGACTATTCCTTCCAGAGTTGAAGTCAAGACTCCGAAGTGCCGAAGTCGCACCACAAGTCGACTCCACTTGCGACTTGAGGTGAAGTCGCAGGCCAAGTCGACTCTAGTAGTGACTTGGAGGCATCGTTTT
>JAXCLR010000050.1:29382192-29419918 GCA_035584095.1 Annona squamosa | reverse complement strand
AAGCATTCTATAGTTGTACTGGAATGATTGATTGTTTAACTTATAGTGTGGATCTGACAAAACAAACCTAGTATTTACATAGTATTTTGAAACAACGAGTTATTAGCTCAAGCATTCTATAGTTGTACTGGAATGATTGATTGTTTAACTTATAGTGTGGATCTGACAAAACAAACCTAGTATTTATCAAACTTTTCTTTCATTACTCTATCCATCAGGGAGGGGAATCTTCTTCATTAGACATCATGCAAGATTGTTTGAATCTTAACATCCTTAACAAAATATTTATTTCAGTGATATCAGTTGGTGAAGATAAAACATTAGTAATATCTTAAAAATTCTCTAAAAAGGAACACATAACTCTTGCATTTTTCCAATTTATTTTAGATGTAGAAACTTCAGGTAGAATGTCCTTGTTTTCATCTTCCAATATATATATTTCAAATTTTAGAGTACTCTGCAACATAAAAATTCTAGAATTCCAAAGATTTGTAACATCTGAACGTAAGGATCTATGACTGGGAACCTATGACTTACAATCATCTATCAAAATTTTGTTATTTCCCAACAGAACTCCTATATACAGGATTGAGCCAGTTCTGTACATGGGTGCCCCTCCCATGTGCTTGCGATGAGTGGGAGCTCTATGCACTTGATTGGGTTTTTTCAGAATAGGCTTTTAGGAGCTTGGTAGTTACCTTATTTTACACCATGTTGGGTTAACCCTCAGTCTACCATTTGGAATTTTAGAAAATGGAACCATGGGGATTATTTGTTTATTTTTTTTGGTTGGGTGGGTTTAGGTTGAACCCAACCTAAGTTTCACTCCCTACTTATTGGGATATGATCCAAAAATTGATAGAAATGATGCAATAAGTGTTTTAAATGGTAATTTATATTAGAAAATAAAGTCTGACTTGCTTGTTAGGTTGTACTAGCCATCTTCTTTTGACTACATCTTGAGATTTTGGGTTTGTTATATTTTAGTTCTTCTTATATGCGTAACTGTTTATGTACACATGCTGGCTAAAATTTTGCGTGCAAAAAGGAAGGGGCCATGCCAAGTTGTCAACAGGGTCTAAGGTGTTCCCTTTAGGATTAGGAATTAGTGTGTTAAGAGATGATAGTTATTTTCCTTTGGCAGGACCTTCCAAAAACCAATTTATTGTAATATTTATTCACTTTATTTAATTGTCTCCTACCTTTTTCCTCATATCCTAAATGTCCTAACTTAAAATTTTTCTTTGCTTCAACATTCTTTGACAGATTTTTATGATTCTTGACTTTTCCTTTCTAAGATTGAACTTTTTTATTTGATTGGTTTTAGAAATTTCTTCTCATCAAGAATGTGTTTGGGAAGCGATAAAACTTTTGGACAGAAAATTTTTGGTGTAAAAGTTGTTAAATTGATAGAAAATGATGTGATATGATAAGGGTAATGATGAGGTGTAAAGAGAATAAAGTTAAAATAGATAAGTAAGTTGTATGGGTAGTTGTTTAGAAATGATTAAAAAATAGGGTAGTTGTATGAGAATATGTAAAAAAATAATTTTAAAATATGGTAGTTATGGAGAGTGAAAAGTTTTAGATTGAAAAGTTTTAGTTTGACAAGTTTTTGTTAAAAACAAACATGCTTCAATTCCTGAATAATATTTAGAAGGGGATACTAATCATACTGTTCATTTTCACCTTCTGTCTGCTATATTAAGAGCTCTAATCATGTAACATATCTTATTCAAGTTAATGCTAACATTTGTCTATTGTAAGCTGTTAAATTCTGAGTGACCCCCTCTTTTATCTAATTTTAGGATGATCAGAAGGTTGTGAAGAAGCGAAAAACAGAGCTTGGAGGGACTTTCTCGGTAGCAAGTTGGATACTTTTTATTGGTCTCCTTGCAGCGTGAGTGGCTTATGGTATTCTAAATTGAGAGAAAGTATATTGACATACGGTTGTCTAGTCTGACAAGTTTGACCCTTATTCTGAATGTCATATTCATTTTCATTTCTCCTTTTGCACCTTGAGCTGCTATAAACTTGTCTTTGTTCCTTTCGCAGGTTGCTTTACCAGATTATTGCAAAAAGAACCGTCGAGGTACACAAAATAAGACCGACCAATGCTCCTGATTTATCTGCATTCCTCAATGACATGGAATTCAACATAACTACAGTGTCTAGCATGAGTTGCTCCCACCTGCGTGGTCTTGGTACTTTGGTGGTTGGCACTTCTGGTTCTGTTGATTATAGAGTCTCTCCTTTGTCTAACTTTGCGAGATATTCCTGCCAAAACACAAGCAGGGGACCAACTATTACTTTTAAGTGCAGCAGTTGCCAGATTCCTATGGATAGCTGCTATATTTCATGGCAGTTTATTGATCTTCCAAATGACCCAGCTACTGCGGTGGGTTTTCTTTTCAATCTTACTGCAAGGAAGCATGATGACAATAAACATGTGAGCTTTGTTAGTGGTACTCTAAAATCCCGGAACAATATGGATGAGAGACCCAACACGTTTAGAGGGCCTGAAGGGAATGTATTAAAGATTCATTTGTTCCCCAGGAGATATCGTAATATAGATAATCTCAGCCTCATCCAGCCTTTGGTTCATGAATTTCTTCCTGGTTCATCCTTTTTTGAGACAAGTCAGTTCAATGCCTCTCTTTTGAGTTCAGTAGATGGATTAATCAATACAACATTGCAAGTCAGCTTTCTTTCTGATTACATTGTTGAGGTTGACAATGAAAATGCTCTTGGGCCTGGTAAGAATTTACTTTCTTAGTATAAGAAGAAAATGGTTATCTGTTGTCATTCCATTTCAAGTTAGAATCCTTTTAAAGCTATTCCCTCTTAATTTTTTAATCATGTTATTACATTTAAGACATTTAAAATGATGTGCTAAATGATATTTTCCCTCTCTGGTTAGGGTTATAAGAGGCCACAATTGTTTTACTGCTATGATGTATTTATAATTGAAGATATTCTTCTTTCTGCTTTATACTTTAGGGGATTGAAAACTGACGTTCATGCCTGTAGGGGCTGTATGGAGGATTTTTTTTAACATTTTTTTTCAAAAATTTTCCCCCTTTAAGATATGAACTAATGTATCTGTACGATGCCAAAAATCTCTTTAATTGGAAACTTATATGTTATAAATATTTAATTTCATTTGAGGGTGAGAATGAGACGATTTTCTGAAAATAAATGTATAGTATGAAAGAATTTTCAAAGTACTGGTTTTGGCATCATAGCTAAATATATATAGATCAATATTATAAAAGATCTTTCCATAAAAAGATATTATAAAAGATTTAGATATTAAAAAGCTTATGAGAAATGAAAGAAACCACTTGTACAAACATTTGTTTTTAGTCATTTCCCTTCATAAATGTATAATAGAATCATATTACATAAAGAAAATAGACGACATATTTCTGTTTTTATATTGTCATTTTCCATTTCTATGAAAATTAGCAGAAGATGTCACATATGTTTTTCCATGCAGTCCAATACTCCTCATGCCTCGTAGTTTTCAGTATTGGCCTTATGCCCCACAGAGAAGTTATGCAACTTGATTGTTCGCTCAGCACTTCCACCTGTTTTAACTTCAGAATGATTATAGAAATCTTTGTCCTAGTTTTAGTGGTAGCACTCCCAGTTTCAGGCTATAGTCCCTTCATCTACTCTATCAATCGAGTTCAGAAGCTGGTTTGTCAGCCAAAAAGCTAGTAGTAACAAGCACAAGGGAAGAAACAATGGGGTGCTTTAAAAATTTTGTTTGACCATTGAGTTGTGATTGAATGAAAATGAAAATTTTATAAGAGGACATAAGACCAATTATGCATTACGGGCAAAATGTTGGGCAGTTAAGAATAACATTTACATAGAATGAGCTAGTAGAAACGAGAATGTTAGTGTGTAAGAAGTAAAAATAAAGTTAGAAATGGAGTACTATTTGACAGCCTAAAGCTGAAATCAATAAGTAATGAAATGAGGGAAGGCATATTAGAGTGGTTTGGGTATGTTAACTGGAGTCCTAAAATGTAACTCATTAGGAGAACTAAGTTTATTAAGAAACAAGGCCATAAGAAATAAGAAATTGAGAAGGTGGCCCAACAACACATGGATAAACATAATTAAGAAAGATATAAATACATTAGAGATTACGAAGATCATCGTTTATAATTGTAACAATGGTACAACAAGATCCATCTGGTTGACCCCATAGGTGGGAAATAGGTCGGAAATAGCTTATGGTGATGTTGATTTTGATGTAGCACAAGCAGATGAAACACAAAAAGAGGAGAGATTCTCTCAGGGGGATGGGAAGGAAGAACCGAAAAAAATGACAAAATTAGGGATTTAGTAAGCAAGGAAAGTAGATGGCAAGAGAGACATTTTGGGAATTTATGCAAAAGCAATTGACTTTTGAAGTATAAAAGACGGATAAGATTGTTTCTAATTTGTGAGAAACCATGTGGTAATTTTTGGCCATTATATGTTGTTAGTCAAAGATGATGGGTGGCCTATGGCATCGTCATGTGTATTTCACAATCTTATTCATGAATGCAACATTTATGGGGGGCGAGATGCAAACATAGTTATGTGATCCTCCTAATTAGATTCTAGTTACACTTGAAAGTTCAAATTGTGTTTTGGCACATGCAGATATTCTCACTCACAGTAGTTAGAGGCACAAGGCACAGGCTCGATTGAAGCAAGGCGGTATATAAAATGTATCTAAAAAATAGTTTTACTTAAAACTAGTGAAAACAAATAGTATTAACATTCGAGAGTTAAATCCATGTATACCTATAATTATCAAAAGTAAAAAACCAATTCAAACCCGTTGAAATGAGTTGAGTAAAGATCAAACCCTTGGCCAATAGAGTGCGTTGAAACCATGACGTCACTAGATGGATCGATAAAACTCTATTGAAAAATTAGGATTGTCGATCTGAAGAAGGATACCTAGCTACCCATGAAGGTGAATCTGAACCCCTTGAACTTAAGAGAAATTTTCGATTCAACTTATACCTTTGGAGAGAATCGACCCTCCTGCTGAAAAAGATGGTCAGAATGACACTATGATGTTGTGTTGACGTAACCAAAGCTCTGTCTTCAAGGAAGCTAATTAATGCAGTAGCCCTCGGGAGCATTAAATGCGACACCAATAATTATAGAGACTGAAGCTGGCTTATTTGTCATAAGCCACTCACGTTAGACATTGTCTGACGTTTGGCTAATAAAAAACAAACACGTCACCTTATAAAGAATCTGATGGAGTTGATTGGATATTCGCCCTTGGCATCATGCACATGCTATCCTTGTACAAACCATGTATAAAAACTAGAAGACATTCTTGAAAAAGGGGGGGGGGGGGTTGTGGGCGCAGTTGATCTATGACTCAATGGATTGATCTTCACGGACAGGCAGAACATACTAGCCTTGTACTTTCAGTTGGTTTTATCTTCCAAATCTCAATATTGGAACCTTGGCTTCATTGGTCCCATAGTTTTTTTATTATTATTTTTTTTTATTGTGATCTCGTGTTGGTGGATCACTTTTTCCACGTCAAACGTTTGTCTCTTTAACCCCATTTTCCACCTTCGATTATTAAGGCCCTTAATTTGGTTTAGCCAAATCCTAGATTAATTTTGGACCTATTATCTACCATATAACAATCATAAATCCCATTTTAATAGATTAATATTGTTCAAAACTATCATCAGATTCAATCAGCAACATCAGCAATTTTCAATTAGCATTAGAGAATAATATATGAATGTATTCTCAATCAACATAACAACATTTTTCAATAAGCAACATCAGAGATTTTCAATTAGCAGCATAGAATAATATCAACATTCTAACATTTCCAATTTTCGAAAACACCATTCAACACTATTGCACTAATAGTCTAAATTCTAATACTTTAATAGGTTAATTCATTTGAGAAGGCAATAGCCAAGAAAAAAAATGACGTGTGACCTAGGCATATGATTAACATGAGAAAGCAGCAATAAAACAAAAAAAAAGAAAAAAAAGAAAAGAGGCCAGCTGCTGTAGGAGGAAACAGAGTAAAGAAAAAAAAAGGTGGTGGGTTGTGGTGTTTGGGACAAAAAAAGGAAGTAGGGTAAAGAGAAAAGAAAAAGAAAACAAGGTGTGGGTTGTGGCTAATAGGAGAAAAAAAGTAGTTGGCGGCTGTATTACCAACAGCTAATTGTAGCTAAAAAATAGCCAATAAGGCCAGGTGCCAGCAGTAGAACAAGGAGAAAGTGAAGGAGAAGGAAGAGTAGGAGAAGCAAAAGTGGCAGCAGGAGAGCGACGAAGAAGAAGCAATAGCAACCTTATGCAGCAACAATCGAAGACACAAAAGTAGCAATCATCTCCTTCTTCACTTTTTCGTCTATTCTTTTTTGTTGCTTTTTTTTTTTTTTTGGCCCTTTTCCATGGCAGAAAGGGACAACCTTGTTCGTGGTTTTGAATGAGGCTTCTCTGATCTTAAACCCCTTCTATTTTTTTTAATCAAATCTTTTTTCATTTAAAAACAGATAGCCTTTGCGGAGTTATTAAAGTGTGTGCCTTGTGTTTACGGTGAAGGTGCGTGCCTCCTTGCGCCTTCTTAAATTTGTGCCCCTTGTGTTGGTGCACCTAGATGTACTTTATGCCGATGTGCGCCTTTGCCAACTATGCTCTCACTTCCTCATTTTATACATGGTAACAATTTTGCAGTGTACGTTTGTATTCTCAATCTACCACCCTATTGTTGTATGAACCCCCAGAGTGGGCTCTGACATCTTTTTTGATTCTTGAGATCATATTTTGGTCACTAGAGAGAAGACCTCTGAATTCGGAGATTTCTAAAAGCCAATTGATTATCTGAACTAGGATATTCAATCCTATAGTTGAAGTACTGTGCAGATTTTAGAGGTTCACAATCATCCATCGAGTTTATTGTGTTGGCAAAATGTTTTGTTTTTCTCCTTTCCTTCCCTAAGACATGCGTTCATCCTTGTTTGTTTTGTTTTGTGTGGTTTATCTTTGTTTCATTTCTCATGTGCAGTGGGCTTTCTTGCAAATGTTGGTGGTCTGTTTGCATTGAGCGTTGCCATTTTCTTTTGCTTCTTAATACAAGTAAGTTACTGGTTGTACCACTCATCTAAATGTTTTCATATATGCATCTACTTGGTTTTCCACATTTTCTTGATTGGGTGACTTGCTGATATTTGTTATGTTTTTCTTTGTATTATTTGTCCACTACAAGATTTAACTATTAGACTAATTAGCTTATTTATGGCAACAAATAATGCTAGTTAGCATGACTCATTTGCCATGCAACTAATGTTATGTAGACAAATTTCTTTTTCTTCTTCTTTAACTGAAATGATTGTGTAAGAAGCTTTAATGTTGTCATAGGCACTTCACTCCAACCATTTGCACACTATATGCTTCTCTACGTAAATGCATTTTGTACAAATGTTTTCTACCACATGAATCTCCTCTATGTTGTTATTTTTTAGGAAATGGCTGGTAAATCATCTTATAGGAAACAAATATTTTTATCGCTTACCTAATTCTGTCAACAATGTGAACAATATTATTGATAGTATCTTCAAAAGCCAATATTATCTCTAGTTTATTATTGTTAGAGATATTATTGATATTATTCCTAATTTATTGGTAATATCAAAGATGTTATTATTTTAGTTATAAATTATTACACAAATCTTTAATTTTGATAATTTATTCTCTTATTTATTTTAAGACAACTATGATGAGCTTCTAAATCATTAAATACCTTATCTACTAAGTGATCTTGTTTATGAATGTTTATATTAATTACTACATAGTTTTCATAAATCATGCTAAAGTTTTTGGCACTATATGCATAATCTCTCATGCATTGTTATTGGTCATGAGAAGTTGATATTTGACCTATTATTCTGATAGAAGCTACTTCAAAACTAATGTATTGGCTTACAACGGAAGTACACGTGTTGCTCAAGTAATAAAAAGATGAGTACGAGATCGTTCCCATGACAAAGTAAACTAAATAAGTTATAATCCAATATTGAAAATGGCACTTAAAAGTTGATTCAAATAATATGATATTACATTGATGAGAAAAGAAATAATTAAATTTTAAAGTAATCATCTTCATCATCATCATAAGCCATTTCTCACCTAGGTGGGGTCAGTTGCATGGATTCTGTTGTGTCATTCTTGATGATTTAAGGTTAAATTTTCAGTAATTTGTAATATTTTAAAATCTTGTTTAATTACTTCGTCCATGATTTTTTGGGTCTTATTTTCATTCTCCTATCACCTTCTACTTGGATAGACTCTATCCTCCTAACCGGTGCCATTTCAAGCATCCTTTTAACATGACCAAACCATCATAATCTATTTTCTCTCATTTTATTACCAATTGGTCACTTTTAGATTTTAAAGTAATGAGACCGGTAATTGACAACGATTAAGGGAGGCGACATTAAGTATTACGGTACTTAAGGCTGTGATTTCTCTCAACACATTTTACATGAGCTTTTATCTGGTCCCTATTGATTTTCTTAGGTGGATTATTAATCTAAGACACTACATTAATTATACATTTCTTCTAACATATATAATCTTAGCAAACAATTTCCAAACTTTATATATTTGTATGAGGATGAAGGTAGATTCTTGCATGTTAAACAAGCCTTACACATGATTACATGAGATTAGTCGGTATATTTCTATCCGGACTAATAAATCAACTCAACCAATAGCCAAGATACAAGAACCCTAGCGTAGTGTGTTGAACTCATGCCATTCAACGTAGGTCTCACCTCAAGCTTGCTTTTCCAAGCATTACATGGGCACCTACATCATTTCACGAGATGGCCAAACTTTTAGAAGCATTAAACTCAAATTAAATGGATAATCCAATCATAGAAAATGAAGTAGGAATAAAATATGAAGTCATGAATACATTATGAGTTCCATAACCCTAAATGAAGTTTAGCTCATGATTAGCATAAAAAAACCTAAGAGAAAGCTCCCTAAACACATATCCAACAAAAGATAGAAGATATGGAGCAAAGAAAAAAGAAAAACAAAAAAGAGAAAGGAATGAAAACCCAAGTGGATTCCTCTTCTTGATGCTTTTTCTCTTCCTTTTCCCTTTAAAAGCATCTCTTCTTAGCTCTCTTCTCTCTCCCTTCATGTCCTCCTTCCCCCTTTCTTTTAGAAACCCAAAGAGATGAATTTATATAGTGGCTCAAAATAGCTTTGTACACGTGCAAAATTCACACACATAACCTTTGTGGCTGCGGTGCTTGTGGCTATGGCCATGACCTTGCTGGACAGCTGGTATTGTAATTTTTGTAAGGTGGTGGAATTGTTGGCCACATCCACAACCTTATTGGTGCCAGAGTTGCGCTTTGACGACTCCAAGCGATTTCTTTCCTTTTCCATCTTTCGTTCTCTTAATTTGCATGTTACTCACCGAAATTTCCTTAAAAAAAAAAAAAGCAAAACCGAACATAGACAAGTAAATGCAATCTAATTTAATCTAGTAAATCAAAATAATTTGAAATGAAATGGATTGTAAATGAATTACAAACAAGAAATGCATGGAAACTACACAAGATAGAAGAAATTCACGACTGATGCAAACTAAAGCAAATCCTATTAGAATTTACATGTTTCTCGCGAACTAGTGTTCAAAATTGGTAGAAAATGAGCTTTAATAAATCTATTTTCATAAAGTTATCACATCCCACTTCAATTTAACTCAGGTTAAATTGATGTTATTTGTGTAACCCTATGGATGTAGCTCATTTTTGAAGATTAAATAAAAACCAACCATTTGCTTGATGTAACATCATTTGTTTTATCATGGAACCAAAAATCATTACAATCAAGGTTGTGGGCGGGCAACATTTTGCTCAAAAATATATATTCATGCATAAATTATGAGCAATGGTCAAATTCAGCTACAAATATTTTATAATTTAATAATATTTTATGGAATCGTTTATCCATATGTTACTGATTTTTCTGTTTAGATGTGAAAAATATAGTTTTAGAATTGGTACATGAATTAAACAATTTTATTAAATAATTTAACACATTTTAAGATGGGACCTATACATACCTTTGATTTAGATGAAACTTGATTTTTTTAGTTAAATAAATGATTCTAAGGGTTTGTTTAGTACTAAAGTTAAAAAAATGGCAAAATTTATATGAAAAAATTTGAAAAATTGAAGAGTAATGTGATGTGATAGGAGTAATGATTAAGATTAAAAATGATAAAGATAAAATAGGTAGGGCAGTTGTATGGAAAATTTAAAACAATAATAGAAAAAGTTGGGTTGTTTGGTAAAAATGTAATAATAGGTGATTGATTTGTAATTTTCTCTACAAAGGTCTACATGTAGAAATTCTAATGCTAGTGTGGATCTTGCAGAAACTTTAAAAAATCCTAACCCATCTTTTTCAGCACTAAGATTGTAAGATTGAAATGGAGTGGCAAGCATGTTTGTCACTTAGCCACCTTGTTGAACCATATTATATAAAAAATATATATGTTTGATTAGGAGTGGTATGCAAGAAAGAAATTGGTCATTACTCCCACGTAATTATTCTTGAAATTGGGTTATCGATTCATCCTTGCTACTACATGCTTTTAAACACATGCACAAATTTATTTATTCAAGTTTTGATTGATGTGATGGTTCTAATAGATGAAATTGGAGAAGTAAATTAGACATTAAACAAGTGAAACGATTCCCTATGATCTAGTGGTTTTAGAATTGGTCACACCAAAATTGAATGTATGAAATACAACTTTGATAATTGTGATCACCTAGATGAGGAACCAATTAAGTAATACTAAAAGCTTATCACTTTCGGTATTTGGAATCAACAGTTCAAGAAAATAGCAAAATAGAGAAAGATATCATAAATAGAATGCAACAAATGCAATAAAGGAAATGATGAAGAGTTTTAGGAGTTTTATGTGACCATGAAGTTTCAATTAAATTGAAACAGAAATTTTATGAAGCAGAATGTTGGGCAGTTAAAGAGCAACATACATAGAAAAATAGAAATGAAATGCTAAGGTAGATGAATGGTAAAACAAGAAAAAATAAAATTAGAAATAAAATAACTCGTGATGTCTGGAAGTAAAAATAATATGTGATAAAATGAGGAAAAATAGACTAAGGTGGTTTTGTCATGTTAAATGGAGACTTGGAATGACACAAATTGGGAGAGTTTAGTTTATTTGAATTAGAAGGTGGTAAGAGAATGAGAGGAAGGCTGAAGAAAATATGGATGAAAGTAATTAAACAAAATATGAAAATATTAAATATTACTGAAAACTTAATTATTGATTTTGAAGAATGGCGTAGCAAAATCCATGTAGCTGACCTCACTTAAGCAAGAAATGACATATGATGATGATTAATGAGACAAAGCTGAAAGCCCTCATACTTAGGAGCAACCCTCAACTCTACTTGTACCTTTGAAGAGAATCAACCTACCTACTAAAATAGGATGGTCGGACTGACACCACGATGTCATCGTGATGTAAATAAAGCTTCTCTTTTGAGGAATCTAATTAATGCAGCATCCCTCGAGACTAAATGCGATACCGACTGTTACAAAGGTCAAAGTTGGCTCACTCATTATAAGCCGCCCACATCAGACCTCATCTGGTGTTCGGCTAATCAAGAGTAGACATGTCATCCTATAAGGAATCTGATGGAAACAAATGCATATTCACCCTTGATATCAAGCACATGCCACCCTTACATAACCCGTATATAAAAACTAGTAGACATCCCTTTCGATGGGGGGAGTTCAATCAATGATTAAATGGTTTGATGTACATATGTAGGAACATATTAGCCACTTCAATAGTAGAACCTTGGCCTAACTCCTGTGTCTTTTACCCCATTTTCCACCTTTGATGATTAAGGCCCTTAATTTGGTTGAGTGGAACCCTATACCAATTTCGGACCTATCAATGGTGATGATGAATGATGATGATGATGATGATTTATGTTGCGACAGAATTCCTCTAGCCGTCCAAGAAAATAAAAACATTTAGCCTCACATTATCCTAAATAATCATGATAACTATCTCATGGCTATTCATCAAAGTACCCTAGATAATTACAATTAAAATTCCTGCTTACCTCTAAATGTAGAAATTAAGGTAGAATACAGTAGTCATGCTTTTTCTTTTGCATCTTACTCAAAAAATCTACTATAAGCCTCTTATTGGTTTCTCTCCTTCCTCCTCTTCTTTTCACGGCCTTAAAAAAGCATTCCTGCTCTCCCACTTTCAACTTTCAAGTCAATCATGGCTTATAAAGCGAAAGGTAAAGGATTTGATATTTGCTGACGAAGTAAGGTGTCGACTTGCTGCTCTATCTGTTAATCAAAGCAGTGTCCTTCTAACCATCCCACTTACATGGGTTTTTAAATTAAAAGCTTATAGAAAAAAAAAATTCTAAGTTCAATTTTTAGATGATCAATTTTCAATGGTCAAAGAGTCAACATTATCAAGTAGGTTGTCTTGTATGTTTTATTCATTGAAAAAGTGTACTCCACATAGTCCATACGACACACAATCGTAACAAGGGAATTGCATTGTAAGCAAAACTGCTTGATCCAGGAAATATCGAAACCTTGTTATCTAAATTTATTTTTTTATACAAGCAACATGAGTCTCTTTGCTTAAATCTTCCGATTCAACAATTATGTCCTTGTGTTCAGAAAAAAAAAAAAAATTGTCCTTGGGATATGGCAAAAGGCAATTCAATCCCTATATCTCATGACTACTGAATACCTCTTCTCCCCTAAGCTGAACTGTATATTTTCTTGCAGTAGGTAAACACGGGTGGTACTTTCATTTCTGAATTCCTGTATTTCAGTTTTAGTAAGATATATTTCCTTCTTTGCCCATTTTTGACATCCTTGACACAAGCCTTACAAGTGTCAGTGAACTGCAATTTTTTCTCGAGTTATGTAGCCCTTATCTGTTGTTTTTACTACCAAACTCAACAATTTTGCTGGAAATTTTAAGGGTTTTGCAACATTTCTTGCACAAGCTTGAAATTTTCTGAAGTTCTTCCACCAGATGCAGTGTAAACATTAATCTTTTAAGCTCGAAAATCAGTCTTGACAGTGTATTTGCAGAATTTTTCTCTTTGTCAATTTCACAAGCATGCTATTGGTCTGTCTGGAGGATGAAAATGCCTGCAAGGATGCCTATTCGTATATTCATGCCATTCAACAGTCGCATGCAATCACCCTAAGAATCATGCCCCATGCCACCCTAAGAATCAGTTCCTAATTTCTGATGGTTCTTGGAAGGCAGTGGTGGCCCATTATCTATCACATTCAACAAGAGTTATCATGTGGTCCATCTTTGGGATCACAGCTATATGATGGGAGTTGAATCCTTTTTCTATTCTTTATATGTTTGAGGATCTACTTGTTTGATCTTCTAATTTAAGGAAGGTAAAAATTTCTAGAAAACTGAATGGTAGTAGCCATTGGAAGCTGGAAAAGTTTTATACATTAACACCTTTTCTTGACAGCAATGTCCTCATTTTTTGAGGATTAAATATATAATTGGGTAGGTTGAAAAGTATTGCCCTTGACTTTGCAATCCACAGTTTGAATACAGAATTAAGAAACTCCGGAATGAAGATAGCATGTTACGCAGCATAAGAAGTAGGAGGAGAGCTCAATTGCATTGGGACAAGGTATGTCTTTTCATCTAGGGAAAATTTAATGTTGCGTATTTCTTTACCGGTAGTAACATTATAATAGTCTGTTAATAATGCTTTAATTTTTGTCTAGTTGAGGAGATATGTGATGTACACTTGGGGTCCTAATAATCTGGATGGTGAGAACAAATACTCTGCAAAGGAGCATTCTTTATTGGATTCTATTCGTGGATTTGGATCACTTAGGAAGAAAACACCAAGTACATCAGGTTCTATAAATATCAATAGAAGTACCAATCCTGCTGTTGAGACTGTAAGCCCTTTTTAATTTTCAGCTGTTTTTGTGGATGAAGCAATAGATGATAACAATTTTCATTTGAAAAAAGGATTTGAATGCTTTCCGATAGTATTAACTTCTTCTGTAACTATTGGATTCCAGAAAATAATTCCAGGAGCTTCACAGATAGAGATGGTTGAGAAATGTTCACCAGAGGGAAATGAAAATCTAGAGGTAGATTTATCTGATTCCGAGGGCATCCATGTGAGTTCAATCTATTCTTGATCTTCGTTTGTTGCAGATTTATGATTTACTTAAGAAACATTGCTTGCTTCTTGTTCTTCATTTGTTGCAGATTTATGTAAAAGTGGTTCCATGTAACCAACTGCATTTTTAATGTGTTGACGATCGATTCAAAATCAAATCCATTAATTTTAATTAACATTATTTGTTTAACCTGAGACCTAGTTTCATCCAAATCAAATATGTACATGGGCCACATTTGCTTAAAAAAGATATATTCATGTGTAAATTAGAGAAAATATTTAGATCCATTCATATACGATTAACATGTAATAATACTTTATAAAATCATTTATCTGCATAGTAAATACTACTTTGAATTGTTATTTAGCATTAAATCATTTTGTTACATTGATTTTACACATTTGTAGATGGGACCAATGCAAAGTGATATTAGATAAATGAAAGGGTTTCCATGGTAATATTAATGATGCTAAATATACTAGATAGACTAGATTTTCCATTAAAGATAAAAAATATTAAAAATGAGGAGGGGGGAGGGGGTTACATGGGTTTCATAGAAGCATTCTCGTTTATAATTACATAAGAAACATTGCTTGCTTTCAGATGATGAAGTGCCCTCCAACTGGGTTATGTTTTGACTGACTTGCTGGTGTAATTTGTGATTGTAGATTGGACACCTGATAAGCCTGTTGAGTATTGATTATTGAGTGCATACATACCACTTTGGACAATTAGCTAGGCTAAAATTGTCAAGCCCAAAAATTCTTTTCATGTAGGACAGGATGCCCTAAATCAATGAAAGGGAAGACTTTGGAAGAAAAAAGGAAGATACTCTTAATAAAGAAAGAAGGGAAGAATAAAAAGAACCACAGATCAAGTAGGAGAGAGAACAGGCAGGAGAAAGAAATAAGTAGAGAAGAAGATAGAAGAATGGGGAAAGATCCTCACAAGTAGAATGATGAGGGAAGAAACAATAAAAAGGTTGTAGGCAGAGAAAGAAGAGAAGATTAAAGAAATAAAAGAAGAAGGAGAGAATTTGAGAAACCAGAGAACAGAGATGTTTATAATAAACTAACTTTGATGCCTTTTAAGGCCTATTAAACATATATTTATAGATGAAATAAACCTAATAAGTTTAGCTAACTTATTAGAGAAGAAGCTGCTACTAGTTATTGAAGACAATGGAGATCTTGCTATGAAGGCAATGCTTCCAGCTAGGGGCGCACACTAGGCTGCTTTTGACTGATGCGGACTGGTTTGGCACCAAAATAACTTAGTTTTGGGCTTCTAGAAAAGTACATAATATCTATGAGTACCGGCTTAACTCAACCCAAAATTAGATAGTATGGAATTTTGGAAAACACAGACCACCCTTAGAAATACCCGCTTAGTATTTTGCTCCAAAAGCTTTTGAAGTTGATGCTGCAATCAATTGGAAGTGGATTTGCATAGCTCATTGCTATTTCCATGGCAGTTGTATTACCTCAAGACACGCATGTTGCAATACTTATATCCGCTTTCACCGATGCTTCTAAATTTTTAACACGATCTCTCAGATGAACTCCATTCGAAGCTATATTAACATGTTATATCTAAAATATTGTTTGCATATTTAACATTAAAATGTAAATTTATAATTCTATATGAAATAAATTTCAAAAATATATTAATTATTAAATTTATTCGCAACAAATTAAGTATAAATAATGAGAAATGATCCTTTTAGCTTGGGCTAAGTAAATGCCTTAGCCTATTTAAACAAATTCATTTAAAACACTTTTTTTTTATTTTCCCCGTAAACTTGTTAATATAAATGCATTTAACATGGAAACTAAGTTTTATTATTTTTGGATACGTACATATATTTTTTTCGAGCTTTGAAAACATAAGGGTATTTTAAATACATATATACATATATATTTTTAAAAATCTCAAAGAAATATATACACATATCCAAAAATAATAAAATTTGCTTATATGTTAAATATACTTAGATAAACAAGCGTATGAAGGAAAAAATGTTTTACATGAGTTTTTTGGGTGGGCTAAAGCAAAGTATTTAATTATCTTGGGCTAATACAATCATTTCTCATAAATAATTATATTAAGTAGGAATAAATTTCAAAAATATATTTAAATTGATTTATAACAAATTAAGTATAAATAATTATATTAAGTAAATGTGTTGTTAAAATTTTCACTTTATATATTTAGCTATAATTAGATATTAATATTTTCATATTCAAAAGTGAAGAATATTGTAATTTGGTTATTGTAATATATATGTTTAAATTTGTAATATTATTTCATGAATAATAAAATTACAATGTTACTTATTAATTTTATCTTATGTAGTTAAATATATAAATTTTAAATTTATTTTAAATTTACTTATAAATATTTTCCTATGCAAAAGTGAATAATATTGTAATTTAACGATCTTAATATATATTTTAAAATTACAAAATTATTTCAACAATAATCAAATTACGATGCACCTTAGAGCTTTTTGCTATTAGCTTGTCCGATGTAGAATTACTGGGTTTATGCCCTAGTTCTGAGTCTCGAAGTTTTTCTTGATGTTTTTCAACTCTTCGTTGAGCTTTTCTTTTTTCTTTTTTGACTTTTCTCTCTCTTTCAAGTACTCTTCTATTTCTTTTATTCTTCCTCGGCTATCCTTTCCAATCACTCCTATAAAATCTTTCTGATTTCTACTATGATATCGTAGATATGCCGTCCTATCAATTCTTCTTGATAACTAAGATCGTTACTGCCTTGTGTGCAAAATATCCCTCTATTGCTTCAAATTTGTGCTTTTGTGATTTGAATTCCTTTAATACTGATCCTAACACAGTTTCATGTTTTTATCGACCTTAGAGCTTGTTAAAATCAAAAGAATTAAGATGAATAGAAGAATTTGTGAGTATTTACCTGGATTTAACTTTTTCAAAAAGTTTGCAACGCACGTGCATCATACTTGGTTGCATAATTAGCAGCAATCTTAATGCCTACTGGTGACTTAAAACGATTTCTGGGACTTCGAAGGTATAAGTAAAGTTTCTTGGTAAGGAGCGCAAGCTAAGCTTACTAATTTCTGATATGAAAATATCTACGCTCTCCTTTGGTGTGGAGAATTTTCATATTTATAAGTAAAAAGAGAATCTTGCAACAGTAGTTTGGTGCTACATGGTACGATATATATCTTTACTTTATAAAATTTAAACTATACCAAAGATAAGAAAACATAAAGTAAAAGATAAGATTGGACAAGTTTCTTTAGGTTGTTAGCTTGTCCGATTACACTTTGTCTTTTGGCGATAGTTAGCATCCTAAGTGATATGGAATTTGCTTTTTGACTGTTGGAACCACATTTTCTTGACAGGTGTCTACCTTTTTGCTTTACGAGTTTGTCAGTGCTGTCTAGCTTTTACTCCCTATATTTTGAATCGCATTGATCGTAGTGTCGGATCCTGGAGAACGGTGTTCTCGATCGTTTGCTTTTTTTTCGGGATAATCCTTGGATAAATCCTTGGATTTTTAATGCATTTGACGAACAATTCCACTTCATTTCTCATAAGCATTTGTAATGCTCTTTGAATTGGCAATTGTTGTTTTAGGGATAACAATCAGGACATTTTTTGAAATTGAATCATATCTTGTAAGCTTTAACAAACTATCATCTTTTATCCCTTAATACAAATGAGTCCTGAAGTAGATTATTCCACTGCAGGCTAGCACATGCCATTTTGTATAAAAGTTCTTTTGATCTGTATTAATCGAATCATCTGGAAGGAAGGCTTCTTCCTTCTCCATCATTCATGATCCAAAGTTGGAAACTTAGATACTTCTCATGCTTTTTTTGGTTGCATTTATGTGTAGAGAGTGTTAAGGTAGTGATAGATCTCTTTCTATAACCTATCATCATTACTACAAATTTGATTGCCTCAGGAAGTTTGTCAAGCTTTTCCTGGTTCTGGCGGTCTATATGTAGACAATCGATCTGTGGAATGTCAAAATCCATTTGATTAAATAACTTTTTGGTAATTTCGAGAGTTGGAAAATCTTGCTCTTTGAGTAAGAAGGGTTTCTATGTCAGATTTTCTTCAATTACCATTTTTTTTGCTAGTGTATTATTTACTAGATCAACTTGTTTGATCGGTTCTTTGACAATATCAGACAAGATTTTCTACTTGGAATAGATCATTCCAAGTTTAACTTGTAAGTTTATAACTTAAGATTTTGAGATTCCTTCTCAAGTCATTTAATATAGGCACCTGAACCCATGATCATAACGTACACTCCATTGAAGAATTCTTTCCTCCCATTATAAGCACATGTTAATCCAAAAAAAAAAAAAAAATCAACGTGAGCATTTCTTGAGCTTCTGGTTTAAGGTTTAGGTTTAGATAATGTCGTAGATTTTTTCTGATTGGATATACAATGTTGCATCCCACTTTGTTCACTTTAGTCTGAGGGGGCTCCTCTTGCAGTTCTTTTGCTCTTGGGATTTTAGTTTTGAAAAATGTAATTCTTGTCTTGATCATCAGTTTCTTTAATTTCTAAGAGTTGAACATTCTAGGATTATATTCCTTGGTTTGCTCATATTGACCCATTTTTACTTCCTTGCTTTAGGAGTTAAACATTCCGAATTCTTTTTAGAATTCTTATTTTGTTCATAATGACCAATTTTTTCTTCCTTTGAAGAATTTCCAAAAGCTCTTGCTTTGTTGTTCTTTATGGATTTTTCTAAGGCTTATGTGGGCATTCTCTAACATATTGGCTTTTTACTTTGCAGATCCAACAAATCAAAATTTTCTTTTCTTCTTTTGGCTTCTCTTCATATCCTTTTTTTCTATTATTTGTGCTATTGTTCTTCTAGGCAATTTTTCTCCAGTGTCTAATTCTTTTGTATGAATGGAAGAATGTTGATGAAGATGCCATTAACAAGTTTTGAAACTTGCAAAACAAATTTCCGCAAGTTCTGTTGTTAAAGAATTAACAATTATGTTTGAAGAACTTTTAACCTGTTCTATCTCAAATATGTAATTTGCTGATTTTTGTTTTTATTTAACAAGTTTAGCCTGACCGATTTCTTTCAGTTTTAATCCTCTAAAATATTTAACTTGAGTTGAATCAGTCCTTACTAAAAATTCTTTAAACGCGACAAACAACTCATTGACCTTTATAGATTAGATTATTGCGATAACCACTTTTTCATGGATCAGCCAATTAATTTCTAATTCTTTGAAGGCTCCGCTCTAATATCTTCTGATTTCTTTTTACTTTGAGGATTTCTCTTGTTTTGTTTTTTAAACACATCCCTTGTAGTAACCTGAAGTGTCAACTTTTGATATCAAGAAATCTCCTTGTAGGGGTAAGCATAGGATTGGAAGGTTCGTAATTATTGACTTTATCTTTACAACTAACTCTCTATCTTTTGAAATTCCAGTCTATCTATTTTTACTTAAAAGCTTCATATACAAAGGTTTTGTAAATTTGCCAAATTTTAAATAAACTTGTATAGGGAACCCGTGGGTCAACCTGTTGGTTATCTTAAAATGGCTAAGTAAGATATGTTCCTATTTTTATACCCATAGGGTAGGGTAAGTTCAAATAAAAAAAAATACCCGATTCAATTAGGGAAGGGTAAGTTCTAAGGTTCGGGTAGTCGGAGTCGACTTAAATTATTAATATATGTTTAATTATAAAATCTCTTTTATGGTGAAAGATATAAAATATATTCTTTGAATACATAGAAACTTGTTTAATTATTAATTATTTATTAAATTTAATGAATATATTTCAAAACTTATGTTACTATCATTTTGATTTTAGTTTTTTAAATAAGAGTTGTAATAAAATTATAATTTTCAAATATCATATAAAGACTATTTTAAAGAATTGATTTGAAACCAAAATCGAAACTGGCTCGACCTTAAAAAATAAGGTAAGATATGTTTAGAACTGACCCGAACTAAAATAGGATAGGATAGGAGTTTTTGGGAATAAGGTAAGGGCAGGGTCGACCCTGAACCGGACCTAGCTGACTCAAGCTGCCCCCTTGCTGGAGACCTTTAAAGTTGTTTTTGATCCTTAATTTTATTTGGGAACTTAGTAATTGCTTCCGCAGTATGTGGTTGCAATTCTTCTCTATTTCTCTTAATTTCTAATACTAAGAAATTGATTTTTGATTGCATCCTTACTATCTCCATTTAGGTGGGAAATGACTTATGATGATGATGATGATGATTGCATTCATACTATCTTTCTTTCAAATAATATCATGCATTCCTTTATAATGATGTCTGCAATCTTTACAAGATGTGTTACATGTTTCTCTTTTGTCTTGTAAAAGACTAGGGCATCATCTATGTAAGCAATAACATGCTCTTTCAATTCTTTGAAAGCATTGTCCATTCTTCTTTGGAAAATTCCTGAAGCATTCTTTAATCTAGAGGACACAACTAACAATTCATATAATTAAAGAGGATATGAAAAAGCTGTTAGTTCTATGCTATTTGAATGCATCGAAATTTGCCAATAGCCAGATTTGAGGTCAAACTTTGAGTAAATCTTTGGATTTTTCTTTCTAATACAATTTCTCATTACCCCAGAGGTAGGGAGATTATATCTGTCATCCCTAGTGTGTTTGTTTAATTCTCTATAGTCTATAACCATCCTTTCTTTACCTTTGACTTGGTCAGCATGGCTAACGACCAAAAAGGTTGTACTCTAATGTTGACTATTATTGGGTCTAATTAATCCTAGTTTTTCTAAATACATAATTTGTTGTCCGAATTCCTCAATCATTTGTGGAGTGTATTTAATTAGTCTAGTTCTAATCATTGTTCCTGGATCTTTTAATTCAATAATTGCTTCAACTTTGCATTTTTCGGAGAGTTTGTGGATTATAGCTTAAATTTTCCCTAAGCGGATTTTTTTTTTTAATCTTTTTAAAGACTAAGCAATTTGAGACATCTGATTTAATTCTAATCTGTCTCTATTCTCTTTTTCCCTAATCAGATAAAAAAGGACGTTTGATGTAGTAAGAGATAGTGTTTTGTTTCCTCATTTCTTCCTTAAATTAGTTCTTTCTGAACTTTTATTGTGGTACAAGAGCTTTCCACTTCTATTTGTAAAATGGAGTTGGAAATTTCAATAGGAGTTCTACATCCTCCTATGAAGACATGATTTATTTCTTGAACAAATAGTTTATTTTTCATTAAGTGCTTTAAGAAAGTGTTTCTGAGAATTAAATCTTTGGCTAAGGTTTCTATCCAAAACAAGATTGTTAAGTTGAACCTTTTTCCATTGATTTCTATTGGTAAATTGTTTATAACATATTGTATGTCTAATTTGGACCCATCTGCTAGACTAATTTGTAAGTAGACTCCCTCCTTCCATTCAGTGTCTAGAAGTTTCTTTCTTCTGCAACAAAAACTCGTTCCATTATCGATAAGAGCAATTCTAATTTTTGATGCTATGTTAACTCTTATTTTAGTGGTTATAAGAAAATTTGCTAGCAATTGCAAGCTTTTAATTTTCCTTTAAGAGATAACATGTTAATTTTAATTTTCCCATCCTCTTAGATAGGTACATTTCTTTTCCGCCATCCAACAATTCTTCTAGAGTTTGTTGAACATCTTCTACGGAATTTTGCTTCTTTTGATGATGAAGCTTTTTGTAGTCTTAAAGATGTACTTCTTGAAAGTTGATGAGGTTGCTCTAAATCATACTTTTCTTCATCCTTAATAACAAGTTTGTTTCCAAAATGTTTTATTTTATCGAATCATAGCATGTTCTGAATCGTAATTGGGTTTTCAAAGACCCAATTTTTTTCGTCTATGAAAATTGTTTGGGGTGAACAACAGTAGAGGTCGTATCGTTTATTAGTTCTCTTTCAGATTCAAAGAAATCAGTATACTATTGCTCTCCTCTCACAAAATGTTTGTGAGTATTAAAAAATCTAGCAGAAATCCTACACTATATTTTTATCACCTTTTTGCATCTGGGTATCCATGGCGTTTTCGATTATTTACATAGATTATAAGGCTCATAGTTTTAACAATGTTTAAATCTTTGAGGTCTGTCCTAAGCCTTAGCCTAACATTGAACCAAATCAGTCCTTTACAAATGTTTGCTCTTACTCCTCCGAGAAGTGATTTATCAAATTGGCCTGTAACATTTGCATCTACTACTGTTGCCAATATTGGTAAATCAACTCTTCTCTCACTAGAGAAGATATTTCTAACTGCAATAATCCATATTGGACAAAGTTTTTTCCTTTATAATTTCTTTAATCTGGTCCATTTTTACAGGAGAAGTTATAAATTGTCCACTATCTATAATGAATAGTTGCATAGTTATTTTTGTTTCAAAGATTTTGACTGTTTCTTGAAATAATAGCCAATTGCTCTCACAAACTTCATCTAAGCTTATCTTTGGCATTTTCCATTTGTAGCAGCCCTCTGAGGACAATGCTGCCTCAATGTTTGATTTGTGGATCTAATGCATCCTTTCTTGAATATCTTGGGATATCTGAACTAAAACAATCTCAGGGTTAGTCATTATCTTATATATTCCAAAATCTTGGTATATAGACTTATCTTCAATTTTTGAAGTTTGTAATTCAGATGTTTTTGAATGCTCTGAAATTACTTCATAAAGTATATCATCATCTGTATCAACTTCGACTCCCCAGATTAGTTGATATACTATTCAATCTCCATCCATTATTAAGAATTTCAAATGTACAGCTTTGTCCTTTCTATCTGGGCATGTTCTCGGAGTGTAACTTTTCTTGCCACACAATCAACAACATTAGATTGTGAAAGAGGCTTTTCATGGGGGGCATTTTGGTTACTTCCCCATTTTTCTTTAAAAGCTTTCTCTCTTTCTTCCAACCATCTCAGATGTTTGACATATCTTGTCCTTCTTCATCCTTTTTTTGATTGACAAGTTTTTTTTCGAAAGCCCTTTCCATTTAATTTTTGTCTTCTTATCCTTATTGAAGAATTTTTAGTAGATTTTTGGCACAAATCTCCTGTGCAACCCAAATCTGTTCGATTTTTTAACTTCTTTCAGGTTTACATCCATACTTTCTTGCTACGTAGTCAAACCTGTCGCAACAGTCTTCAGACATGATTGACATTGAACTTGAATCTTTAACTAACCTTCTTTCCATACTGTAAAGTCTAATATGATACCTTACCGCTTCTTCTCTTGCGTCTAGAAAATCCGTGACATCTGGTTTGCCATCATTATCTGTTCGAGAGTCTTTTGTGCAACTATTCCCTAATTTCTTGAGAGCTTTTCCTAGAACATTTTAAGAGCAAATTTTGGATTTTCAAAGGACAACTGGTTGTACATTATATTAAAGCTATTCTAGCTTGCTGCCTTGGATATCCATCAGGGTCATTTTGATAGTTTAGCCTGCAAATTCTCTTTTTAATATTTCTACATAAATTGGGATCGCTACATTAGCTGGATGAGCATGCTATAGGACCACATTATTCATAGGTGTTTTCCTAGCTAATTCTTCCAAAAAGTTGCTATATCTAAGAAAGAGTTCTCTAGATACAATCTTGTTTTGGTTACTGTCCAATCCTTTCCTTCTGCAAGGATGTGCATTTGAGCTTTATTTGCCAAAATGTCAATTGCTTTAGCAGCATCTTTTGTACAGTTTATATCCAAATAGACTCCTTTGTCACTAACGGGTTTTACTTGGAACTCTGAGGATTTATGTCTAATGGGTGTTCTCTACCGATATCTAGATCTATATTGTGGAGAGTCTTGAGAAACTAAACCTCTCGAATCTTGGATAGAGAGTCATATTTGGGTTGGTTCTACTCCTAATCTGTAATTAACCTTTCCGAATATTGATAATAGGATAATCATCTTTTTGTCCTATTTTTTTTTTAATTCATATCTTTAAGAGTTTCTTCTTTTCTTTTCTCTTTTCGGAAATGTTCTTCCTCTAGGTCTTCTAGCTCTACTCCCAATACTTTATTCTCGAGGGTAGTTCTTTTGCACAAATGACAGAATGCTGATGAAGAAAAGAGTCAACAATTACATTTGAAGAACTTCTAATTTGTTCTATCTTAAATTTGTAATATGCTAATTTTTGTTGCTATCTAACAATTTTAGCCCAACCGATTCTTTTTAGTTTTAGTCGTCCAAAATGTTTAACATAAGCTGAATTAGTTCTTACTAAAAATTCTTCTGATCAACAAACAACTCATTGGCCTTTATAAATTGGATTACTGTGAAAACCTCTTTCTCGTGGATCGGCCAATTAATTTCTGATTCTTTGAAGGCTTTGCTCTAATGTCTATAGATTTCTTCTTGCTTTGAGGATTTTTCTTACTTTCCTTTTAAAATACATTCCTAGAAAAAATCTGAAGCGTCAACTTCTAATATCAAGAAATTTCCTTCAGAGGTAGATGATGTCGTAGTCTTTAGCAAGATAGAAGAGGAATATCTTACACATTTTACGAAGGTTGTAGAGATCTTTGTAAAGGAAGACATGGTACTATCTAAGAAAAAGATAATATGGATGCGATCAAATTTCTTACGATTAGAAATTAGGGAAATAGAGAAAAATTGCAGCCACACATTGCGAAAACAATTACTAAGTTCTTAGATAAAATTGAGGATCAGAAACAACTTTAAATGTTTCTAGGAATCCCTAATTATGCTAGATAGTTTGTTAAAAACTTGGCAAAAATTACAAAATATCTGTAGATGAAGTTTCAACTAAAAATAGATGGATTTGGATTTCAGAAGATACAAAGTTAGTTGTAAGGATAAAGTTAACAATTAAGAACCCTTTAATCCTATGTTTACCCCTGGAAGGAATTGGACATTTGAGGAAAAATTGCCCAGAAGAATAAAAGTACAAGAAAATAATAGCAGAAATAGAGAAAATGATAGCAAAAGCAAAGAACTTTCTTTGAAGCCAAAAGAAGAGAGGAAAACTTTGATTTGCTGGATCTACAAAGAAAGGCTACTATGCCGGCTGATGCCTGCAGAAACCTCCGAAAAAGCCAAAAAGGATAACAAATCAGGAGACTTTTAATAATAATTTGCTGCCTTGTGCAAAGTTGCAAGATTTACCACCCAGGTTTTGCACTAGCTTTTTTTTTTTTTTTTTTTCCCAAAATACTTAGGTCCAAGTTGTACATTATATTTTTCTCCATGAATATTTGTAGGACATGAAAATCATTTTGATTAGATTTGCATGTAATTCCTAGCAAATGCAATGACCATGGGTTTCTTGTATTTTTAAGGTTGAAATTATAAAAATTTTGAATTAAGTTATTTTTTTTATTTTTAAACTAAAAAAAAAAAGATTTTTAAATACAATGCTTGACTTGGATCCAAATAAAATCATATTTTTTTACATTGTAGATTATAAAAACTTTAAATTAAGTTGTTTTTTAAAATTTAAACTACAAAATATTTTTGAATCTGATCGTGACTTGCATATATTAAATAAGAATTTATAAAAAGGCTTCATAAAAAAATAAGAAAAAAAAAATGCAAAACCCTAAACTGCAAAATATTTTTAAATCTGATCATGACTTGCATATATTAAATAAGAAATAAAAAAGCTTCAAAAAGAAAATAAGAAATAAAAAAGATGTAAAATCCTATGTGGTACATGTTGCAATTGGGTACTTAGGAGAAAATCCCTAATTATAATATGGTATTTTGTCAAAATTATAATTTCGAAAGACTTGGCCTTGTGTCTATATTGACCTATATTTATTTTAAAGATTATGCTAGTATCATTTATAGTTGAAATAGTTGTACCACAATAAAGTCTTTAATTAATACCTTTTCCTTTTGTGGTGGTATGGCTTATAGTTGGAATGATTGTCTGTACCATAGTATTATTCTAAAATACAGTTGAAATTTTGCAAATGACAGAGGTTACTTAAAAAATCTTTGTGAGCTAAATCTGTTGGGTGTATGGTGTAGGCATATGCGAATTTTTGAGTGCATCTCATTGTTAAAAAAGGAAACTATATTTAGAGATTTTTTTGATTGATGTCTAAACCTGGTTGCTGACTCAAGTATACGCAGGTTGCATCCAAGTGTTAGTCTATGTGCTTGGTCAACCTATGATTTGACTAAAGCATGAATTCAAATGTCCAGTGAATTTTTAAAACTGCACACTAACCTTAGTCTATGACTAAAGTCAACGTAGGTGTTGATCAAGGCTTATTAAATGAGCTTGGCTGATGCAGGTCCAACGAAGAGTAGCACAAATTCAAATGGCGAGTTTAAGAGTTTTTGAGTTACCTCAGTTAGGATCACAGTTGACCCAGGTTCCAATCAAGGATTGATTGATAAGCTTGGTTGACCTAGGTTTTTCTGTGGCATACAAAATATGGTTAAGAGTGTTCTTCACATGCATATGCATCTTACTCACAAAGCTCAGTATACGAAGTCTCAGTGAAGGCTCAGTTGGAGGCATGGTTGTGAATATTAGTATCAGTGGGTATATTAGTCCCCTCCATAACGGAAACTATATACTTGTATTATGTTAGTGTTGGACTTTATCAAACTACATTGTACAATAACTTTTTAGCCAAGAAAATGAAAAAAAAATTTAAATTTTCATAAAAATGAGAAATTCAAGAATGTATCAATATTTTTACATTTTGCCCATATAAAGGATGGTTTATTGAGCGAGTAGCTGACTAGCATATATCTGTTGTGTGCAACTGGTCATTGAAACGTCAAGTTCAGAGTTGAAACTCATGAAAAAAATATTAAGACACTAAATAAGATACAATTAAGAGTAATAAAGCAATTAAAACATTTAACGTTATACATTCGCAAGTTCATGAATATACAAACATGAGGAAATATATTCAAGATTTCCGGTTCATATACTAGATCATGAGGAGATTGTAGAGTGGTCAAGATGCTTGGGGGTGAAAAAAGAGGTAAATGATCGTTCTGTTCTCGTGGCCAATATGGGTTTGCTAATATGGTTGATATACCCCCATATTGGTTGATATGTTCACTTTCCAGACCTAATTTGAAACAGCCTTATATTCCATATAGGTAGCGGTCAATAATGATCCAATACAATTGTACCATATTTGTATTTGCTGAATTTTTGAACCATGATTGGAGGATCTTGTTTTGTATGTTTAAATGATTCTAATATACACTATAGAACAATGTATGCAACATGAAGCAACTCAAAAGAACTAAAAATGCAGTTATTTTAAAAAATTTTTAGATCTAAAATATCTTTAAAAAACAGAAAATATCATGAGGAGATTGTAGAGGGCATTATAGGGTGTTTGTGAGGGAAAGCATGATGCTTGGGGTGAGAAAAGAGGTTAATAGTCATTTTCTTCTTATGGCCAATATGGGTTAATTAATATAGTTGATATACCCCCATATTGGCTAATATGTTCGCTTTCCAGACCCTAACCTGAAACAAACTCCTATCTCATGTAGGTAATGGTCGATAATGATTTGATACATATCGTATTTGTATTGGATACCTTGGAGCTTATTTGACCTAGTGGTGATAGAGGGGTGCTTGAATCAAACGGATAGTTTATCAAAGCAAATGCCCATTTGAATTGAAATAGCTTAGTCTGCCTTGGTGCAACAAAGGTTCAATCGTGAGTTTTAGTAGTCCAAGGTACTTACCATTGTCTAGAATGTCTCAGTCTTAATAGTTAAGTGAACCTAAATTACGACCAAGTCTTAGTAGTTCCAATTGTGGTTGAGATTCCAATGGTCAAATTTCTTCTAGTCGTTATACGAATTAGTGCACCCAATTAACTTGCAAATGACTAGATCTTTAATCCTACCACTATATAAGTGTTGGATTTGTGTTTCAAGGCGCAAGGAACCATCATTCAGCTCTAATATTCAACAATCCCTACACTAGTTTTCAAGAAGCTTTTTAAGGCATTCAAAAGCATTCAGCTTCAAGCATTTAACATCTTCCATAATTCATCCTCCAAGATTCATGGTACTACCTCTTTGTAGCTCTTATTTCAATTCCTTGCATTTCTATGGATGTTCGTTGATTATTTCCTTGGATTGGCATTGATGGTCTAGGTCTAAGAGAATAAAACACGCTCAACCTATATCATATTCTGTACATGTCATTTATGCCACTTGGGGCTCAAATTTGGAAGGGAGTGTTAGACTTCAAGTTTTATTTGAGATCACATAGTGGAACCCAAGGCAAACAAAGTTGTTTTAGAAGAGTGGAGTAGGTGCGAGTTGCCCAATCCACTACATATTGTTGCGCTCCTTTGTGTTTCTTACTTGTACATTGTTTCGAGTTTTGATCGCATATTCAATCCGAAATATTATAGCTATTTTTGGAGATTTAAATAAAGGAGTTGATTAACTGTTTTTTTTTTAATCTAATTCTCTCCTCCCATCTTCTGTTTAGCCATATATGGGCCCAACAAGAATAGATATAATAAAATCAAGTTGTTAATAAAAGCCTCTAAATTCTTCACATTTTTAGTGATAAGGTCGTAATGAGGGCAAGGAAGCATATTTGTGCCTCGATGTAGCTTGCCCATCTTATTGCAGTTTGATGTAGAAATTGGTAGATTGTGAATACTAACATTCATTTTTGTAGGGGAAACAGAAGTATCTAGTGAATGGTTGATGAATGTAACTAGAAACCCATTGGGAACTGAAGTAGCACATTTAATATTTTTTATAATTATCAAAACGTGAGTTTGAATATTCTGGTTTTCAAGGAAAATTATCTGTGGAATTGTTCTTAATGCTGTTGATTATCTCAATTCCTGCCTATGAAGTTTCATGAGGTTCAGGACTTCTTGGATGACCTTAATGTTCTTTTTACTCAACTTTGTCCAATGCATTCTATCTATCATTGGCAAACACAACCATTCATGAGTCTGAAACTATGATGTAGTCATTCTTCGTTTGACAGTCAGTCTTCTTATTCTGGCCTCATACTTTCATTCTCTTGTTCTTAGGCTGTGGTGGAAGGCATTCCAGACATGGCAAGAAAAGGGCAAAAGAAAGATTCGAGCAGTTCTTTCAGGGAACGGTCTTTGGCATCTCAAGTATTAAATCATGATAATAAACACGCCCTGCCACCTGTTCCAGGTAGTACTCTGGAAGTTTCCGTGAGCTTTGCTTGGATTGCACTAAACTTCCCAATGCATCATCTCATCTGATAGCATTGTCTGCATCATCCATAGCCATCGTTATCACTTCTTATGGCGAGTTTATTTTAGTTTGTTTTAATAAAACTTCTCATGGTTGATTACTAAACTCCCATTTATTTAGTGTCAGTTTATCTTCTTTTATGCATATTTATTTCACATGTCTATGAAATGTGATGGCTTTCAAACTTTTGATGGATAATTATTAAATGAAAGTTTTCATTCTTCTTCTAGTCGTCTTTCTTGTAAATTCTTATCTTTTTTCTCTAAATTTTCCTTCTTTTTTCTAAATTCGGTATCTTCGTCTCAAATTCTATTCTTTATTTCAAGTTTTCATTCCTAATTTTTTCCATGATTTATTATGATGTGGAAATCTGGTCGCCTCCTATAATTTTCCTGATTCTTGTCTTGTTGAAGAGTGAAGACATCATCACCATGATGAACAAAGCAGGTCGAGCATTGAACTGACCACATTAATGAAAACCAGCCTGCAAGAGGAAACCTGGCCATGGACACAGATCCCCCTGCAGGTGTAGACGTGTTAGGCACATAGCTCGGTATTTTTTGCGTATAAATACCTCATTCCGACAGTCATTTCCACACACCCAGCTCATCTACTCTCTCTATCACCATTTTGGAGGATTTTTGAGTATTTTAACTCACTTTGTTCCTCAAAGAGAGTTGCTTTCCCGAGAGGCAATTATACTGCTATTCTTAATAATAAAGTTCTCTCAGAGTTCTTCTACCTTCTTGGAACAAATGTAGCAAATTTTGAAAGAAAAACTCAACAAGAGAGTTCTTATCCAGTAACCGTTCCTTGACCAAGTCCTGACCATCATTTCCATATTGTTACGGTGCCAAAAATGTTGCTATCCTTAGTTGAACCTTTCATTTTAGGAGATTGAGATTGGAGTTGATCTCTATCAATTCAGCTCATACTGAGCAGGGATGTCATCGTAATCGATGTGATAATTAGTTGACTATTTAAGAACTGACAATAGAAACTAGATTGCTGACAATGGGAAAGAGATTGCTATGATGCTTACCCAAAATGCAACTTTCGCATAGTTTATGTTCATTGATTATCAGAGGCAAACCATCAACCATTTGTTTCTGATGCAAATGTTTTAAACCATTAAAACTCAATTGTGCAGATCTTCTATGCCATAACCAAGAGTCTATAGGATCATAAGAAGTCATAACTGAATTTATAGCACAACCAAATTCAAGAGGAAATGAACGACTTTCATTCATCGTAATTTCAACAAAAATTCCTCTTGGATGCTCAGAATCATGAATGTAACATTTACTATCATAAAAAACATTCGCCTTCTCATGTTAGTCATAGACTGGCATGATCACATCAAACATCTTTTTTTGCTGACTCCCAAATGAATTAAATTATTAGAATTTAGATTATCAGTGTGAAAGTGCTGGATGCTGATTTTGTTTTGAGAATTGGAATTATTAGAATGCTGATATTATTATATTCTGCCACTTGCAAAAAAGTTGATGTTACTGATTGAATAATGATTGAATTGCTGATTTTGTTGTTGTTGATTGAATTTTTTTCTGCATTATGAATCGAAGTATCCTTTTGAATTATATGAATTTGTTGAAATGGAATTCATGATTTTGCATGTTAGGTAGTATTATGTTCTTATCCTTGATAATTGTAGGTATGCATATACATATATGAAGAATGATCCTATCAGCTCGGACTAACCAAATGTTTCACTTAGCCCACATCAAAGAATCCATTTGAAACATTTTTTTTTTGTTTTTTCTTCACACACGTGTTTGTCTAAGTGTATTTAACATATAAACCAAGTTTTATCATTTTTGGATATGTGTGTATATTTTTTTGGAGGTTTTTAAACATCTATGGATACATATGTATTTTAAAAGAGAAGTGATCCTATTAGCCCAGGCTAAGAAAATGTCTCGATTATCCCACTTCAAAAAAACCATTTGGTAAAACTTCGTTTATAATAAAACACCTTATATGCATATACACACATATCCGAAAATGGTAAAACTTCGTTTATATGTTAAATATACTTAGATAAACAAGCGTATGAAGAAAAAGGAAAAAAAAGTGTTCCAATGGGTTTTTAAGGTGGGCTAAGTGAGAAATTTGCTTAACTCGATCTAACAAGATCGCTTCTCATTTTAAACACTCCTATGTTTAAAAATCTCAAAAATATATGCACACACATATTCAAAAATAGTAAAACTTGGTTTATATGTTACATACATTTAGAAAAACAAGTGCATGAAGAAAAAAGCAAAGAGAAGTATTTTAAATGAATTTTTTAAGGTAAGCTAAGTAAAAAATTTGCTTAGCCTAGGCTAACAGGATCGCCTCTTTCTATATTTATAGGCTCAACTTTTATGTAATGAAGTTATATAGTAGCAGAGCCATGCAACTCTTTTAACATTTAAGATTTTGATCCTTAATGGAAATCCAATCCATTTATTATATTTAACATCATTTGTTTATCTAGGAAACCAAGTTTCATCCAGAGCAGATATGTTTAGGGGCCACTTTTGTTGAAAAATGTATATTTATGTGTAAATTATGAAAAATGTTTAGATCCATTTACGCATGTATTAGAATGTAATAATACTTTATAGAATCATTTATCCACGTAGAAATGAAATTTTAAACGCTTTAGATGTTGAAAATACTACTTACAAAATTGTTTTTTAGTATTAAATCATTTTATTACATTAATTTTACACATTTATAAATGGAGCCCATATACAGTAATATTAAAGAAATGACAAAATTTTCATGATAACATAAATGATGCTAAATGAAATAGATAGTGTGAATGTTCCATCAACAATTAAGATATTAAAAATGGATGAGGTTACAAAGAAGAGAGGTTTTATAGAAGCAGACCCGTATATATACTCTCTCTCTCTCTCTCTCTCGTAAAAAGTTAATAGTATTTTTTACTCATTAAAATTAGGCACCATTTTTTTAAGATATATTTTATATAGTGTGCATCTCGCTTCAGTAGGCAATTTGAAGCTTTTGACCTTTGATTGCCATGCTACAACTTAAAGAGATGACATTCATGACCCAACTCTAGTGACATGAAAATCAGCTTTGCATACTATTTTTGATTCATTAGGATGAGTTTCACTTCATCATTTTTCTTAGATTATGCTGTCTAGACAATTTTATTCTTTTTGATGTTTACCTTTGTATTATATGTTCAGAAGAGTTAACTAATGGTCATATTATCACAGCATGCTCAGTAGACAATGAAATTGTGAAAAACCTGAACTCTATTGATATATGTGAACCACACATCACTGTGCTAGAAGCACGAGAATTACGTTAGTTGCCATAAAGTGGACTGTCTGAAGATGCCTTTTGCTCAATTTTGTGAATGTTAATGTGAACGATGGGGGGATCAATGTAAATAAAATATTTATGGCATCTCCTCTTTTTTCAGAATTTCATGTCGACAGTGAAGCTAGTATTTCAGATATACAGAGGAATCTCCAAAATATGTACAACTACAATGTTTCTTTAAGGGAAAGATTTATGACTTTGCAATCCGTACTGGATGATCTACTCCGGAAGGAATCTTCTCCATGAACAGCCAAACATAACATGCAGCTAGATGTCTGGGCTTTGAAGAATGAGATGCCTGGTTGCTCCTACTTTGGAATTGGTTATATTGTGTTTTAGCTAGTAGGTGACAACAGGAGGTAATGCAAGACATTGCTTGGTTAGATGGTCATTTTTAAAATTTAATTTTCTGGGACCAAGTCTGGTGGGTGCATGTCTATGAAAGTGCATGATGTAAATATATTGAAATATCCAAAATGATATTTGGAGCGTTTGGCTCTCAAAATATTTCACGTTTTTAGGATGTTTGGTGTAGTTTATCCATTCCACCTAAATTTTTTGTAGCAGAAGTTGAAACAAGGGCCGTAAGGAAAAGCTTCAAATTGATCCTTATGACTTAAAGCGCAACTTTGCGGTAACTTTACCATGGGGCCAAGCAAGCCATTAATGAGCGCTTAGTTCACTTTTTAGCTGACTGTAAGTTTGCATGATGGCATGTACCTGGCAAGCCAACTTGGAAGCTTCAACGGTGGCGAGAGGACAAAGTGATGCTGGGCTGATAGCTGCGCCCAAACCACCAGGCCTATGGGGAACTGTCGCAAGGTTTAACCTTGGCTCAAGCTGCAGAAGCCGAATCTTTATTCATAGATGCCTTGGAATCCTATGTTATCAAAACGGGTCCAGGCAGATATTGCTTCTATTTTGCTTACGATGATTATTTGGTTATGCATGTAATGTACAGGCCCTGAAAATGATTCATTATTATTTTCCTTTGGAAAAAGCATGCGTGTCAGCGACTTGTTATTAAATGATTGTCTTTAACTTATATGTTGTACTCTTATAAGTGGGAGATTTTCGAAGTCTTCGGTGAGTTTCGGAGTATTGCAATCTGCGTATCCAGCTTACCGCAACAGAAAAAGTAAAACTCTTCTTTATTTGGTATGAATTACTCTCTTGGTATTTTCCCCCCCTCCTAGGTGTTCGGTATCGGAGAAGGGAAAAAAAAAAGTTTTATAGCCAGTTTTTTTCACTTTTTATCTAATTGAAGTTTTAGCTGCCTTCCAAACCAATATATATATATATATATATCTTAGGTACCTAATCATCGTACTTTTTTAATCAATATTTCATATATTTTCATACAATTATCCTACATATTTTATTTTTGTATTTATTTCTGTAATTACCCCTATAACACCTCATCCGTCTCTTATTGTTTCAAAACTCCTCACGATAAAATTTTTCATCCTTTCTGTGTTTTGCCCATTTGGTTGATTTTCTAAAAGTTGAGATAAAGCACCAAATTAACTTTTAAAATTGGTAAATTTTATACTAAATAACAGTTTGGTGGGATTCACATTTTTATGAAAAAACAGAACCAAAAAAATATATTGTTTTTTTGCAGCTGCAATTATTGCGCCCTGGCCTGTAAAAGATTGGCAAACGTTTAATTAATAATCTTTCTATTTTATTTTGTATATTATAAATGCTAATATTTCTTAAGAAGTATTAGTAAATATTTTAAAAATTAAAAATTACGCATAAGTTATTAAGCACAATCATTAGACCATTCAAAGAAATCCAAAAAGTAAAAAGTCGTATTCGCATGATACTAACCGAAATTACAATTAGTTTAGATTTTCCCTTTTTTACTCGAAATTAAAGTGGCAATATAGAATACAATTTTATTGATCCAGGCTCCTTGATAAATATTATTTTGTATTTTTCTTAAATAATTTACAAATATACTCACATAGTTTCAGAAATTGCACATACAACATATGTAAATTAATTGATGAAATTGCAAATATCCATACACAATTTGCAAGAAGTTGCAAGCGCTTCTTATGTTAAATTTTTTTTTTCAAACGACAAAAATACCCCTATAAGTATCGAATATGCCTAGGTGCACCTAGAGGCATAGGCTCGGTGTACTTGAGTGCATTTAGCTCATTTTTAAATTTTTTAAAATATTTTTATACAACCTTTAATCAAAGTCTATTTAATATGTTTCAAAAAATGTATTCAATATGTGTATCAATTTTTACCATTTTTAGAGATTTGTAGATACTTTTTAAATTACTAAAATGGCCACTTAGATTAATAGTTGTGAAATTTTTTAAAAAATATTAAAAAATAGATATTTACACATGGGTGCACAGGCTCATGCTCTTATGAGTATAGGCTTGCAATTTTAGATAGACATTGTAGGCATATATGCAAAAAACTATTGAACATAATAATATATGCGAAAAGTATATTAATAATAAAAGTAATTATGTTAATGCCAAATTTAGTAAATAATATATAAAATAATTTTGAATATATAGTAAGGGTTTTGCGAATATGTAACTACATAGTTTTAACGATATTGCAAGTGTATCCCTAATTTGAAGAAAATTGCAAATATATTTACAATTTTGTATGAAATCGAGAGTACATCTTACGGGAACAAGAATTTATAAACTTGTGTTGGAGTTTCGATGGCGGCATGATAACAAAGTTGTTGACAAGGAGAATTTGACAAATGACAATGAATGCTAATAGTGAATTGTTGGGCAATTGATGGGTCCGGATGCTGAATGTGGGTGAAGTGTTTGCTTCTGCTTTGGATATGATATGTGATTAAATTGCTTTATTGGTGCTTGTGAAAGCATATTGCTAAACATGTTGAACTTATAACTGATTTGTACAGGATGCAAAACATATTGCTGAACATGTTAAATGATCCAACTGTTTTCGTGCAGGTTGAAAATACATACGGATGCGTTTTGTGTTCACTAACAATGTAGAAATTGACACTATGAGCAGCGCACCGGAGCCTTACTTCAAGATTGTTTTCGAATGGTAAATGTGACATAAGATTGTTGCCCTATTCACGTGGCGGGATTTTTTTTGTATACAATTTGTTTAGTGGAATTTTTTTTCCTTTCTTTTCATTCCATTTCCTTCATCATTTTTCAAAAATACGTACCTGACATTTGTCATCAATAATAAATATCATTCATAAAATCTCATCTTGTTCCCTTACATCGATGGTTTTGTCAACTTGACCATGTCATATTCATATAAAATATACTCATAGTCTAATATTCAACATATATACTTGTATACATACATTCAACCATCAATTCATATAGAATTTAGAACTATCAATTAGTTTGCATACCTTAGCATTCCTTACCTTAGCATTCCTTAAAAATCCAAACCTACCATTCCATATGGGGTAGCTAACTATTTCAGCATACAAAAGAATATTAGTTTATACTTTTCCTCAAATGCTCAGGTTCTTTACCTCTTGAGCTTCTTTATAACTGTCTAGGATTGAGAAAAACAAAACATGAGTAATAACTCAATAATGAAGCATTTTCATCATTAGGCAAATGTTTTCATGTAAATATTTTCATAATTTTTTTTTTCATATAAACCTTTTATATCCCAATATTTGGGCTTTTCAAAGGCGATGCATATGCATATAAACATTTTTATATAAACTTTTTTTTTCTTACGTGGATATTTTTGTCTCAAGACATTTTTAGATATTTTTATTGTAAATCATTTTTCGTGATCCCATGTTGGGGCTCATTTTGAAAAAAGACATATGCATGTCATCATTTTCACCGATGCATTTGCATAGAAATCATTTTGTCTAAACCTTTGTATATAAGCCTTTCATGTAAATACTTTTATAACCCAATTCTAGATTTTTCAGAAGCAAAGCATATGTAAATGCCTTTTTTCTCTTTTAGTAGTAATACTTACTAAGTGATCATCTATCTTTTGAAAAAAAAATCTATCATGTAACGGCACGCTAGCTAGATAGTCATTTATTAAACCTGCTCCTATTTCAGGGAGGGCACTGCCAGCCTCCTGCCTTTCCTTAACGACTCGATCACACGTAGAGGGGGCCCCGGTCCACTGCAACCGCCTCTATTATTGACCTATTCATCATTTTGGTGTACTATACATCATTCATTCATGTTCGCATGCTAGTATGATTTCAAGAAATATCATAGACATCGGTCTGTGTCCTTTTTTAACTTGAAATATGGGCACAACCCACTTTAAACATATTTTCATAAATATTATTTAAATTTTAGTTTTAGGATGACCACCTTTAAATAATTTTAGAAGTATTTAAGTAAAACATTTTATAAAGCATTTGCAATATTTGAGAAAATAAAATTTTTGAAAGCATCGCTCGTAATTAATTTTTAAAATCATCATGATAAAAGAATTTTTGAAACATATCAATATTCAAAAAAAGAGCTTTTCTCACAACCATTTTTATTCTCATTTCTAGGCTTTTTGTAGACAAAGGATATGCAAAAGTATCAATCATCATATACCATGTTCACATGTCATTCTTATCATTTTTATGTAGAGGAGAGTTTGCATAACCTTTGGCTACTATTTTAACCAACAGGAATCAAATCATTTTGTGAAATCAACCTATCAAGTTGGCCACCCTTAAACTGTTTTTAGAAACATCCGTATAAAGCATTTTCAAGGTGTCTTCATATTTAAAGAAAGTTAAAATTTTTTAAAAATAAACCATTACAAAACGAATGAATTATTTCAAGACACTATTTTGTTGGTCCCGAGTTAATGGCAAAATCCAAGAGGGAAGGGGTGAATTGGGTTCTTATAAAATTCTTTGGTAAATTAA
>JAXCLR010000050.1:29346439-29356733 GCA_035584095.1 Annona squamosa | reverse complement strand
GAAATTATAAGGGGTTAAGTTTTAATTTACCAAAGAATTTTTTAAGAATCCAATTCACCCCTCCCCTCTTGGGTTTTTCCATTAACTCGGCACCAACATTCTCTTCATGCTAAAGTTGATCAACTTTTGCAACAAAAGAAGTAGGAAGCCACGGACCAAAATACATCTTCTCAACAAATTTTATGTGAGATCTGTGGAGATTCACATTACACGTCTGAGTGTAGTTCTACCTTCCATGACACCACAAACGAGCAAGCCAATGCAATCAAGAACTAGTATGATACTCGCACTCATGATAGCCCTTACTCAAATATTTACAACTCTGGATGGAGAAACCACCCCAATTTTTCTTGGGCAAACCAGTCAAATACCCAAAATTATACTCAAAATAATAGGCCACCTGGTTTCCTAAGAAAACCTCTTAACTCACCATCATATCAGACTCAGCTTGCGCTACCCACACCACCTCAAGCACAATCCTCTAATCCCTTGATTGAAAAATTATTTGAAAGATTGGATGTGAAACCCAGACCGAAGTAAGATTTATTTATATGCAATTGGACTATAAATATGAATTAAGTATAATTTAGTGGAACTATGAATGATTTTCAATTGCAATATTGACGATTTATTACAATTAGGGCAAGTATTTATGAATGATCAATATAAGCCGATATGGGTCAATGCGATTAAAGAGACTTCATGAAGATTAGGAAATGTGATTATATTGAGGATAATTACTTCATGTATTATGGTTTAACTAATGGAGATTTTAATATTAATTATGGATTAAAGAAGGCAAATGCTAGAAAATGCATAACTCGACGCCGGGAAGGCGGATTAAGATGAAAATTGAAAGGTAAGCATATAATTTTGTGCTTAATATTATGGTAATGATGGGTTATGAAAATAAGAATGAAATTATTGTGAAAATTGGTCACCACCGTTCAAAAATTCAAATGATCATAACTTGAGCTAGAAAAGTCAGATTGAGATTAAATTTAAAATGAACGGTTCAAATTATGAGATTAATGCAATGGGAAGCTTGGATTAAGATAATTATGATAAAATATATTGATTATTGACATGATTTTAAGGTTATTGGATTAGCTCAAAGGATCTTGAAAAAGGTGGCCATACATGAGGACAATCAAGGGGCCATATACTTGATTTTTTAATTTTTTAAAAATGAAAAATGTGTATGTAAATGACCTAGGAAGCTAGGGGGAGATGTGTATGAGATTTGGGCTGAATTTTGTGGCAATAAAACGCCAAAAAGTCTATGATAAGTGGACCCCACGATATGGACAGCAATGGAGGATGGGAGAGAGGTGCACGGTCAAGCAGATTTTGTGATTTTTTATGATTTTTTAATAGGTAAATTGACCACTAATTAATCTAGCTACCTAGGGTGGTTAAATACCCATTAATTAAAGTGAAATTTTGGTGGAAAATTTGTGCAAAAGTTGCTGCAAGTGGACCCCACCCAAGTGGACAGCTTTATCCAAAAGGTGGATAAGGCTGTGGAAAAAAATCCAAAACAAATATTAAATGATTAAATATGTAGCTGAAAATTTTTGTACAAAATATAGGGAAAATTTGAAAAACTTTACCCTCCATTTTGGGTCAAAATTGTAAAGGAAAAAATGAAAAGTAAATGTTTATGTAATCTGGCAGTGTGGACATTCCAGATTTCTGTTTGGGAGAGAAAAAAAGAAAAAAATCAAAGGGGCAGTGGATGGAATGATCCAAGGGATGGAAACATGAATAAATGAAAAGGATTTCAAGTGCTTGAAGGATGGGTCACCAATTAATCAAGTAAGTATATGGTTATTTTGATTTTATGTTTTAAATCTCGAAATTATATGATGTTGTAAACTAAAATATGGACGGAGTAGTAAATGGATGAATTTTAGCATGAACATTTTTGGAAAGAATTATTATTAGGTTTTTAAAGAACTACCAAACCTTCATATTAAAAGGATAATTAATTTACAAATTAAAAATATGAGAATATTAGCCCAAACAGGGTAAAACGGGTGACAGGATCATCTGTAGACAATGCTTTTTCATAATTTTTCTAAAGTTATTTTGGGCTGAAACTTTTATACGATATATAACATATATTGAGGATCATAATAAAAAATTAAAAATTAGGTTTTGAAGGGTATAAATATACCCCATAATTAATGTCACTCAGGCTGTCTGAAAATGGATTCTGTTGTCCAGCAGAGTAAAAATACCAAAATAAATATAAATGCTACATATTTTGTGATGAAAATATTTATTTTGGTCAATTAATGTCGTTATTGAGGTAAGGAAGTGTTGTCTCGGTTTGGGGCACCACATTGGACTAAACGCAAACCCGTATTAATTTTCTTCAAAACCAAATTAGCCAACAAGCCACTGCATCACCCCATAGAGAACATGGCAAACTCCCTAGCCAGGCTGAAGTAAATCCTAGAGAACAAGTGTAAGTAGTTACCTTGTGGAGTGAAAAGTAGCTCAACCTACCTCAACCGTCTCAAACTGACACTTAAAAGGAAGCCGAACAGGTACAAGAGCAAGAAGAGAAGCCACGACCTGAGTCAGTGGCGAAGAAGCCATATGTCCCGCCACCTCTTCCCTTCCCTCAAAAGCAAAGACAGGCAAAACTTCAAAAGTAGTTCCAGAAATTTATTTCAACACTTCAGAACCTATCAATCGGTGTGCCATTAGATGCCAACTTATGCAAAATTCTTAATGGAGATGCTATCCAACAAAAAAAAACTTGAGGAGTATAGAGCTATTGTACTCACAGAGTAGTGTAGTGCCATTTTACAGAACAAGCTACCTAAAAAGCTAAACCATCTCAAGAGCTACTTTATTCCTTATGCTCTTGAGAATGTCCAAATTAGCAAGGCACCATGTGATCTCGGAGCTAATATAATTTTGATCCCTATCTCCATCTCGAAAAAGCTGAACATGGGCAATCCAAAACCAACTTCTTTGTCTCTCCAACTGGCCGATTGATCAATTAAATTCCTAGTTGGCATTCTTGAAGATGTTCCTTTGAAAAGTCGGCAAGTTTTTCATCCCAGAAGAATTTGTAGTCCCCGATATGGAGGAGGATCACCAAATTTCAATCATTCTTAGATGACCTTTCCTAGCCACTGCTGGAGCAATCATAGATGTCAAAAGTAGTCAACTCTCACTGATAATAGGGGATGAAAATATTGAATTCAACCTTTCTGAAGCAACAAAACACCCATTAACCAATAACTCCTGCCTGCGATTCGTCGTCATTGACCCTCTGCCGATTGAAGAAAAAGATGACCCAATAGAGGTATGTATCATTAAGAGTCCAACTATTGAAAATGCTAACTCCAAACTTTCTGCTTGTGCAGCTCTCTTGGATGGAAACCCTCCTATCTCACCTACTGCTATCTCAAGTCCTAAGAAACTAAACAAAGATGCCAACACTTTGTCCTTGACGAAACTAAAGGAAGAAGCACTAAAGGTAGAACTCAATCCTCTTCCTAAAAATCTCAGGTATGCATTTCTTGTCCTAAATCCTACTTATCCAGTCATAATCAATGCAAATCTTTCTCAATCTCAATCTAATGAAATGCTAATTGAACTAAGAAAACATAGGAAGACAATTGGCTATTGCATTAATGATCTACCTGATATTAGCCCTTTTCTATGCGTGCACAAAATTCTTATTGAGGACAATTGCAAGATAAGCATTGAACCTCAAAGGTGTCTGAATCATAACATGAAAGAAGTGGTGAAAAATAAAATTTTAAAATTTCTTGATGCCGAAATCATTTACCCTATTTCTGATAGCAGTTAGGTAAGTCTAGTACATGTAGTACCCAAAAAATGTGGTATGACTATCATGAAAAATAATAAAAATGAACTTATACTAACAAGGATAGTCGCAGGTTGGCAAATGTGAATTGATTGTCACAAATTGAACATTTCCATCCGAAAGGACCATTTTTCTTTGCTTTTCATTAATCAAATTCTTGAATGACTTGCCAATCACTCTTACTTTTGCTATTTCGATGGTTACTCTGGTTACTTTCAGATTCCTATTGACTCACAGGATCAAGAGAAAACCACTTTCACCTATCCATATGACACTTTTGCATATTGACGCATTGCTTTCGATCTTTGCAATACTCTTGCTACTTTTCAACAATGCAGGATGACCATATTTTTTCATTATATTGAGAACATAATGGAAGTATTTATGGATAATTTTTCTGTTTATGACTCTACTTTTGACTCATGCTTATCTAACCTATCTAAAGTTTTACAGAGGTCTGAAGAAATCAACTTGATTTTGAATTCAAGAAGGAATTATATTGCGATATTTAATTTCCAAATAGAGGTATTGAGGTTGACCGAGAAAAAATAGAAGTCATTAAAAAACTACCGCCACCTAATTCGATCAAAGGGATTCAAATTTTTTAGGACAAGCTAGTTTCTATAAATAATTTATTAAAGATTTTTCTAAAATTGCTAAACCACTGATGCACCTGCTAAATCAAGATGTAAAATTTAATTTTTCTGATGACTATCTGAAGTCATTTTGCAGGTTAAAAGAAGCTTTGACCACTGCCCTAATCATACAACCCCCTGACTGGAGCCTATCATTTGAGATCATGGGTGACGCAAGTGACAATGCAATTGGGGTAGTTCTGGGTCAACGGAAGGGCAACAAGGCAGTGGTGATATATTATGCAAGCAAAACCCTGATTGAAGCTCAAGTCAACTATTTAACCACTGAAAAGTAATTGCTAGTTGTTGTGTTCGCTATTGGTAAATTTCATTCATATCTTGTAGGGTCAAAGGTGATTGTCTACGTGAACCACACTGCCATTCGTTATCTACCAACCCAGAAAGATGCCAAACCGAGGTTTATTCGTTGGATTCTGCAATTATAAGAATTTAACTTCGAAATTTGAGACAAAAAAGGCATGGAGAATGTGGTAGCTAATCATCTATCTAGGCTACCATCAACCGAGGAGACTGATATAGTCAAAGATGTGCAGATTAATGAGGACTTTCCCAACTCATGCCTACTTGCACTCTAGGAAGCTCTAATGCCTTGGTATGAAGACATTGTTAATTACTTAGTCTGCAAAGAAATTCCACCTGATTTTAGCTATCAACAGAAAAAGCGATTCATGGCAGTCATGAAATACTACATCTGGGAGGATCTGTACCTTTATAAGTGATGCAATGATGGTCTAATTCACCGATGTGTACCAAATGAGGAAATCCAAAACATTCTTTATCATTGCTACTCTTCACCCTACGGTGGATACATGGGTCCCACCAAAACTGCAGCAAAAGTCCTACAATCAGGTTTTTTCTAGCCCACTTTGTTCAAAGATGCTCTATCCTTTACACTAACCTATTATAGGTGGCAAAGAATAGGAAATATCTGAAAGTGAAACGAGATGTCACTCATGAACATTCTAGAGGTCGAACTGTTCGATATCTGAGGCATGGATTTCATGGGACCTTTCCCATCCTCATTCAACAGATAGTACATATTTTTTGCAGTTGACTAAGTAACTAGATGGGTGGAAGCGATTGCTTCTCCCACAAATGACTCACGGGTGGTCACCAAATTTTTAAAACACAACATTTTTACTAGATTCGGCATACCACAAGCAATCATAAGCGATGAAAGAAACCACTTCCGCAATAAGCAAATGGAGCAACTGCCAAAGAAATATGGGGGACACACATAAGATCGCCACACCATACCACCTAAAAATGAGTAGCCAAGCTAAAATCTTGAACTGCGAGATTAAACACATACTTGAGAAAATAGTATCCCAGCCATGACAAGTTTGGTCAAGGCAACTCGATGATGCTTTTTAGAAGGATTGGATTAAGCTAATTACCATGGAAATTGCTTAATCACAAAAGGAAGAAAGAGGTTTCTTAGAGAGCAAGTAAAAGAGGAAGCTTAAGGAGAAAGCAAAGTGGAAGACTTAGGGAGCAAGCAAGATGGAAGACTTAAGGAGTAAGCAAGGTGGAAAGCATCCTTATAAAAGGGACAAAAGGGGCAGCCCTTGGGGATGTTCCAGCAAGCAAAAGGGGAGAGAGAGAGAGAGAGAGAGAGAATTTTCTCCACAGAGGAGCAGCAGCTACAGTCATCCCAAGCAGGCCAAGAAAGGAGGAAAAGGAATAATAAAGGAAGGAAAAAAGGATTCAACAAGGCTTACCCATATTTATGTTTAATTTGGGTAAGTATTATGAGTTTTTGATTCATATAGTTAACCTAAGTTCTGTTTGGTTGATGATTATGGTAAAGATGGTTATAAATATTAAATTCATGAGTAAATATCTCCTTGAATTCTTGCTAAATGATTAAGCAAACCAAACCCTCATATAGATTATGTGTTAATAATTATAAGGATGAAATGAATCACATGGATGTATTTGTATATATTGAATCTGGAATAGGAAAGAAAAATATAAACGAAATAATAAATGAATGAGGTTTAGTATGAAAATATTTTTGAGAACTCATAATATGTTGATTAAGGAACGATCAAATTTTTAGCTCAAAAGGGTAAGAATGTTGTAAATTAAAAATTCAAAGAAATCAACCTGAACGAGGTAGAATGGGTGTCAGGATCAGCTGCAATAAATAATTTTTGATAATTTTTATACAAGCTATTTTGAGCTAAAACTTTTATATGATATGGAAGACATAAAACTACTAAAATAAAAATTAGTTTTGAAAAGTATAAATAAACCTAATAATTAACATGATTTGAATCGTCTGAAAATTGATACTGCTATCCAGCAGGGTAAAAATAGAAAAATAAATATAAATACTTCATATGTTGTGCTGAAAATATTTATTTTCATTAGATCATATAGTTATTAATATATGATGGAAATTTCAGATTTAAATTCCTTGATTTGATTATGATTCAAAAATTAGAGAGATCAGTGTGTCTAATTTCTACATTATGGACATATTGAGGAATAAATCAAAATAAATGTTAAATTTCAGATTTTTGGAAGGGAATTAAACTTAAAATGGGATGTAAATAAGTATTATAAGTGATTTTGAGAGTTTAACCTATTAGAGGTGGATTTTAGAAAGGATGGAACTTAGGGTTACGTATATGACCTAATTTTCATCTTTTTATGATATGCATGAAACATGAATTATGATAATGAGTTTATGGATGATATAGAGGGTAAATTACACTAGATTTAGGGTACTTTGGATGTTCAAAATAGGTTTGTAAGGTTTGCCCTAAATCTAATTTTTTAAGGCTATGTAAAGAGATGTCCAAAAAGGAGTGCAAAAGAGTATCCAAAACGTGTTTAGAAGTTGATATTTTGGGAAGAAACCAATATATGAATTTTAAATAGATGATATTACCCTAAATTTGGGTTAAGAAAGGAATTATTAATTTCTGGAATATATGGATTAAAAATTTATTTTGATTTAAGTATCAAAATAGATGTTGAAAGTGTGTAAAACGGGTTCCAAAGTTGCCATTTTGGAACCCTATGATAAATGGATTAAAATTTAAAAAATAAAGCCTAAATTACATGTTAATTAAGGGGTTTAATCATATTGAATTGGGATACAAGTAGCTATTTTGAAAAAGGTTAAGAAACACATAGGTTATGCAACATAAGATGAGTGTATATAGAAGGATATATATGGACAAGTAATAAATGACTTATGTGATTTGCTAACTTGAAAAATGCATGAAACTATGATAAAAGGCATGATTATGTTACTTTTTTTTTACAATTAAGTACAATCTCAAATTTTGAGATTAATATACGAGGTTTAAGACATCATATGTGTGCCTAAAGTGAGCACCGACGTATGAAATATGAAAAATATGTGAAAAATGACAAGCGGGAGGTAATGAACCTCTATATGATGATTTAATAAAAGATGATGATGATGTGTATAAAATTTTACCTGACATAAGGGTATCAAAAATGGAATGAATGGATCATATGATGGATACGTTATGTTGTTATATATGAACACCCGACTTAAAAGACAAATGAGTTAAGCTAGTTCAATGTAAATCCAAATGGATTCATGTAGGTTGAAAAACCTTAAGGAATGCAAGCATTTGAAGTTGATGCATATAAAGGAAATGTCATCTTCATTTATTTAGGCAAAGGCGAGCATGGAAGAAAGGAAATTAAGGTTATCTCAAGTAAGCAAGTAAACTTTCTAAAATACTATTTTCTTTCTATGTGTTGATATGATTGAAAATGTTTATGATGATGGTTGTTTACAGAAAAGGTATAAATAAAAAGGATGAGATGAAATCTCTTTGTGCAAATGCTTTCACGAAAATAGATTATGTATTTTTGTCATGTTGCTATAACAAGCCCCGAAATGGGGATTACGAAATAAGTTTTATGCCTTGTTTGTTATAAACAAGTCCCATGATGGGGATTACGAAAAGGATTTATGGGAAAAGTGTTTAGGGACATGAGAATGTCCATTGCCAAAGTACTTAAATGAAAATATTTTTGGACATGAGAATGTCCTTTGCCAAAGAGTTTGTGTGGAAAATTATTTTAGGACATATGAATATCTATTGCCAAAGAAAGTTATGTCAAAGATGTTTTGGGACATCGGATGTAAAACCTCAAGCTAAGTAGGATTCAATATATGCATTGAATATTTACATGTGATTTATAAGTACATTTATTGAATTTTAAATAATTTTGTGATTTTGCTAAACTATGCTAATTAGGGTTAAGGATTAGCAATGATGATTCGAGTGATCATTATAAGCTGATGTGGGACAAAGGTATTAGAATAATTTTTTGGTGAATAAAATACATCAATATATCATGAATAATCATTTTAAATTATTTGATATGGATTATGAGAATTTAAAAGGATAATTCTAAAGTTAGTAAAGAAAACTTTAGAAAATTCATAACTTGACGCCTATAAGGCAGGTTAATATGGAAATTGAGATGGAAGCACATAATTTTGTGCTTAATCACATGGGGAAGGTAGATTATGAAAATTTTGATGATAATTGATCATCACTATCAAAAATTTAAAACGATCATAACTTGAGCTAGAAAAGTCAGATTGAGATGAAATTTGAAATTAACGGTTAAAATTATGAGACCAAGGTTATGAAAGTATTTGATCATGTAAACGATGATGGGATTAGGCTTGCACGAAATTAGGATTAATTCTTTTTACTTTTTACACCAAAAAGTGATTAGCATAAGGGAGAGTAGCTTACATGGTAAGCATGGACATCCAAACTAGCCCCTAAAGTAGATTTTTGTGAAATATTTTTTAATAAAATATATGCCCAAAGTCAACTATGATTAAGGGGATTAAATGTGCATTAAATTGGAGTGGAAATTCGTGGCTAAAGGCATCAGATCTGGATCGTAGAGATGAGATGAAGAAATGGACAGCAAGGATGCATGAACGAGATGGGGACGGTTGTGGCAGCTTTTGAATTTTTTATAATTTTTTAATTATGCTCAACTGATTCCCAATTGACCTACATTATTAAGTGATTAAATGAGCTTTAAATTAAAGTTGAACCATGGTGGAAAAAATTCGAAATTGCTGCTAAAACAGGGCGTTGAAAATGGACAGCAAAAGAGAGCTGAAATGTGGACCGTTCAAGCAGCCAGAAATGTGATTTTTTGTAATTTTAAAAAAATGATAAATGCATGAATAATTAGCCTTGGTATTAGGTATATAAATGTGCATTTAAAAATCTGCAAAAATCATTGGAAAAAATTCTAAAAAATAGGCAGGCATGTGGATGTGACATGTGGACAACTTGGATTGATTTTATCTTAACTAGATTTTTGGTTTAGTAAAAAAATGGTAAAAACATTTTTTATGGCTGTGAATGTGGCGCCCCGAACCGAGGTGCATAGAAGCCTTACTCCGGGATCGTTTTGAATGGTAAACGTGACTCAGGATTGTTGCCCTGATCACAAGGCATGATTTTTTTTTATTAATACATGGAAAATTTTCATCATTCGTCTAACATGAAATATATTTCACATATCACAATTATAAACGAAAACAAAAATATTCATTTCCACTTCAAAATTATTATCATGGTCTTTACATAAAATTTACATATCCAATATTTCATCAAAACTACATGTCATTTTACATGCTGCCTTCATCATCTTTTCCTATCTGTTGTTGAAAAAGTATGGGTGAGTAATAATACTCAGTAAGCAAACTATACATAATTTTTCAATCATTTTCATGCATTTGATAAAATGCAAA
>JAXCLR010000050.1:29292767-29332832 GCA_035584095.1 Annona squamosa | reverse complement strand
GTACACATTTGTAAAATATAACATATTTCATAAATTTTATTTATCATAAAATCAGTACAGGGATCTAGGGTTTACAACCCTAGGTTTACATGTGCTATTCTAGGATTGCGGGTTTCACAGAGAGCTCTTCTAAAATAATGATTTTCAATAGCTCAAGGGATGGTGAAATTTCCTAGATCCTTGATCTTTGGTGGCAATTTGCTCTGTACTATGGCACTGTACTCCTCTAGTAGGATTACCATCTTGAATTCCGTCGATCGTCACTTCTTAATTAGGATGTCCTTCATGAATTTAGTATAATCGGCATTTGTTCTAAAGCTTCAACAAGGGGGTATATTAATATGTAATTGTTTTGATACCTTGAGGAACTTTTTGAGTTGGCCATCCTTCTTTTTCTTTTCTAGTCTTTTGGGGAATGAGGGGGGGCGTGGTCTTTGAATTATTGGAGGAGTGTCAAGCACCTAGTCTTGAGGAATTACAGAACCCTGATTTTCTTCATTACCTTCCTTAGAATGAATTAGAGGAGATGAATTTGCTGCAATTTACTTCTTTGGAGGCATGACTTCATGTAACTCTTGCCGCTTCTCAAGGTGACAACTTGCACTTGCACCTTGTCTTTCCCTTTTGGATTTAGTTCAGTGTCACCTAGTAAAGTTCCTTGGTGGTGACTATTGATTGCAGAAGCAAGTTATCCTATTTGTGCGTCCAAATTCTTGTTTCTAGTAAGTTGCGACTGCATAAATTGCATGAACATATTTTCCAAATCAGTTTTCTTTTCTTCTCGTGGCGGTGGGGCAAAAGAGCTGGTATCACGGGATGTTGCTGTAGCGGTTGTGAAAATCCTAGTGGGTGGCTTGCCATGACTTGATTATTCCAAGAAAAGTTAGGATGATTCCTCCATCCGTGATTATAAGTGTTTGGAATATGGATTGTGTTGGTTCCACTAGAAGTTGCCCACATAATTAATCGACTCTAGGTGGGAGTCACACTACTTGTAAGGGTGGCCAAATTCACTGCACTATGTGTAATACTCTGTTGATGCTGAGTATGATGAAGATCCAACTACACTTACATTGACGAACATAGAAAAAGTTCTAAATTTTCTTTGACAAAGTATCAATGTGGGCCTTAATAGATGAAACTACATCAAGCTTAAGTAGGCCGCAACTTCTACTTTGACTGGCAGGAAATTCGTAAGTATTTATCACCATGTTTTCTAGCAAATCATAAGATTTCGGATAGCTTTTCCAGAGCAAATGAGCCATTAGATTAAGAATCTACCATATGAAGAGTGAAATCTTGAAGACCGTTATAGAATATTTAAATTTACACCCATGGTTGAATCCCATGATGAGGGCATTTGCGACGTAAGTACTTGAATCGATCCCATGGCTTTGATAAAGTCTCATCTCCATGTTGTTAAATGAAATATATCCATTTAGAATTTGCCTAACTTGGCGGGAGGAAAATATTTTTTCAGAAACTTTTGCACCAAGTCATTCCATGTGTTAACGAGTTGGGTGGCAACGAGTCAAGCCACTCTGATGCTTTGTACCCCAGAAAATGGAAAAGTTCTGAGTCTCATAGCTTCATCGGTGACTCCATGTTACTTGAATGTGTTAATGATTTGTAAGAAGTTGTAGAGATAGCGATGTGGATCTTCAGAGGGCAAACCTTCGAACTGCCCTATGGACTGTAATATTTGGAATACCATGGGCTTTATCTCAAAATTATCGGTGTCAATAGGAGGAGGTTAGATACTGGTTTGCACTGCATTTTGTCCCATTGCAATGAGAACTTAGATAGGCTAGTCCAAGTCGTCTTATTGTGGAGATTAAGGGACCTCAACCTGCTGGTTCTCATTGTTATTTTCTTGTTGACCTCTTGTTTGCTCCATTTGAGTATTTTGAGCTCGGGTCTCTCTGCTCCTTAGACACCTTCTTAGATGTATTCTTTTGGGCTTAAGATTGAATGACAATATACCTCTCTTCCTTCACAACCCCATTGCATGCAAGAGTGATGAACCCTGAAAAGAACAATTCAATTACGATAAAATAAAAAATATAAAACTCAAATATTGATACAAATTGAATATATTTATAGATTTATACACAAGACGAATGAACTTAAAGACTAACAAGTTTAGTACTGAGTCCCCAGCAACAGTGCCAAAAACTTGACAAGCTGAGTATATCTCTAATTAAATGCTTATTTTGACGCAAGTATACATGTCGTACAAGTAATAATGTGTGAATAGAGTGTTGATCCCATGAGGACTAGGTTAAACTAATTATATCTTTAAAATTCAATTGCTTTTGAGGGATAGATAATTTAATTATTTGATTGAATGGAAATAAAGTAAAATGAGTTAAGGGCTAGTGCATGAGCAGAAATTAGTAGGGATTCTCAAAGTTGATTATAGTTGATGGGAACTTAAGAATCCTTGACTCTAGACCTTATTGATTTGGCTCCTTATTACTTGGTGGTGCAGGAATTTACTAACCTAGGTTTATATCTTTTATTATAGGTCTCCCAATGTGTATAAAGCTAATCTCACCATACCCAGTTGCTATGTTCCAATGCTAATGAGTATTGCAGATCGATTAGCCCATAACCTTTTTAAGATTGCATATGGTTAAATAGTATATTCCTATCCATTTTAACATTCCACTCTATCAAGACTAGAAACCTATGCCTTACATGTGAATCTTATTTAGAATCATCTCTTCCAAGAATGAATCTCACAAATAGATCATCTTATAAGGTGCTAGGCTTGTAAAAAGCATTAAATACCACATGTAAAGGTAAATCCACACAACACATGTATACATCAACTATATATTCATACTCAAAGAAAGAAAAACTAAATCAACATAGTCTAAGAGTCGAATCATCTCAATCTCTCATTTATTCGAGTTTTAGCCCAAAATCATGAAATCAAATCCCATAATAACTAAGTTTAAATATATCCCAGCAAAGGAGAAGAAGAAAAATATGTAAGGAATAAGAAAGAGGAGATGAAACTTGTTGGTTTCCATTGCCAAAGCTTGGTCTTTACTCCAAAATCTCCCTTGGCTTGAAATCCTTCTTTCTCTCCACTTGTGGCTGCTTCCACAAGCCTCCCACTTGTTGTGCTCAAACCCTAAGCATACCATCTATGCAAAACTCTAAATCCTAGGTGCTCTAATCCTTTGATTTGAAATCATTATTCTACGTTCTCAAGATTCTCTTTTCTTACTATTCCATTCTTTTTACTCTACCTTATTCTCTCGGTGTTTGATATAAGTGTTTAAAATCAATATCTTAAGTGTTGAATTATCTGTGAAATCAACCTTTACTAAATACTACAATCTACAACTCATGCACCTGCGGAGAGAATTGAACACAACACCCCTCTCCATCTCTCTCCTTCTCTCTATCTCTCCTGCTACGTCTCTAATTGTTTCCCTCTCCATCTCTATTATTATTTCCCCCTATCCTCCCTCTCTCTATTTTATTGAGTTGCCATCTTTCTTTGCACTAGCACATTGAATATACACCCCTCCTGATTGAATATCTAGCCAAGCAATGCATCACTCGTGTAGATCAATTCATTATGACAATTACAAGCAATACATATTTAACTTTAAATTAGCTTGGTTTTTACTTATTTGCAATGCATAACCCATTAATACCTGCCAACCTACTTATCGAATGACTTGTAAATAGATTAGAGTTAAGATTTTTTCAAACGCGCTCAGGATTATGAATAGGATCTAACTCGTCCAACCCGATCTATTAATGCCCCTAGCTCTTACACATATAAAAATGCAATTATGATAAAAAAAAATAATTTATAATAAAAAAGATAAAAATAATATTGTGAAGGATAAGGACAAAGGCATTCCATCATTTACATACTGCAAGGGCATTTTCGCTGTTTTCACTAAATTTTAATTAAGTTCAACATAATCTTAATCAGGGAATTTTTTGTAATTTCATCAAACCTTTTAGCATCTTTGCAATTTGCCAAATCAGCGATATAATAGAAAGTGTGACACATGTTTGTAGTTCGAAGAATTGGATAAAAGTCTTCGTATATATGGTAGAAAGTATGAAAGGAAGTCATTAAGGGCGTTCTTATACAATGACGAAGGAAGAGTGACTGAAAAATATTATCTATATTTTTTAAATTCATCACCTCACTTAGATTTTTTCATTATGAAATTTGACAATTTTAAAAATATATTTAGTATTTTATTTTTCTAAATATTAATCAAATAAAAAAATTATTACATTTTACAAGGAGAAAATTTTAAGTGGGGCTCATACATTTATCGGAGATAAACAATTAAAAATATTATTATGTGGATAAATAATTTTATAAGATATTATTATATTTTAATACATAGGCCAATGGATTTAGGCATTGTTCTTGATTTACACACAAATATATCTTTTTTTAAGCAAATGTAATTATGCATATATTTGATTTGGATGAAACTTAGTCTCTTAACAAAATAAATAATGCTAAATATAATAAATAGATTAGATTTTACATCAATAATTCATTGTAATTAAAGGATTTTTTGAAAATTTAAAAAACTTTGCATATATGGACTCTTATCCTTGTGGTTATCATATTTATAAAAGTAATTTGAGCAGTTATGCATATTCTACAAAAATAGACCCCTCCATTAAAAAGGCTTCTAGGAGCAAGTCTATTTTGCAAGATATGCGAACGTATAGTATTATTTATGAATATGCAAGTTGCAAGGTTCAAATGTTCATAATTAGAAAATTCATAAAATTTATTTTCTAATATGCCAAAATGTAACTTAATATTAGAGACAAAGTTTTAAAAAAACATATGTTTTTGGGTTGGATGCATGTTGCTCACGCGAGTCTAAATGTATAGAATCATCCGTCTCAGTTAAATTTTAAATTTTATTAAATTTAATTAATAACTGTGGAACTCGTTTAGTGTTAGCAAGGTGGTTTTGCCAAATCCTTATGGATCTCAATCCAATACGTCTCACGTTCGGGCAAAATTAAGAAGTTACCAATGAATCATTGCCCATAACACAATTTTTTGGAATTTTTTTTGTAAACCTATGAAATTTGTGTATCTAAATATCCTTTCATATAAATAAAAGAGAAATTAATTTTGATGGTTTAAACGAAATAAAGATATTTGATTAAATACAAAACTATTCAAAATTCTATTATTTATATTTTTAAAATTTCTCCATTTATTCCAGACATGTAAACTAGTTAAGCGACGAGTGAGAAATTGAAAACCAATCTGGTTAAACTAGTTCAAACTAGCTTATTTTCCCTAACTAATAACCGGAGTTAATCGGACCGGCCAGGCCATGAATCGGCCGGTTCTATCCAGTCTTTACAACATTAGTTGCCATCACCTGCCAGTAGGGGTGTCAATGGTCATAGTCACCCCGTCAACCCGCTCATCCAACCCGTTTATAAATGAATTTAAGTTGAAATTTTTGAATAAATGGTTATGATCCGCCAAACCTTTTAACCATTTAATTAAATAAATGGATTAATGTTGAAATTTTATAACTCATCAACCCGTTTAGTAATCCGTTGAACCCATATAACCTGTTCAACCCGTTTAATTCTTTCAACACATTTAACTCGATTAACTTATTAAAGTTTTATATATATATACATGTAAACCTTTTGGTTAATTTCTTTTTTTAAGTTTTTCTCAATTCACCTAATTTTCATTTTTCTACCACTTCCATAATTCTATTTTTCCATTACTGCCTTATTTTCATTTCTCCTATGCCAAAAATGTCCTCTCGTCTGTCCCTGCGAGATCATCATTTATTAGAATTTAGATTTTCAAGTTATTTACTATACGACCCATTAACAACTCACAAATTCACTTATTAAATAGGTTATAAATGGGTTAGGATCGAAATTTTTTAAATGAATTAATAAAAAAATGATAATTAAAATATTTTAAATGAGTTAAAATTAGAATTAGACTCCGCCTGTGACACTCAAACCTGCCTGTGTCTACATAAGAAAGTGGTCCGGATACGGCATTGACATTTGACAAAATCGTCGTGGCGTCCTTTTCTTATTCTTTCTTGCCCCTCGTGATTCGTGACACTTTTATCCCCGAATTTCTATATTTGTCAAAGTCGTATCCGTCTAGTCACTAGCAGTAGCAGGTGACGTTAAGGTAAGCCTGCTGACCCCACCGAACTTGCTGACCCAACGACCTGGTAGAGTCCTTATTGCAAAACAGCTCATCTAACTTCTCCTAATTACAAAACGATCACGTTTGCTTGGAACCGGTCTACAAAATAGTGCCGCAAATAGGGCGTTCGGCAGGATTTGAATCCCTTTGTCTCACTTAAATGGATAATGGGAGCTTATTTTCTACTATATAAATGAGTCTAATTGTAATATGAGAAGTTATAATCTACACAAACTAATAAAAAAAACTCATGAAAATTCTCATTTCCTATGTGGCCCACATAAATTGTTGATGGAAATAATTTTAAGTATTATTATTGAATAAAGAATGACAAATAAAATGGATGAATATACTATCCCTATCAATTTTATGGTGGGCATGGTGACGCTTGAAGCAGGTGCATATTTGTTCATCATGGAGTAAGTTGTTAAAAATGGATCAGGAACGTTTCGTTGCCGCTTCATCGAAGTTTACTTCGTCAAATTCTACGGGAATAATTTTTTCAACTCTGATGTATGATTTCTTTTATTTAAACATTCACCAGGATGATTTTACGTAGTATTTCTACAAACGGTTTGCTAATTCAAGACTTTATCATTGCTTTTAATAATCTGCAAGTATGATACATTTCCAACCTCGAATTTCAGTTTTTCATTAATTCGGAAATCTTATATGGCAAGATGAAAAAATGACTTTTAGACTGTTTAGAAATTGAAACTATATATTTTTTAAATTAATATATGACGGCATCAGATTAGCTATAGGCTGGTGTTGCCTCATAGCTTACTCTCAAGCAAAGCTTGGCCTTGATTGTGTGAACACCTATTTTTTTATACATGTAATTTACAATTTCAACCCAATTACAAACTTCGTTGGTCATCTAGCTTAAGATTGGTATAATAGAAATAAATTTTCACAATCTAAAGTAGGAGACACAGCCCCATTGCACTACCTGGGATTGAATCCGAGAATCTCGAACTAAAGACCAACACCCGTGCCACCTGCGCTAGTCACAAATGGTGTGCCAACACCTGTTGATGGATCATCATCAACACCATCAAGACAATCTTCTATGCACACAACTTGAGAAAGATCTCATGTGAGCCTATCATGGTAACAACTTCATTTCTTTCCTCACAAGGCAGTCACACAAGCCTACTGCCCTATTGACTCAACACTAATGCATCACTGTTTCATCATATTAGTACTCAGTCCTATTAACCTGGCATTCCCCCTTCCATTACATGATATCTCTAATCAAATGTACCTTACCGACTGCTATATTAGAGGCACCTCAAGTATCAATATACTTAATAAGATTACACACCAAGGGCCCAAATATGTGTCAATCCTTAGCATTCATCATCATTACCATCATTGGAATCTAGGTCAACCAAAGACTTATAAAAAAAGGTACTCATTCAGTCACGAAGTGGAAAGAACACTTTTCATGAATAAATTAACAGGATGAGATGTTGAAAACCCTGATAGTTCCATCCTAATCAATGTTCACACTTTTTTCCTCTTTTTTTGTATAAAATTTGTTATCATCTACTCAGATATCTTTCTAAGCCTTGATAAAATTAAATCATTTTTGACATTCATTTTATACATTTCTGAGATAGGAAATGTCTTTAATTTGAATAAAACTCAATAACCTATGTAAAAGATGGTTTCAAATACAATGGATAGCTCATTAACAAGATGAGCCCAAGTGAATGGGATTAGATGAAAAACTTTGACGTGATGTGCAATTATATAGAAGTACAGCCCTTTACTTGGCATCACGTAACTAAGAAGATATTTTTGTTGAACCTCCTTAGCGTAGTATATGCGGAATGTAAAACTCATTGAACTTTGCACCACATAACCCAGAAGTTTATCTCGATCATTTAAATGGATAAAACCACGAACTCTCTCTCTTCTTATCAACGTAAATCAGTATCCACATCAATGCTTCCTCTTACATCCTAGGGGTGCAAGTGATCAAAAAATTTTCAACCCTAATAAACTGATGAATAATTATTTAATACCTACAAAATTTTTTCTAGTATACCCACAACATTTAAAAAATTTCTCTTATACCCATGTCATTTCATCTTAAAATTTTATCATATTCATGTTGTCAAAATAGCTATTATCTACCAATTTAAATGACCATTCTGCCTCTCTAAAATTTCTTAATTGAAACAATCAACACTAATAAAGATTAAATTGATGATGGTAAATCATTATTTATTATACCAAATGACTCAAGTATCATATTAAGGTTAAATTGTTTCAATTGGAAAATTTTTGGTGAGACAAAATCCTCTTTTTAAAAGGGTAACTAATAGCTATGTTGAAAACATGGGTATAATAAGAATTTAGGGTGAAATGTTATGAGTATACGAAAAATCTTTTAAACATTGTAAGTATATAAAAATTTTGGGCAAATATTATGGGCGTAAGAGAAATTTTTCCTAAAGTAATTTATAAAAATCTCAACTTTAATCCTAATCCATTTAGCATAAATCAATCAAGTTACAAGTTATTAATGGGTTAAAAATGGCTTGACTAGTTAAAAAAAATAAAATTCATATACAATTTGAAATTTGATGATTACAATAAAAAGCTTCTAATGCTAATGATTTACCTAAATTAAAAGATCAATTTTTATATTTATTATTAATTAAAATATTAATTCATTAATCTATAATTATGCATAATTTTTAAAATAAGCAGCAAGAATTTATTTATTCCTTTATTTTACCACTTATAAATAGATTATGCGACTTCATAGGCTGCGTAGAGCGGACAGTCAACTTGATGGGTTGGGCAAGTTGAACTATGGCCAATTCATTTATTTAAATAAGTTACATGGAACATATTTACAGATTAATAGGCTGCAAATTCTTAAAGCCAATTAATAGAATATAACTTGGGTAGGGTAACTATAGACACCTACTAAACCAATCCTAATTTGAGTTGGTTAAAATAGAAAAAATACTCATAGGATAGGGTAGGGTAGAGTGTAAAATAATGCACATCCCCTCCAATAGGATAAGCCAAGTTTCACACCATGGGTACCCATGTGGATATATAAGATTAGCATTTGCCAATGTCAATTAATTTGATTATTATTTTAATAATTTAAAATCTTTTGTGACTGTTATCTTTAATTAGTTAGCAATTGCACTTATCTATTTAGTTGCATTTTAAGCCTTTTATACATTTTTCAAGATTCGACAACTATACACTTGAAGCATCTATATTTTCTTTTTTGATGTTTATTTGATTTTTTTAATATAATATTTTTGTTAGTTAGTTAATTAAGGAATTGATTTGGAACAGGAGTTACACAACTTGGCCTTCACATGTGTTTGTGTAATGCGTTGGTTATTTAGGACCATGAATACATATAATACTTGCTCACAACATGGATGAGACAAGGATAGAATGAGGATAGGATGGACAAAAATAACAACTTACTTTTCTCCATGCCTACACAATTTTTCTCATTTTTATCCCATGTTTTCATCTTATCCTTATCTAATTCAAGTCATGAATAGGCATTGTGGTGGTTGTAAAGTCCAAAATTCTCGCCATATATCAAGAATTTCAAAATAGTTATAATTATGATGGAAATTTATTTTTGCCATTTCCCTTTCTAAATATCATACAACTGTGAAATATGGGTAATGATTTGATATAATTGGGGTGATGATAATAAAACAAGAGAATAATAGGTAATGATAATAAATAAAGAGAATAAGGTTTAAACAAATAAGTTATTTGTGTGGGTAATTATACAGATATAATTAAAAGTGGGATAGTTGTACAGGGATATATGAAAAAATGATTAAAAAATTGAAAAGTTGTAGAAAGTGAAAAATTTCTTTTGCTAACCAAATACACCCAAAGTAGGGATATAATTTTTAGTAGCGTGAATAACATGAAGACAGATATAGGTCACGCGTATTTTGAATAAGTAGCCAAGTGTCCGCCAAACTAGTGAGTTTAAAGTAGTTGCTAATGCCGCATATACGACACGCACACCACTCCCAAACATTGGTTTTGAAGCTCTTTACATCAATAAAAACTAATGCCTCTTAAATTTCAATGGTTATGCTCTTGATTGGGGGAATCCTTAAATGTGAAGGTTACCCGAAGTTCCGCTAGTCAGCAAATAGCAACACACAATTTTTTTTTTTTAATTTGGTTTCTTTTTCAATATTCCTCATTCGTTTCAGCTACTCTCATTTTCTTTGCTTCATTTTTTATTCCTTCCTTCCTTTACATACAGGCATACTTCTTCTTCTCTCATGTGATTACTTCTCTGAGTCCTGACAAAATATGTATCTCAGTTTAACTAGAAATATGATTCGATCAAGCCCGTCGGATAAACATCTAGAGAATTCAACTCTCCACAGATCAAACCTCTAACAAAAACCTCTAACAAAAACCAAAGGACAAAACCAAAATAAAATCAAACCCGCTATAATAAAAGCACTTGCTAGACAATCAACAGAAGTGGCTTATACTAAATGTTGTGGATCATCCTTAGCTATGAAACTTATTACAACTCAATACATGATTAACTATTAGACACATAACTCAGTCAATATATGACTTACTGGACTCACCTCAAACTAAATGCAACCTATTTAATTACGTGCTCATGCCATTCGACTAAACGCTAGACCTACTCATCATATGTTTCATTTCATGTACTCATGTTGCATACATCCAAGTACGCAAACAGCCCTGGTGCATACCCCATTTCTATGCTTGGTGTAGATTTGATTCCCCATAAGATCTACATCTTCAATGAACTGATTTGTCAGTTCATCATGTAACTGTTGGCCTTTTGGCTCAACTAACTCATATCTTGCTCTCAAGAAATGCAATCCCCAAGAATTATCGACTTACTATATGCAAGCATGTAGTTAGACCTAATATAATCCGGTGCATAAACACATCTATCACCAAAAATCTCGTCCGTCAGCATCGCCAGGCAACTCATGCTATGCAAATCATATCATATAAAATATGCTTCATGTCATGCAATCATATGTGAGCCTAAAGCTTCAACAACTGACATCTCAGTCAAACAATTCTAAGCTCTAAGCTTTAATAGCTAACGTTATACTGTAACAACTAACACCAACCTCCAGACTCTCAATTCTTATAACTTACAATTTCACTACGATGTATTAAATCCAAACGACCAACATGTTGCAACACTTAGGGTTCAACGAAAGCACTACATGTGCTTTTCGATTCTAAAGGGGCAGAACTTGTTTAGTAATCAGCCATCAATTATCAAAATGAAACTCGACTTAAATTATTTTATAATTTCTGAATACAAGGTGTTTGGGACGTGATAAAAATTTTGAATGAAAAGTTTTTTATGTAAAATTTTTTTAAATGGGAGAAATTAGATGATATAATAGGGGTAATGATGAAGAATAAAAAAATAAATTTAAAATAGATAAGTTATTTGTATGGTTAGTTATGTAGAAATAATTAAAAAGTATAATAGTTATATAGGAAAATTTAAAAAATAATTAAAAATAAGAGAGTTATGAAGAGTGAAAAGTTTTAAATTTTAAAAAATTAGTTTAAAAGTTTTATAAGTTACTAGACACGCCCATAGATAGTTCATAAAGTTTTTGACATAACTCTCCTTTCAATCCTCATACATCCAATATTTCTAAGATATGCAAACTAGCTTTCAAACTCAACCAATCACAAGCCTAATATAATACATTAGTAAGACTTGTTCAACAACCCCAACAATTAATCCAAAATTAACATATCAAAATTCACACCTAAATATGTTGTTTTCATACCATCATCCCAGGAAACAAATCAATACATCTATGTACGTCACCTTTTAAAAGGCATGAACAATACGTTCCTATCATTACATGGAGTGCACATTAACATTTCTTATTTTATCAAATCTTAAGATCGTGTTAGGGAGTTCTTCAACAATCCTCACTTATTTTTGTTTAATTTTAACATATTATTATTCATATTGGCATTTTATTAAGCACATTGTATGCGTCATTTAGAAAACTTAAAAATCTAAGACAAAACTCAAAAATCTAAGACAAAAATTATACGGCTTGCCATTATACATTTCAAATAAATGCAAAATCATTTTCTAATCATCAAAAACACAAAAATTCAATCAAAAGCCCCAAAATTTCCTCAAAACTTCAACTTCTCGACATAGGTTTTGTTGAAAATAACATATATCACAATAATCGTATGCAAGTGTTCTAACCATTCTATTCTAAAATCCAAGATAATCACAAGAAATAACCTACTAACCCTAATCAAAGATTTCTTTAAATTTCCTTCAAGCATGGCTTGAATCCTCAATGCATACTTGCTACTTATGTTTCTTGATATCTAATAAGGGATTTGGATATATTTGGGTGAGATTTCTTTTTAAAAAAAATGAGTGACATGTTGAGGAGAAGGAAGAAGAAATGAAGATGTCTAATAGAAAATTATTTGGGTGAGATTTAAAAAGGTAAAGAAGATGGGTGACTTATGAAGGAGAAGGAAGAAGAAACGAAAAGAAAAATGAGAAGGAATAGGCACCAAAAGAAATGTCCCAATTTTTAAACACCTTTAAAGTTCAACTTTATTTTACTTGGACCTAAAAACCTTTGAGTACTAGATTTTTCACTTTTACCCTTAAAACATCCATCCAAACCTTTATAAGGTAACATCATTTATCAAATTTCTAAATATTTGATCCAAGATTAAATACAAATACACATCTCCTTTTAATAATTTTGTTAAATTATCATCATAATAATAATGTCTTCCATAAGACCCTCCAATACTCAACCAGCCATTCTCATATACCATTCATCCTCCCAACACCATATCAAAGTCATTAATTTATATTTCTAACAAAATTTGGCTTCCTAACTCAATTTTTAACTTTTATACTATAAAGCTAGCCTTATATTCCAATTCACTTCCAACACCTTCAATGCCTCTAAAATTACTTCTCACATATCTCATATATGCTAATTCATCCATGTCGAAGTTCACAGAGTTTCATATCATTCATAATATTTCACCTTTTGGGTTTGGTTTATAACAAACCTTTACAATTTGCCCTTAATACTCTCAATCCACAATTAATATACCAAACTTAACTCAATATGTTACCAACATATTTCAATTATGTTGGACATCTTACTTATGCCTATAAACATTTCAAATCTAATTATCTACAACATATCATTCCTTTACCTCTTTCCAAGTTCAAAATCTAAACTACAAATAGGTAAAATCTAGCCATATCAATGGCTCGAAAACATCCCAAATTATATAAGGTCATTTTGTCAACAATCATAATTAGATGGGTTCATAAAAACCTAAATTTCAATTCAACTTCAATTCACCTTAACCACACAAATACAATTTCTCAAAATCTCTCCAACTTGAAACTTCTTAGGTAAATTATTGCACATCTAGTATGTGCATTCATAGTCGCAAATGACCAAGACATTGCACTTACATATGTAAGGGTTAGTTCAGGTTAATTCTAGTTCCAAATCAATTTCCGAATTAACTAACTAATAAAAGTTTCATATTAAAATAATATCAAACAAACGCAGAAAAGAAAATGTAGATACTTTAAATCTATAGCTATTAAATTATGAAAAATGTATACAATGCTTGAAATATAACTAGATAGACAAATGCAATTTGTAGCTAGTTAAAGACAACAATAACAAAAGAATCTAAATCATTAAAATAATAATAGTGAATGCTTCTTGATACAACCAGTGGATAGCAAGAAAACAAGGATGATAGTAGGCGTCAATATAATGAGATTGCTTGCAAATAAGATAATCTAATCTAATAGTCACATGTAGTAGTAAAGGGTAAAAACTTTATATTACAAGGATTGGTCTTGCTTCTATGAAATTCCTTTTCTATTTAACCCCTCCTTAAAATCTTGATGGTTGATGGAAAATCCACTTCATCTATTGTATTTAGCATCATTTATAGTATATTGAAAATTCTTTTATTTTTTTATTTCATTGTATATGAGTCAATTTGTAGCTAGTTAAAAACAACAATAACAAAAGAATCTAAATCATTAAAATAATAATAGCAAATGCTTCATGATACAACCAGTGGATAGCAAGAAAACAAGGATGATAGTAGGCGTCAATATAATGAGATTGCTCGCAAATAAGATAATCTAATCTAATAGTCACATGTAGTAGTAAATGGTAAAAACTTTATATTATAAGGATTGGTCCTGCTCTATGAAATTCCTTTTCTATTTAACCCCTCCATTTTAAAAGCTTGATGGTTGATGGAAAATCTACTTCATCTATTGTATTTAGCATCATTTATAGTATATTGAAAATTCTTTTATTTTTTTAATTCATTGTATATGAGTCTCATCTATAAATGTGCAAAATCAATGTAATAAAACAGTACAATGCTAAAAATATCAATTTTAAAGTAATTTTTAATATATAAACCATTTAAAATATTACTAGTATGTAGATAAATGATTTTATAAAGTATTATTATATTCTAATACATGTGTGAATGGATCTAAGCATTTTTCATAATTTACAAATAAATATATTTTTTTAAGCAAATATGGCCCATGCACATACTTGATTTAGATGAAACTTGATCTCACAGATAAATAAGTATAATACTTAGACCCGAGTAGGACCCATATAATTGCATTTAAGGTGTAATTATAATCTATGTATGACTTGATTGATTTTTGGATATTTTCATAAATTTATGAATTATGCAATTAGGTTTTGCAATTAAGAATGGTTATTAAGATTAATCGCTGAAGCCCAATGTGAGTCAAGATGACCAAAGAGGCTTAAATAGGATTAGTATGTGCTAATATAATATGAATATTTATTTTAATGTCTATAATTTAAATAATAGAGATTAAAATAGAAATTATAAAGTTATGTTGAAAATCATAGAAAATTCATAACTTAACGCCTGTAAAGTGAAATGAGATGAAAATTTAAAGGCAAGTCATGATTTTGGGCTCAACCTTATGTATGGATTGGATTAAGACACAAATAATTATATTAAGCTGATAATTATTTATTTTTAATCTCACACTCTAAGGATATTTTCAAAGGTTTATTACTTGACGTAGAAATGTCGGTTTGAGATAAATTTGAAACTATTGAATAAAATTATGAAATTTATGGTATGAGTGGATTTGATTAAGCTAATTACTATGAGAAAGTGGTTAGTTAGAAAAAGGTACCTAGTATTGACTTTGTGTACCCTAGACTACCATAATATTGAATAAAAAGCATTTGAGAAAATGACATGTTTAAATGCTATGCAAGGTGACAAATTTTGGATGGATTGAGCTGAATTTTAAAGCATCATTTAATGGCAAAAACCATAGAAAATTCAAGGATTAAATGCCATGGTTAATTGTCTAATATCTAGCTCAAATGGAGCATAGATTATGTGGCAAGAGCAAGGGACATCCAAGGGCATTATGGGCATGAAATGTGATTTTTTAAAATCCTAGAAAATGTGTCTAAAATTGCCTAATGTCTAGGTGAAGTAAATGGGCACATAAATAAGTGGAAAAAGTGGCAAAAAAGTCAAAACCTAGCTAAATAGGGGACATCCATTAGTGGACAGCAATGCATTGCTTAAATGCATGGATTTTATGGATTTTTGTCAAAACCTAATGCATTGCTGAAATTAGCTGTGGACCCATTCCCACGGCTAACCTAGTTTCACCTACACCACCCATAATGGATGACAACCAGTTAATGGAAGCGGATAGGAGGGCAATAAATGCATTCCTTTTACAATGGCCTCTTAAATTCCCAGGTGAACTCGTCCTCGTCCAAGATGAATAGTGGATGATGAAGATTAGAAAATTATTTAGGATACCTCCATGCAATGATAAACAAAAAGTGTTGTGTCACTCATCTGTTGGTGAAATATGCACATGAGTGGTGGGAAACGATGCTGATTACTATGCTAAACCTGGAGGAGGTGCCATGACACATGTTTGTGGAGGAATTTAACAAGGGATATCTTCCGGTAGGTTTGCAGAGCTAGACAATTATTGAGTTTGAGATACTCTACCAAGGAAGAATGACAGTTACGGAGTATGCCACCAAGTTTAATGCCTTTGTGAGATATGTACCATGCATTTTCAATGTGTCAGAGAATAAGGCACAAAGATTTCATCAGGGATTGTGACCCTATCTCAGAAAGAGTTTAGCAACTCTACAGATTAAAGATTATGCATCAAGTGTAGAAAGGGCTAGAGCCTTGGAGATTGAGGTAATGAGGACTCAAAAACTAAGACTGAGATCCAAGATGTTCAGCTCGAGAACGAAAGAAGTTGAAACGGGGAAAGAAAAAGTTAGAAAAGGAGTTGTAAGGAAAGGAAAACAAGCCCTAAGGAAGAAAATGTCACTTATTTGCAAGATTTGTCGAAGGTGCCGTATAGGCGAATATTTGAAAGGTTCAAACAAATGTTTCAAATGCAGACAAATGGGTCACATAGCCAAGGAATGTGGCAAGGGAGAGGCAAATATAGTAAAATGCTATGTTTGTGACCAAGTTGGACACATAGCTCCAAATTGTCCAAATAAAGCACAAACGTCGCAAAGACGCGGAAAGGCCACACAACTAAAGCTAGTAGGAGCAACTAATAGGTAGAGAACCTCTACAAATCTTGTTCAGGTGCATGCTCTGACTCGAATAGAATCGCAAGAGCAGGAGAAGAAAGTTGTTACATATATAGTTTATATTTTAGGAAATTTGACTATAGCATTGTTTGATTCAGGTGCTAGTCATTCATTCATTGCTAGCCAATATGTAACCACACATGCACTACTAGTAGAGAAAATAATAAGGTAATTCATGTAGAATCCCCTGTCTATAGGTTAGCTAACTCAAGACAAGTATGCAAGGCGTGTCCAATCAGGATAGGATCAATAATTTTAGAAGTTGACCTGATCTTATTACCCATGACCAAGTTTGATGTAATCTTAGGCATAGATTGGTTAAGCTAATGGGGAGCGACGATTGACTGTAAAAATAAGAAAGTATAGTTTGAAGCAGCTCCAAAAAAAGATGTAGCTATTGGAAAGCTAAGGCAACCTAAGGATTCAACAATACTGATATCTTCTATGAAAGCGGTTAAAATGATCCGCCAAAATTTCCAAGCTTATCTAGTATCAGTACATGTGAAGAAAGAAAAGGAGGTGAAAATAAATCGAATTCCAATGATTAAGGAATTTTCAGATGTTTTTCCGAAGGAATTAACTACATTACCTCCAGAAAGTGAAATGAATATGACGATTGATATCATACTAGGCACAACTCTAATTTCTAAGGCCCCATATCGAATGGCACCACCAGAAATGAATGAGTTGAGAACTCAAATACAAGAGCTATTGAATAAAGATTTTATTAGACCCAGTGTATCACTCTGGGGAGCTCCGGTGCTATTTGTAAGGAAAAATGACAGGAGTCTTAGATTATGAATTGACTACAGGGAGTTGAATAGGGTTACAGTGAAGAACAAGTACCCATTGCCGAGAATTAACGATCTATTTGATCAATTGAAAGGAGCAACGACATTTTCTAAGATAGATTTGCAGTTGGAGTACCATCAGCTAAGGATAAGTCCTGCCAATGTTCATAAGACAGCTTTTCGAACAAGATATGGATATTACGAATTTCTCGTGATGCCTTTTGGACTCACTAATACCCCTACTATATTTATGGATATGATGAACATGATATCTTGGGATTATTTGGACCAATTTGTGGTCGTTTTTATCAATGATATCTTGATTTATTCCAAGTCGAAAGAAAAGCATGAAATTCACTTGAGAAGAGTACTGGAAAGGTTAATAAAAGAGAAACTATATGCCGAGCTAAAGAAATGTGAAAACAAGTAGCATTTCTTGGGCATATAATCTCAAAGAAGGGTGTGCAAGTGGACCCTCAAAAGATTGAGGCAGTTTTAAAGTGGCAAAGACCAACAACCATTACGGAAATCAGAAGTTTTCTGGGATTGACACGCTACTACAGGAGATTTGTGGAAGGTTTTTCACAACTGTCAACCCCACTAATGAGGTTGACTCATAAAGGAGTTAAGTATGTATGGTCCGCTGAATGCGAACGCAATTTTTAAGAGTTAAAGCAACGTTTGGTAAAAGCGCCTATCTTAACCCTACCTGAAGAAAATGAAGGATTTGTGGTTTATAGTGATGCTTCAAGGAAGGGACTAGGATGCATGCCAATGTAGATAGGAAAGGTGATAGCTTATACATCAAGGCAGTTGAAGCCCAATGAAGTAAACTACTCCACTCATGACCTAGAACTAGCAGCAATGGTATTTGCCTTAAAAATTTAGAGACACTACTTGTATGGTTCTAAATGCGAGATTTATATGGGTCACGAGAACCTTAAGTTCATTTTTACTCAGAAGGAGTTGAACATGAAATGACAAAGATGGCTTGAGTTACCTAAGGATTACAATTTGGAGATTTTATACTATCTAAGTAAGGCAAATGTGGTAGCTGATGCATTAAGCAAAAATGCCAGCATAGCTCACCTTGTCACTAAAGGGGAAGGTTTACTTCGAGAAATAAGACAATTGAAATTGATTGTATGTCCCCCTGGAGTTCAAATGAGATTATCACAAATGAACATACAATCATCTTTATTTAAACAGATCAAGACTGCGCAGCAAGAGGACACAGACCTACATACTCTTGTAGAAAAGATGAAGAAAAAGGGGTTGAATGAATTCATTGTGGATAAGCAAGGTATGTATCGATATAAAGGTCGCTTATACATACCTAATTCAGGAGAATTGAAGGAACAAATTCTCAAAGAAACTCATTTTCACCATTTTCTATGCATTCGGGAGGCACGAAGATGTATCAAGATCTCAAGAAAGCATATTGGTGGAATAAAATGAAAGAGAGATCGCTGAATATGTATCAAAGTGCTTAACTTGTCAAAGGGTGAAGACAGATCACCAGTGGATACCAAGAAAGCTTCACTCTTTAGAAATTTTCGAATGGAAATGGCATGATATTACAATAGATTTTATTGAAGAATTACCAAAGAATAAGCAGAAAATGATTCTATATGGGTAATGATGGATCGATTATCCAAAGTTGCATATTTTATACCCATAAAGAAGACCTATACAGCTGAAAGATTGGCTAAAGTGTTTTACAAGGATATTGTACGACTCCATGGAGTGCTTAAATCCATAGTATCTGATCGAGATACAACGTTCATGTCTTGATTTTGGAAGAGTTTACATGAAACCCTAGGCACCCCACTAAAGTTTAGCATGACATTTCATCCCTAGACTAATAGACAAACGGAGCGGGTAAATCAGATTATCGAGGATATGCTCTATACGTGTATAGTGGAATTTGGAAGATCGTGGGATGAATATGTATCGGTAGCGGAGTTTGCATACAATAATAGTTACCAAGCTAGTATTCAAATGACACCATTTGAAGCATCATATAGATGAAAGTGTCGAACACTATTAAACTGGGATGAAGTTAGAAAGAAAAAGCTTGCCCCAGACTTGTCTCAGTGAATGACAAATAAAGTACAGGTTATTTGCCAGTGTATACTCACATTCTAAAGTTGGCAAAAAAGTTACACATACTGCAAGAGAAGAGATTTGAATATCCAAGTCGGCAAACATATTTTTATAAAGGTCATGCCATTCAAAGGAGTCACAAGGTTTGGGAAGAGAGGCAAGTTGAATCCCAGGTTTATTGGTTCATTTGAAGCATAAGAGAAAATTGAGAAGTTAGCTTATAAAATAGCATTACCTCCAGCCCTAGCTTTAGTCCATAATGTTTTTCATATTTCTATGTTAAGAAAGTAAGTTTCAGATCCAACGCATGTGTTAGTAGCAGAGAACCTAATAATTCAAGATCATTTGAATTATGAGAAAAGATATGTTAGGATTCTGGATTATAAGGTGCAAAAGCTTCGGAATAGAGAAATTGAGTATGTTAAAGTAAAATGGAATAAGTATTCCGAAAGCGAGGCTACTTAGGAACTGCAGGAAGAGGTAGAAACAAATTATCCTCAATTATTTCAAAAGTAGACAGTTTCGGGATGAAGCCTATTATAAGAGGGGAAAATTGTAATACTCAAACCCAAGTAGGACTCATATGATTGCATTTAAGATGTAATTATGATCTATGTATGACTTGATTGATTTTTGGATATTTTCATGAATTTATGAATTTTGTAATTAGGATTTGCAATTAAGAATGGTGATTAAGATTAATCGCCGAAGCCCAATATGAGTCAAGATGAGTAAAGAGGCTTAAGGAGAATTAGTATGTGCTAATGTGACATGAATATTTACTTTAATTTCCAAATTAATAGAGATTAAAATGGAAATTTTGAAGTTATATTGCAAATCATAGAAAATTCATAACTTAACACTTGTAAAGCGAAATAAGATGAAATTTCAAACGCAAGCTCATGATTTTGGGCTCAACCTTATGTATGTATTGGATTAAAATACAAGTGATGAGATTAAGTTGATAATTATTTATTTTTAATCTCACACTCTAAGGATATTTTTAAATGTTCATAACTTGACGTAGAAACGTTAGTTTGAGATGAAATTTGAAACAATTGAATAAAATTATGAAATCTATGGTATGAGTAGATTTGATTAAGCTAATTATCATGAGAAAGTTTTTAATTAAAAAAATGTACCTAGCATTGACTTTGTGTACCCTAGACTACCATAGCATTAAATAAAAAGCATTTAAGAAAATGACATGTTTAAATGCTATGCAAGGTGTCAAATTTTGGATGAGTTGAGCTAGATTTTAAAGCATTATTTAATGGTCAAATATATGGAAAATTCAGCGATTAAATGCCATGGTTAAGTGCCTAATATGTAGCTCAAATGGAGCATAGATTATGTGGCAAGAGCAAGGGACGTCCAAGGGCATTATGGGCATGAAATGTGATTTTTTAAAATCCTAAAAAATGTGTCTAAAATTGCCTAATGTCTAGGTGAAGTAAATGGGCACATAAATAAGTGGAAAAAGTGGCAAAAATGTCAAAACCTATCTAAATAGGGGACGTCCATTGGTGGACAGCAATGCATTGCTTAAATGCAAGTATTTTATGAATTTTTGTAAATTAGTAAATGCAAATTTTACTTGATTACAAAAATATCATGTCATCAAGGGATAAGGTAGAAATAAATTACCCTCATGACATGTGGCAAATGGGTACCACAAGCTGGTTAAAAATCATAAAAATGGGACATGGCTTGGAACATGTATAAGTGAGAAAAGGGAAGAAACTTCCCAAAGTTGATAAGTCTTGAGCAGCTCCTTTGCACGTCCAAAACCAGCAAGGAGAAGGAGAAAAGGAGAAGAAGAAGAGGAGAAAAACGAGAAGAAAAAGAAGAAGAGCCAAGCAATTGAAGTTAGATTCAAGTTAGAGTTGATTAAAGTAAGTAAAAACCTAAGTTTTGAAATATTTAAATCAGGTTTTTCTCTCTCAATTCATGAGCCATGAATATGGTTCATAAAGAACCCTTAAAGGCTGAGTTATGATGCCTTAATATGGGTATTGAATGATTTTTGAAAGATTTAAATGAGATCAAGAGTTTAAGAGAGTGAAAATGGAAGTTTAAATTAGATTTTGAGATGAAAACTAATGTAGAAATTCTCAAAACCATAAACCAAGTTGTTGTATGATTTAAGCATGTTGATTTGGATGTAATTCATGTTCTTGTAAATTACATATGTTGATTTAAGTATGTTGATTTAAGTATATTGATTTGGATGTAATTCATGTTCTTGTAAATTACATATGTTGATTTAAGCATTTGTTGAGGATTTTAACAAATATACAACTTAGGGTTTCAAGAAATGCTTGATTTTTCCCTTTTTGGGTTAAAAATGATAGAAGGAAGCACTTAAATTTTTTATGGATGAATTGTAGGGTAAATTATCCTAAATTAAGGACTCTTTGGATGGCCTAAGTGGGCTGCATGAGTTTGTCCTAAATCTGATTTTTTAAGGGTATGTATATGGGACGTCCAAATAGGGTCCAAAACAGGTGCTTTCAATATGATTTTTATTGCTGTTTGTCATGAAATTATTTATAAATGTTATGGAGGGTAAAATAACCTAGGATTAAGGTACTTTGAGTATCCAAAAGAGTTTGGAAAGATTTATTCTAAATCTGATTTTATGGATATATGTATGTACACGTCAAAATGGGTAAAATGGATACCCTATATGCATGAAAATGTTGCTATTATGTAAGCAAATGAATTAGGGATTTTTAAATATATGATAATACCCTAAACTTGGGTTAAGAAAAGCATGTTTAGTCATTGAAAATTATGACTTAAAAATCTATTATGATTTAAGTCTTGAAAGAGACGTTAAAAGAATGAAAAATGAGTCTTAACATAGCTATTTTGGAACCCTATGAAAAATAGATTTAAAAATTTTGAAATTAAATCTTATATTATATGCTAATTAAGGGGTTTAATGATGATGAAAATGGGTGTAAATTGCTGTGTTGAGAAAGTTTAAGAAACACATAATATATATATTGTATGTTGAACGTATGCAGAGCATATGTATGAATGGATGATATGTGACTTATGTGAACTTTCTAAAATGAAAAATATGCATGAATATGTGATAAAATGCATGTGGATATTTTTGTTTGAGTAAGGATTAATTATCTCAATTTTTAAGATTTATTTATGAAGCTTGAAACGTCACTTATATGCTTAGAATAAGCATTGACATAGAAAAAATGGAAAATACATGAAAAATGGTTAATAGGAGGTATAAATCCTTATATGTTGAGATATGAATTTATGTTATGTGTTTACCCTAAATATGGGATTAAAACAGAAGTATGAAATGATTAATATGATGCACAAGTGCCTGTCATGTATGTATTATCGACTTGCAAATCCAAGTTGATTATGTATGATATGGATTATTGGATTGGAAAATTAAGTGAATGCAAGCAAATGACTTATTATGAATGCAATGCTATGTTTATGTATAGGCAAAGGCAAAGGGATTAACGAGGTGGAAAGCTAAGTGAGCAAGGTAAGCAGGCAGTTTTCTAAAATGCTTTGTTTTATTAAATGTGGTAAAATGCTTATCAATGACGTTCTAACTATTTAAATGAGTTAGCAAAAGAATGATTTCAATTTTTTATAAATTGTGTAACGATGACCATTCCTTATCTAAATGTGTATTAAAATATTATTTGTAATGGAATAAATGAATTGCTTATTGCTTTTCAAGTACTTATGTTAAATGATGAATTCATGATTTATGAATGAAAAATCATGCTAGCATGTCAAGTTTATATTTATGAAAAAAAGCATGTGCATACAAGCACGAGGTCCACCTCAAAGGTGTAAGTGAACAGAATGTCCCCCTTTGGTGTGGCCAAGTCGTTAAGAGAGGCCGAGGCCCAACGGCAGCTCCCTGGAATGGGAGAGAGGATGAAAGTAGATGGTTGCCTAGCTAGCTTTTATCCAAAGAAATGTCGTGATTTTAAATAATGCATTATCATATTGTTTATGACATACCCTAGATGGGTATGAGAAGCATGTTTTAAGATATACCCTCGAGTAGGTATAAAGTGGCTATCCATGAATGGTTTATGAAAAATTTTCTACTCCATTGGTAGTTTATCACTTGTTAAGTGTCTTCAATTGAATGGAGAGAAATGCATATATACAATTTGCCTTGAAAATGTATTGCCTAAAAACCTTATAATTTGCTTTTTGAGTTTCAATTCATAGTTTTGTTTTCCAAATCCTAAAGACAGGAGAACCATCCAAGGAGCACAGGTGGGAGATACAAGGAAAAAATAAATTTCTACAAATTCCTATGATAGAACTTTGTAATTTGTATGGTTATATGTTGATGACATTATTGATATTTGAATATTGTATAAGGATTGTATTATGTTTATGACTATAAATAGTGAAAAAAATTTATGGTCAATTATTGAGAATGATTTATCATGAAATGGTTAAGTATGAAAAATTATGAGATCACATGTGTATATTTCAAATGAAATGTTAAAATAATATAAACTCCTAAGGAGTTAAGATAAAATGGATAAATATCCAAATAATCCGCCAAGTGACAGGGCAACAATTCTGATCACGCTTACCAATTAATAAATCTTGAAGTAAAGTTGTGACACTCAGGACGGGGCACCATAATAAGTAATGTTGAATACAATGAATGGATTGGATTTTAAATCAGTCATTAGTAACTTAAAATTTTAATAGGTTACATGGAACTGCTTTTATATAACCTGGTTACATAGAAGCAAAGCCCTATAACGGTACTATGAAGACTTTAGAGGTGTGAGAATGTAATTCATTTTAAACTACTTAATTAATTATATTTAAAGTTATTTATTTTACTATGTTATCAAGAATCAATTATTTTTTCAATCAAAATCAATTAATTTTTTAAATATCACAAATTTATTAAGATATTATCATAATTATAAAATTATTTATGTATATAAGAAGAATGTTTTAAATGATTTAGACGTTGAATTTATAACTTTGAAAGCCAAGAGTCGAATTGTATTACGTTGATTTTATACTTTTATCATTTTTATTGAATGAAGCCACAAAACTATTTAGCTTAAATAAATTTTAATGTCCGAGTTTAAAAAGTTATCTTAAATTAAATGAGTATACTGAATTTTGTTTTAACCATAAAAGTGGCCAAAATGATGTGACAATGCTAAAGTCTTTACATATTGGTCCTTTAGAAGTATTTCCTTATTAATACTAAACATTCTTTGGCCAATTTTTCACCAAATAATTTCATTCGATATGATTTACTTATCTACTACCTAATTTTATTTAATAAAAAATTCTACATATATCAAAAATTTCAAAAGAGTTATAATTTTATTCGAAAATATATCTTTGCTTCGCCTTTTCGAATATTTATATAACGATAAATATGAAAGGAATAAGATGATATTTTCTCTAACAAATAGGAAGTGAAGCCTAATGTGAAGTTCAAAATGAAGTTATTAATGCACAAAGAGGAACATGATTTTAAATAGCTTAAATAAAATAAGGACAGTTGCAACTTCCATGTAAAATTTGGACAAGTGACCTAGTATCCGCCAACTAGCAATTTTGGGCAAATTATGTGGTATGTATATGGCTCTTAGAAGACTTCCTGACCTTCTTTCTTGTAAGTGTTACTATATTAAGAACTAATGCCTCTAAGATCTGAATTTCAAATGTTATGCTCTTGATTTGAGGGTTGTTAAATGTGAAGATTACTTAAAATTCTGCTAGCTAGCAACACATAATTTCTCCTAGTTGGTTTCCTTTTCTATCTTCCTCATTCATTTACCGATCATCATTTCATTTTCTTTGTTTTTCCTTCTTCTAGATTTAGGCTTCTAATAATGTCATCACTTCTATGAGTTTGGTCAAACTTCGTAAGTAGGTCAATCAACTAAAAATATAATGCTATCAAACTCATTAAAATTTTCAAAATTTGAATCTACACTAATTGAACTTCCAATAAAAACCAAAGGACAAACTAAAATATAAGCAAACCAAACTCTTCATGTCATTATTTGGAGTTAAAGCTAGCTAATCCAAGAGCTTTATATGGAATTAGGTTCATTTTGAATAGATTTAGAGTCGATTTGCAATTTGGAAGTGGCTTTGTGTATTTCACATTTAATTAGCATGTTTGACAACATTTCATCTTTTGTTATCACATTAAATCTCATTTGTTGTATTTTTATAATTACAAAAGAATGGAAGGTGAAAAGTTGCATGGAGTGAACATACATGAAGAGAAGACAAGCAGGATACTAGGAGCTATGATCATAAGTGGGAAAGGTGCACAAAGGCAACAAATTGTATTGAGAGCCGCAACCATGGTTGAGGGGATACGATGCCAAAGTGCAAGGAGCCAAATAGTTGCTAATCATTTTCAATTGAAATATTTAGTAGCTTACTTAGCAAGTTACTTGGTATAAAAGAGGGCTCCAAAACTTGTGTTACGTATTCTATTTTGTTGGGATGTGTCTTAAGAAGAATTTTAAAAAGAAAAAGAGGAGAAGTAAATGAACACAAGAAAAAGGGCAGGAATCTTTGAGATTTTTTCTTCTTTTTCTCTTTTCTCTCTCCTTCATTTACTTCTCATCTTCTTTTGGTAAAGCTCTATGTATTGGTACACTTTTTTAGGATTTATTATGCAATTCAAGAAATAATTTCTTTATGAGGGTTGGGATGGAACTTGGCATGGATTAATAAATTTATATGCCTCTCTATGTGAATTTTATAGTCAAATAATTCATATAATGCTTTTATGAATGTGACCATCTTATGGATTGATATGGAAATCCTTGTAAAGCTTGAAAAAGCTGGTAAAGGATTGGACATAGATTGAGTGGCATAAGTTTATCTTGCTATGGTAGGGATAGTTTATCTCGGCTAATGGGTAACTTGATTTATTAACTTAGATAAAAATATACCAACTAATCTCATGTAATCATGGATAGAGCTTGTATCTAATGCAGTAAATCATTTCAATCTCAAAAATATAGAGGTTATGATTCCTTTATTAGGTTTATGCATAATCAAAAGGTTAATATAAATATTCGATTAATAATCCATCTATCATAATCAAATTAAGAGAGGTAATTCATTGATTCAAGATGAGTGTTAAGAGAAATCACTACTCTAGTTTATTCATGTATACAAATTATACCCCTTGCAAGAGGGTCTTATTGCTTTCTTCTATTAGTTGATTTTCATTTTATACACTCTTAGGGTGTGTTTGGTATGAATAAAACTTTTGATGAAAACTTTTGAAGAGTGAAAGTTGTCAAATGATGTAATATGATAGAGATAATTATGAGTAGCAAAGATGATAAAGTTACAATAGATAGATTAGTTGTGTAAATAATTGTGTAGAAATGACTGAAAAGTAGGGTAGTTATGTAGGAAAATGTGAAAAAATGATTAAAAAATATGATAGTTATGGAGAGTAAAAAGTTTTAGATTAAAAAGTTTTAACTTGACATTTTCTATCAACTGCTAAACGCACTCTTATAAACAAATCATCTCAATAGAATTCAAACATAACATTTGGTATTAGATAATTTAATATTTAGTTTACTTCTTCGTGGGAACAATACTTTTGATCATTTCATTGCTTGAGTGGTATGTGCACTCAAGCAATAGAAATAATTTGTTATATTTAAGATAGTGGGATGCAAAATTTTGTTATAATAGAAGTAATTTGTGGGATGCAAAAGTATAGTGGGATAGCCTAACAAGATCATTTCTCTATTATAATAGAAATAATTTGTTATATTTAAGATAGTGGGATGCAAAATTTTGGGATGATGAATTAGAGACTATAGGCTACTTAAATATTTGCTTGTTGTGTCTAGGGTTAATACATATGTATGTCCTTTTGTATAGATGGTGAACATTAGTACCAGCAAAGTGTCCACCCCTACTATTGAGAGATTAATAACCTAGAATGTTAGATCTTATGCATCTACATCACAGCAAGTTCTAGATCCGATAGCGTCAATAACTACAGCAAACAATGGAGCTGGACCCAGTCGCATGCTGTCTATAGTAAAAAAGATGAGAGGAAATCTTGTACTATTAGGATTTATAAATATCATCCAAGGAATAATGCATGCAATGTAATGGGAGTTTCTCAGAGAGATACGGTAGGAGATGTCATAGGTTAGCTTGTGATGCATGATCCTACATCGAATAGCTAGGCACCATCACAATTTGCTTGGACTAGTTAGGTACCATCAATGGTAGAACCCTTAAATATGTCTAGTGCACAGATCAAGGTAGTCAAGATTCAACCAAACACATTTCAAGTAGGACCTTCTACCTAATTACCAATTAATAACGGTATTCAGGTAACTGCTAGCCCACAATATATAATTGATATAAAGTAATAGGAGAAGAGATAGAGAAATAACTGGAAGTTCTTTTAAAAAATACAACCACCTAAATTCATAAGAATAGTGGATTACAAAGTTATTTTAAATTGGATCAAGCGAATTGAGAAAAGCTTCAAGTGACTTAAATGTAATATGGAGCAAAATGTCTATTATGCCATTTATTTGTTAGATGGTGATGTTGAACAATGGAGGGATTTGGAGCGGCAAGCATTGCCTAGTAGAGAGGACTTGGTATGGGCTAAATTCGAGCACCAATGTTTCCAATACTATATCCTATATAGTGAGTGGGTGTACAAGGCTAATAAGTTCCACTATCTTGTCTAAAGTAAGATGATGGTCATGAAGTATGACCTATAGTTTCGATTTTTGTCCCAATATGTGTCATGGACAAAGACCAATCTACAAAAAAATACACATAAAGTCTGTGAGGGACTGAAGCACTCCATTTAGATTAGGGTGCTAGTGATTCAAACTGATTATTACAAGGTGCTCCTAAACATGGCCCATAGTATGGAGAGGGATGGACTAGAATCTAGAAAAACTCACAACAAGAAGAGAGTTTCTTATTGAAGTAAGCAAGGTAGATCCTAGGTCAACAAGAAGCCTTGTATTGAGCCCTAGCCTGCTAAGACTACCTAAAAACAATCTAAGATGCTCAAGTGCTTTGGTCGTGCGAAGATTGGTAATGTAAAGTCTTGATGCCCTCGTGCTAATAAATTCTATCAATATTATGGACAATAAGGACTTCGTCAACCTATGTGTCCACATCTTCAGGTAGGAGTATCTCAACTAGTTGATGTGCTACTCGATCAATAACAGCAATAGATTATACTAATACATGCACCTATTCCAGGACATGGTGGTGTTTAGAGAGGATCACCTAATAAAGCATCATAGTATCGACCTCAACAACTACCATTTTGCCTTGAATAGAGACTACAAGCTACTGGTCAAATCTTGTGGCTACAATTAAAAAGGTGCAAGTTGGCCATAAGGCGGTGATAAGTGAGTATTTAAATCAATAAAATTACTGATTATCTATATCTATTCCTAAAAATGCTTTACATATGCCATGTACAAAATTAGGTGAACTTTTAACCTATAGACAATTAGTCATGTTTTATTTGATTCTAGTACTATGCGCTCCTTTATTTTATCTACATTCACATCAAGAGAAAAATTATACGTAGCACCTATGAAGTCACTCATGAAAGTAACTACACCCTTGCAAGTAGTGTGTATTGTGATGCATATATGTTTAAATTTTATATGAAGACACCTTATAGGATAGCACTTATGGAGCTAGAGGAATTAAAGAAATAGCTCCTGGAGTTATTAGATAAAAGTTTCATCTATCCATGTGTATATCCATGGAGTGCACTAGCCTTATTTGTGAAAAAAAAGGATGGTGGCCTTTGACTCTATGTTGACTACAAAGAGTTGAACAAGATGGCAATGTAAAATAAATATCCATTATCAAAGATCAATGATTTATTGGATCAATTACAAGGTGCCAATATATTCTCCAAAATTGATCTACAATCAAGATATGGGCAGGCGTGAGTTTTAAATACTAATATCTTAAAGATAGCAATCAAAACTAGATACAGACACTATGAATTTTTGGTTATGTCTTTTGGTCTAACAAATGCACTTAAATTCTTTATAAATTTGATGAATCAAGTTTCAAAAGTATCTTGATAACTTTAAGGTGGTCTTCATCAATGACATCTTGGTAAGAGATGAGGTAGAGCATGAACGTCATCCAAGATTGCCCTTACAATGAAAGAGCAAAAATTATCTTCCAAATTTAGAAAGTATGATTTCTGATTACTAAGTCTCTTCCATGAGTCGTGGTATCGGTAGAGGGACAAATGCCAGGAAGCCTTCATATGTTAGCTAGTTATTAGAGGTGGTTCATGGAGGATTTCTCTATAATCACTTTGCCATTCGCATGGTTAACTCAAAATGTGTGAAGTTTGACTGGACAGACCAATGTGAGGAAGCTTTTCAAGAGTTGAAGTGTAGGCTAGTCGAAACTCCTATTCTAACTATCCTAACTAGAATAAGAGGATTTGAAGTATACAACAATGTTCCCAAGAAGAGTTTGGAGTGTGCTTATATAGAATGATAAGTGACCATTTATGCATCCAAATTATTGATGTCGCGTGTGCAGCACTATCCCAAATGACTAGGAGCTTGCAAGTTGCAACCGTGGTATTTTCTTTGAAGATATGAAAACATTATATATATGAAGAGAGATGTAACATAAATAATGACTACAAAAGCCTTAAGTATATCTTCATTTAAAAAGAGCTAAATATGTGGCATGTAGCCAAATAAAGATGTCTCAAGGTTTAAAATCATAGTACTGGTGAATAAAAAGGGCATTGTGGCCAGATTCATGACTAAATGTTTGACTTGTCAACAAGTCCACATAAAGCATCATAGACCTATGGACTATTATAATAGTTGGAGGTGCCAACATAGAAATGGAAAGAGATCACTATGAATTTCATTGTCAATTTACCCAAAACCCATGTTGAAGATGATAGCATATGGGTCATTGTTTATAGATAGACCAAGTTCACTAACTTCATTACAGTGAAGACTATATTTACAACTAAGATATTGGCTTAGATCTATCATAAGGAGATTGTGAATATGTATGGAGTGTCAAGGTCTATCATCTCTAATAGAGAGTTTGCATTTACTTCTTAATTTTGGAAGGCTTTGTATACTGCAATAGGGATCAATTTGTAAGTTCAATTCAACCTTTCATCCCCATACTAATGGATAGACCGAGAGAGTTAATCAACAACTCGAGGACATGCTTCAAGCTTGTGTCATAGATTAAGACAATAATTGGAGTGAAAACTTACCACTAGCTGAATTTGCATATAACAATAACTATTACTCTAGTATATTTATGAAACCATTTGAGCCTTAGCCAAAAATGTTGGATGTATTAGGTGACACTCCTATTTCGGTTCTTAGATGATTGATGAGAATGAGAAGCAGGTTGCTAAGATCTTAGAGAAAACAATTGTTACCTAATCGAGATAAAAGAGTTATCCAAATAGTCGACGTAGACCATTGGAGTTCATGGTGGATGATACACGAGTTATCAAATATCAATAACATCAACATGGAAGCATTGAACACAAAATGAAAAAGTATCTCAAATTTATATGCAAATAAAAACATCTATTAAATATTTTAAATTTGAAAAAAAAACATATTTGTGATAAAAAATTCTATGAGAATAAATTTAAAATATATTTTTTATTTTTATATAAAGTTGAAAAATTGATGCATTAAAATTATCATATTTTTGCATTTTCAGAATTACATATTTTTCAAAAAATTAAAAATTATTTTTAAAACACAAAAATTGCATATCTAGCACAAAATAATGATAATGGCAAGGACATTAATATTATATTATATGGAAACAAAACATGTGTTAAATATTAATATATTTAAATTTTGAAATTTTTAAAAATATGTTTCTGGACAATAATTGCTGAAAACAAAGGTAAAACACATATTTTATTTTCATATGTACCTAGAAAAATGAACCAGTAAAGATATTTATTTTTCTATATGTTCAAAATTTTTTATTTTCAAAAAATAAAAAATAATTTAAAAATATGAAATCATGGATCTAGCACAATAACATAATCAAGTCAACAAATCATATATAGTTCTAAAGTTTTAAAAAATTTGAAAGAGGAAATCTCACCTTTTGTGATTTTTCCCATAAATGGGTTCTTCCATCTAGATCCAAAAATTATGCCTAAAATAACTTGTTTTTCTTCAAACCAACAACTCTAACCTCGTTGATTTTGCCTCTATTTACATCTAATGTTATAATTTTGTAGTAAAATAAAAGTTTTGAGGGGTTTTAATCCTTTTTTAAACTTAAAAAATAAGTTTTCATGAGATCACCAGGTTCCATGCTCAAATTTAGTTTTTTGATGTCATTTTCTTGTAGGTTTTGATCAAAAATAGGGAAAGAATATGATTAGGGTAAAAAAAATAGGGAGGAGAAAAGAATCCGGCAGGGGGGAAATGGGATTGTAACATTGTTTCTAGTAGGTTTGTCAACTAGACCCAATATAACATACCTGATACGACCGACATAGACCTGTACCAACCGATACGGGACCCGAATCGGACAATACACTGAAGAATGAAAACCCTAGCTTGTTCCAACACCCATACCTATATAGGGTTTTGGAACTTGCCAATACCAACCTGCTACAGGTTAATCAGATCCAATACACTTGTTTTCAAAACCATGGATTCAATCAATTGGTTCAATCTAATTATGACAATATTGGTGGAGATCCTAGTAAGATAGCAAATATGCTCCCTTATCATTTAGCCTTATCAGACATTTTCCGCAATTGATTAGTTTGTACTTAGCTAGATGAAGGACGGGGCAAGATATTTAACCTCCATCTTGGACTTAACCGATATAATGAGAAATTCATGTGTATGATGCATTATCATATGATTTATCATTGACATATTCATGATTTAGCATAGAGATTTGAATATTGATTTATTAGCAATTTTATATATTTATTTGACACTAATTTTATTTGATTTAGTTTTTTGTTTTGCTTACTAAGTTTGGTTAGAATCACACCATTTTATCAATTTTTAGATTATATGATTGCAGATAGAGACCAGCATGGGGTTAATGCACCAAGATAGGGCTAAGAGGACAAAGATTTGAGAACACCTAGAAATAAATCAATTTATCTTTCTTCTAAAGTAATACATAGTAAGGCCCTGATGCATTGGCATATGAGACTTAAATTTATTTGGATATTATTGTACTTGGTTATATAATATTTGATTCAAGTTATAAATTTTGTTGTACCTATATTTGTTCTTCCCATTATCGTTAATCTTGTAATTTAATAATGATCGTTGACTAAAAGGACATTGACTTGGTCAGATGCACATTATAGAAATCCTAAGCATTGATTGCATAGTTGTTTTCTTTATGAGATTTGGTATACTACCTAACGCAAGGTTTGACCATACATCACAATTGGCAAAGTGATTTCCCAGCGTTAAGATATATTTTATGGATTCCAGCATGCATGGCATATATACATGTGCTCTTATTATTAGCTTAGAAGAAAAAGAGTTTACTCTATTGGATGCCTAATTTATCTATGCCCCAATTGTGCTTAAAGATAAGCTACCATGCACACTTGCAAACGAATTTGGCTATTTCCACATTTGTTCCACATGACACATTAGTTTTGGTTGGTGGACTAAAATAACCTATTCCTCTATGTGGGGGAGAAGGGCCTTAGAGGGATCACTAAGTCAAAAAAAATGAGTAGGTCAGGAAATACTGAAGCATTGCATGCTTGGTTGAATGAGCATAACATGACATTCTTATTTTAGCATAGGATTAATTATAACCCTAAGCATTGGTATACATGATGTTTTATTTGATGCGAACATCATTTAAGTATATTGGTTTTTAATTATATGCCTACTTAATGAGTTTACCAAGACTTAAATTGTTTACCGCATTCTTTTTAGATGACAAGTTTTGTGGTGTAGCCTAATAGTGGAGGTGTCACACTTGGCAAGGCTAAGTTGGAGCTCATCCCCTGGTGATATTAATATGGACCTTGAGGTTATTTCTTTTTGGATATAATACTTTTTTAATTACAACTACATATCTAAAAGTTAAATTGAGATGCATATATATATATATATATTTTTAGGGATGACATGGTTGTAATTTGATGGTTTGATAATTGGATCTATGTTATTCATGGTTATAGCGATGATGATGTTGTAAGATATTAAGATACTATGTTTGGATGCATGTGATAGTTTATCTTTGATCTTGGTATTTTCAAATGTTTGTCAATGATGATAATATGTTTAATAAGACATGGATGGTTTTCTTCTTAGATTTTAGGGAGGTGATGTCAAATTTTTTTTTCTAGAAATCTACCATGTTGGCTATTGGACCATTCATGTGGGTTGATGGGGTGTAAAATCCTTAGCCACAAAACTCATAGCAACTCAACACATGGCTAATCTTATCCTTAGAACTCAACTAATACATGAGTTATCAGACCCTTCTTAAACTAAATGCACCTCATGTAATTGTATGTTTTTGTCATGTGGCTTCATACTAGACCTACTCATCATATGTTTGACATCAGTTTGCTTTTATCCAAGTATACAAATTGTATTAGTGCATATTTTATCTTTGTGTTTGGTCTAGCCTACAGTTCAAGTAAGATCTACATTTTTACTAAGCTAATCTATTGACTATGGGTTGCGTCCTTGAATGTTTTGATTTTGGCTTAACTGACTAACGTTGCTCTAAGAACATGCAATCCTCAATAATTATTAGGCTACATACATACATGAATGCAACTGGATCAAATCTAATCGAGTACATAGACTAATCTATCACCTAAAATCTTGTTCACCTAGATAAGTAACTTATACTATAATAATTATATCATGTGTAATGTGCTCCATGTCATGCAATCATATATCTGCTTACAATCCTAAAAACTGACATCACAACTATTAATAACTCTCAACCCTCAAGTTTAACGACAAACCTCATAATATGACAACTTACACCAACCTCAAAGCTCTAGGCCACAATAACTTTTGACTTCATTGCTTGTACCAGATATAACTAACTTATATAACTCAACATTTAACGTTCAAGAAAAGCCCAACATGTGTTTTTCTATACAAAAGGGAAAAATCCTTTATCTGATTTTCTATCACTTATCAACAAGAAACCTAAATATTTTATAATTTCCCAGTGTAACTAATTCGTATGGTTTTCACAAAACTCGCTTCAACCCTTATGCATCCAACATTTTTAGGAATGTAACTCAAGCTTTCAGATTCAACAATCACATGCATAATCCCACACATTCATTAGACTTCATGTTGAAAACAACTATTGAACCCAAACACAAATTAACCAAAGCACAAGTTTTGATAATTAACAAATACAAATTTGAGTACATTATGATTACTAATGAGTTTTGTGAATATCTTTAAGGAATGAGAAATCAAATATACAAATATAGCAGACCAAGTTGATCTTCAAGTCGACTCCAACTTTGACTTAGGTGAAGTTGATCCCGAAGTCAACTCCACAAGCGACTTCAACAGCCGATTTTTCAACAGCGTTGAAATTGGGGGCTTGAGCATACTGAAGTCACAGACGAACTTGACTCCACTTGCAACTTGGTTGAAGTCACAGACGAAGTCGACTCCAGTATCGACTTCAACCAGCGTTTTCTTTCCAGAGCTGATTTTTAGGTTGGAACAAAAGTGAAGTCACACACGAAGTTGACTCCACATGCGACTTGGATAAAGTCACCGACAAAGTCGACTCCAACTTCAACTTTAACTTGAAGAAGATAAATTTTTGTCAAAGCAAATAATAAAACCTGGTTTAAGACACAATTGAGATAAGATGAATATGAAAAATAACCTAGACTTCTCAAATCATATGAATATGTGAAATCCCGAATTTTAAGCTTAATAAATATAACTTGAAATCGTCTAAGGATAAAATAAAAAATTTTATAAAATGAAGGACTCAGGTGTAACGCATATTGGAAATGAAAATTAGTGGAAAAAAATGATTAAGAAAAGTGGGATTAGCAATAATCAAGAAAAGACCAAATTGCAATTTTACAAAAGTGAGATTAAATTATAAATTTAAAAAAGATGATTGATTGGTAATTTTGACAAGAGTGGAGACAAAAAGTGCACTTAGTGGAAATTTACAAAAGTTATATTTGAAATTTATAAGAAAATGGAAGGTAATTTATAATCCCACAAGATTAGCTATGAAAATGAATTTTTACAAATATTTTGTAAAAAAAATTTCAAAATTCTGAATTATACAAATTGAAACTGTTTAAATTCACGGACCTTATGGAAAAATAAAAATAAATGAAATTTTTTTGGCTAATTAAGGGCTTTAATTAAGAGCTTATATTCATTATCGCTGTTTTAATTAGATCTAAACATGCATAACTCAGAATCACATAAGAATTTAATAGAAAGTACTAAATTATGTGCTCTCTAATCTAGACAGATTAGATTATAAAAAATAGTTTACTAAATTACCTAGCTTGAGTGCATCAGAAAACGTGCCCAAAAACCATTCATGCACAGCATGCACGTGCAGGAGTTACGTTGATATTTTGATTAATTTTTTATATAATTTTTTAGTTAATTAAGATCTTAATGTATATAATTCTATTTGAGATGAAACTTTTAGATCAACCCTATTTTAATATATCCTGCATAATGAATGGATTAAATTTTGAAAAATATGTCTACAAGTTTTTAAAATGAAATTTTATGCCAAAATATAATTTCGATTAAGTTAAAATGTGTACTTTACTCCAATTAAGGTGAAATTTTATGGGTAATCCTATTTTAATATGCCCAATTTAATGAAGGAATGAAATTTTGGAAAATATGTCTCCAAAATTTTTAAAAAGATATTTTTATCCAAATATGAATTAGTTAATTAAAATAAAAAAAGAATTTTTTTTCATAATTCTAAAAGGTACATTTTGTGAACAATTAGATATATATTAATAAAAAAAATTTCATAACATATAAATGTGAATATAGGAGGTTATGAATTAATTTATTAATGTTAAAATCAACCGTTTAAAAAAAATTTGCATAAAAAAATCACGGTGGCAGCAAATGGACGGTGCATGCAAGTATAGATGGCGCAAAATGATTTCGTGGACAGCTTATAACAAATAAGATATAAAATACAGGATCAGCCATTAATGCTGGATTTCTAAAAATGCAACAGGTGGATTTTGTTAAACAGTAATCATGGGTTAAATTAAAAATTTAACCATGGTGAACCGTTAATGGAGTATATAAAAGAGGGCAGCTGCTGGGCATTTTTAAAAGAAGGCAGATGTTGTACGTTGCTAAAAAATATGGAGATACCTTGTTGAATGTTTCAACGAGGCTAGGTGTTGTTTAATTCTTTTCTTTTATTTCTAATTGAATTATATATTTAATTCTGGAATGGATGTACCGTTCCAAACAGATTTTTATAATCATGTTTAAAATATGATTTATAAATAATGAAAAGATGGGTAAGGATTAATGTCATTAAAATAATTCAGCTTTAAATTAATTTGGGGATGTTTTCATGATTAATTTGATAAGTCTAAGTTAATTTTGATTTATTGCTTCAAATATGAAGGTTATGTGATGTTAGAAACAAAAATATGAACGAGATAGTAAAGGAAATATTTTTGCCATGAAAATTTTTGTACACGCTCATTATATTAACAATTTTTAGCTTAAAATATTAAGCATTTTGCAAATTAAAAATCCAAGAAAATTAACTTAAATAGGGTAAAATGGGTGACAAGATCTTCTGTAGTAAATGATTTTTAATATTTTTTGTAGATTGCTTTTTGATCTGAAATTTTGATATGAGATATAAGACATCATTATTATCACTCTAAAAAAGTTATAAATTATTTTTGAATGACATAAAGATGGTTTAAAAATAACGTGATTAAGGTTGCTCCTGATTTCACAACAGTGTCTAGCACATTGAAAATGTCAAAATAAATATAAAATGTTAATATTTAATCCTAAAAATTTTATGAGGGTTAATTATTGTAATTATAGTTGTATGGAAGAAATTTCAGAATTAAATACCTTGATTTTATTACAAATCAAGATTTAAAAAAATCAATATATCTGATTTCAGCAAATGAGGACAGTTTGAGAAATAATCAAAAATAAATATGAAAACTAAGTAAAAGTGATCCCAATTAATATATATGTTAGGAAATAGTGTAATAAAATATTAAGGATAGCAAAAATGATTAATAACTGCTGTTATAATATGTATATGGAATTAATGGATAAATAAGAAGATGAAACTTAGTGAAAATAAGAAAACAAAGGCTATTTTTGAATTTAATAAGGAGTTCCAGAAATTTTAAATGGAATTTATTTTTATTATAATGTGTAAACAAGGTTTACAAAAATGGTACAAATTTATTATCACTAAGTAAGTGATTAAGTACCTAAGATGTGATTTTAGAAATTATAAATAAGGGTTAAATGTAATATATAGGGCTGTTTGAGGGAAATTATAAAAAATTATAAAAATTTTAGACCCAAATTATAAGCCCTTACCCTTAAGTAAATATCTTGAGAGATTTTCTCAAATAATATGTCGATTATAGAAAATATATGCTACGTATAAAATGCTAAATCTAAGATGTTGGATTTAGCTAAGTGTTACAAATCCTAAATAGGATTTGGAAAATTAACCCTTAAATAATGATGTCAAAATAAATGGAATAGTTAGACCTTGAAACAAGTTCAACCAAATGAGGATAAGAGTGGTTGGTATTAGCCAAATATGAATATGTGGTTAGAAGATAATTATATTGAATTTATGAAAAAAAGAAGATAAACGGCTTATTTGACTTTGTGACATCAAATGACTTAGGAAGTTCATAAGCAATTGCCTTAAGAAGTTAACCAAAGGAAGGAAAACAAGTATTATAGATGGAATTGATAAGTGAGAAATGGTAAACATAAGTTAATTGGAACAGGGTGAAGACAATATTGAACTAAAGGTAGAAATGGATCAAAGTTGATATGAAATACACATGGGTTAGAAACCCTAAGATAGATTCAGAGTTAATAGTAGAAATGTGCAAGCATGGGATATAATGTTAATATGAGAAAAAAATTGGTCATTTTTATTTGTATAGGAAAAGGAAAAGAAAAGGTGGAAAGTACAAGTTGACTATCACAAGTAAGCAAGTTACATGCTTTCTAAAATATTTCTAAATGTTTGCAAATTATTTGCTCACATGAATTATAAAATATATTCAAGGATGGCCATTCCTATAATGTTTTACATGAAATGATTGCTAACTACTTATTAACTGCTTTTATGAAAAGTTTATAATTTATAAATGTTATGCCAGCATGTGAATGTGAATGATCATGGTGCATGAGGTAGAAATGGATCAAAGTTGATATGAAATACACATGGGTTAGAAACCCTAAGATAGATTCAGAGTTAATAGTAGAAATGTGCAAGCATGGGATATAATGTTAATATGAGAAAAAAATTGGTCATTTTTATTTGTATAGGAAAAGGAAAAGAAAAGGTGAAAAGTACAAGTTGACTATCACAGGTAAGCAAGTTACATGCTTTCTAAAATATTTCTAAATGTTTGCAAATTACTTGCTCACATGAATTATAAAATATATTCAAGAATGGCCATTCCTATAATGTTTTACATGAAATGATTGCTAACTACTTGTTAACTGCTTTTATGAAAAGTTTATAATTTATAAATGTTATGCCAGCATGTGAATGTGAATGATCATGGTGCATGAGGATTAGGTTACGAGAGAGGTGTAATTGGACCGGTTTTCCTCCTCTAGCATAACCGAGTCGCTAATACAGGCTAAGGCCGGCGGCGACCTCCCTGAAATAGGAGCAGGATTAAGTAGTGGACGCCTAGCTAGTGAGCCATTCGGAGAAATTTCATGTATGCATTGAATGCATTTGCATTTTCATATTATGCACAAAAAGGAAATGGAAAATGTTTACTTGCAAAAAGAAAGGACTTGCTTACTGAGTATTAGTACTCATGTGTTGTTTTCTAAAATTTAGTCAGGTAAATGGAGATGACCCATGGAGAAGGACAGGTATAAAAAGAATG
>JAXCLR010000050.1:29275643-29291743 GCA_035584095.1 Annona squamosa | reverse complement strand
CCATACCTTAATAACTTCATCAATTAACTTTCATAAAATTTTCAGCACGAAATATTGACATTACATATTTATTTGGGCATTTTTACTTGCTAAACAGTAAAATCCATTTCCAGATAGCCTGAATGACGTTATTTATGGGGTCTATTTATACCCTTCAAAACCTCATTTTTAATTTTTTTATGTTATACCCAATATTTCTTGTATATCCTGTAAAATTTTAGCCCGAAATTCCTTTTAGAAAAGTTATTAAAAATCATTTTCTACAGCTGATCCTGCAACCCGTTTTACCCTATTTGGGCTAATTTTCACAGATTTTTAATTTATAACATACTTATCCTTTTAAGCTAAACATTTGGTCGTTCCTTAATAATACCATGAGGATTGTTCTCAAAACTTTTCATACCAAAATTCATCCATTTACTATTCAAACCATAATTTAGTTTTCAACATCATTTACTTTCCAGATTCGATGCATAAAAATCAAATAATCATATACTTACTTGATCAAATGGGAAATCTCTCCTTTTCCCCCTTATTTTCCCTTGGTTTTCTCTTCTCCTTTGCTGGAAAAATTCATGAGTTGCAGCAACTCCCTTGGACATTTCAGCACTTGGAATTTTCCAAGGTCTCTCTCTCTCTCTCATGTGAACGAGCAGGCCTTGGTAGGCTGGACTTTCTCCAAATGTGGGCCCCACTTGCTGGGCCTTTTCCACACCCATTCAATGCTCCCTTATCCCCCTTGTGTGGTGGTGAACTCGCAACCACAAAAATTGCATTTTTCCATTCACCAAAATCCATAAAATCTGCATCATTTGACCGAATTCTGCATTCCAATTTCACCGTCACTTGCTGCTGCCCATTTTCTGATTTTTCTCCCATTTTTAAAAACACAATTTTGAGGGTAAATTATACACCTAATTACCCCTCAATTCATTTATTAATTTGGTGTTAAAAAAATTAGGAAAAACTATTATAGCAGCAACAAACATGGGATGTCATTTGCATACATAAGCTGTCCATTTTTCCACTTTTCATGGAAGTTGCAATTACGAATTTCCTTGGATTTTTTCCACATAATTAAATGCTTATTTATGCATCCCAACATGTTAGCTATACATATACATCATTTATAAAATAAAAATTGCTCAAAAATCCAACAATATCATCACTTGGATGTCCATGCCTTGGCCACCTTGCCTATGCTTCCATAGCTTCATCATTTTGGGCATTAAATGGATGGATAATTCATGGAATTATGCATTTTATTTAAATGCATAAATTTCCTCAAAAATTCCTGCAATGGACACCTCATAACTTATTTAATTCCATGCCATCATGTCATGCACCTTTGCATTTATGATATGGTACTCTCTTGGAGCATAAGTCAACCATAGCCACCTTTTTCTATGCAGGCACTTTCCCAACATGTCATGCTCAATCCAAGCCATCCAACATAAATATCTCATAATTTTATTCAACCGTTTCAAATTTCATCTCAATCTAATTTTCCTAGCTCCCGTTATAGCCGTTTAAAGTTAACGGTTGAAATGAACATATACTTAAAAAATTTATAATTTTCATTTCATCAAGAACTTTCATAATCTTTTCATTCCATAATATTAGGCCTAATATTAATAATCTTCATTTCAAATTTCACTTGAATCCGCCTTTTAGGCGTTGAGTTATGAATTTTCCAATATTTTCCTTCACACTTGACAATTTCCATCTTTATTTTCATAATTCATTCTAAACCCATTATCTCATTTAGGCTCAAAATGTTTAATCACATCATTAATGCTAACCCATAACCTTAATTTCCATAATTAGCAAAAATTATGAAATACCTTCATAATTCCATAATTCATAAATAATAATCAAATACATGTTCAATGCATACATATGGCCTACTTGGGTTAGGGTTTCATATACTGACTCACTTTGGGCTCCGGCAATTAAATTTTTAATCGCCCTTCTTAATTAAACTTTAATTGCAACATATCATAAAATCTTAAAATCATCCAAAAATTCCATTTAATCATATACATAGGTCCAAGGTATACGTTGGACCCTGCTTAGGTTAGGGTTTCACAGATAATCCTTAAATTCAAAAATCATGAAATTAATATATCATCATCTTAACATCATAACTATCATAAATATTCATCCCATATCATCATTTAGCAATATTGGATCATTATTTTCACATTTCATACATAATTTTCCTGAATGTTCTATCTTTGCTCCAAATTTTTTTTTTTTGGCATAATTCCAATTAGGTGTTATAATTTTACTTATTTTTTCATGCTTAGACATTATCAAAGCATAGTTTTACCCTAATTAATAACCAGAAAAATTTGAGAAGAATTTTCTTACCTTAAGTGGAGAACTCTCCTCCTATGTGCCTTTTCTTTCTCTAACTCTCTTTCTTTCTTAGAAACGAATTTTGGGAGTGGAAAAACTTGAATTTCTCAAGCTTGGGTTGAGAATGGAGTGCCTTGGACGTTCTCACCTTGCCTCTATTTATAAGGTTGAATTTTTCATCAAATTACAATTTACCCCTTGCTTGAGGTATTAAATTCTAATTTTTTCTTCAAATCCCAGTTTCTTGTAAAAATTCATTTCGTACCAATAACTGGATGATTGTCAAGTTTATGTACAAGTGTGCATATATTGTTTCTTTTAAATTGATCTTGTTCTTCTTGCATAGAAATTATCCAATTTTCATCGGATATTGCTTCATTAACTTTTTTAGGTTCAATGTGAGAAATAAAAGCATAAAGACCCAAGACATTTTGAAGTGAATTTTGAGTTTTGACTTTGTCATAAATATTTCCACTAACCTGATTAAGTGGATAATTTTTATGTATTCGTATATTTAGCCATTTTCTTAGAACATTACCTGTACTTACCATTTCTTTATCTCTTGATGTTTTCCGTACATCAAGAATATTTTCTTCTTCATCTGAAAAAACAACCTTTCTCGGCCTAGTGTTAGATTCATCAAAGGTGATATGTATTGACTCTTCTACTGTGCAAGTTTGCTTATTATAGACTCAGTATGTTTTGCTTGAAGAAGAATAACCAAGAAAAATGTCTTCATCACTTTTATAATCAAATTTACCAAGGTTATCTTTTCCATTATTTAGTACAAAACGTTTACAATCAAAAGTAAAAAATTGCAATGTTTAGCTTTCGACTTTTCCACAATTCACATGGAGTTTTATTTAATATCGGATGAATATAAACATGATTTATGATATGCAAGCTCAACATCCAAGGGCTTGTGCATAGATCCAATGTCTCATGCTCAATCAAACTAGTAGGATGTAAATCATAAGATTATAATATCACCAATCCAAATAATTTACAATTCTTCCTCAATAATTTTTAAAATCTAATAACACCCCAAAAAGTTCCAGTGCAAAATAATTTTAAAAATGATTACCCATAAAACCCCTTTACTAATGCGACCTTTATGCTTAAATGGGTGGAAAACATTGGTAGAAATATGCAGTTATCAATGGTGTCCTTAATTGCCAATGTCATAATGGAATGATGCCAAGCGCTTCTTATGTTCCCAATACCATTGAAATGAACCTTTACAGGTTTAAGATCTATGGGTAATGTTCTACTTTAAGCACTAGAGAGTAGAGCCTATTGATTATAGTTACTAGCATACCAATAAGCTGAGGTGCCCAACAACGAAAACATTCTGCCACTAGCGGTGCACCATCTCCTTTTGTGTAATGAACCTTCGATGAGAGAGCATGGGAATGTTGACCCTTATGTTCTAGGTTCAAGTAGTAGAGATATGCAAGTCATAAAATCTTAGAAACTCTTGATCAAATTCTGCATTCTCATCTCGCCCAATTCTTTCTTCATGTGACCACTCTTGGACCATAATCACTTATTGGTAAAATTACTACTTCAACGATGGCGGTAGGTGAGACCTTGACAACTTTTAGTTCTGCTTAAGCATCACCACATCTATTTGCTCTCTTGTTGAAGATCAGACTGAGCTGAGAAGACTTCTTCTCCATTCATGTAGGATGATACAAAGTCACCAGTTGATAATGTTGACTTGAGGCCTCTTGAAAGAGAGAAATGGCAGAAAGCTGGAGTTGAAAGCATTGTAGTTGCTCTTAATTAAGTCATCGTTACAAAAAGGCTTCAAATTCTAGGTTGAGAGATGCCTACCATATTGACTTCCATTATGTCAAAGGAATAAGGGTGGAATTTAAGTCTGATAGGTCCTATTCATGGTTGAACCTACCTTTATCCTATTTTCAAAAACTCATAACTGGCTCTATTTTAGGTCAAATCGGTTCTATGCTTACCACACCCTTTTTTTGAGGATCAGGTTTATTCTAGTTTTGGTTCCAAATTGATTTTTTAAAACAGTCTTTTTATTATTTTTGAAAACTATAAAGTTATTATAAATTTTACTTAAAAACCTATAATCAAGGTGATAATATATAATTTTAGAATATCGTTATTAAATCTATTAAATAATAGATAAATCAAACAAGTTTTTATATATTTAAAGAATATATTTATGTCTTATAATATAAAAGATATTTTACAAAATACATGTTAAAGATATATTAGTAATCCAGTCAATTCTTAGTACTCAGACTTTAGAACATACCCTACCTATCCTACCCCTATGAAACTAAATATTTTTATTTGGAATTTGCCCTACCGTATGAGTATAAAAGTAAAAGTACTGAATATTCTTTTATTTGGAACCTACCCTACCATATGAGTATAAAAATAAAAATCTACCTTACTCATTTTAGGGTACCTTAACGGGTCGACCCATGTGTCTCCTACTTAAGTTGCAACCCTACAGAGAATGTCTTCTTCTTTTAGCCTCCCTTTTTAGATGTAGCCTTTTGTACTTAGTAAGTACTAGGAATTTGACAAGTTGAGGCTAAGTCAGGTTGTTCTGATACTGCAAAGTGAGGTGAACTAATTAAGATGGACAAAGTTAGATACCAAATCAATCATTGATCATGGATATGTTGTATAGTGCTTGAGGAGATACCTTCATCCAGTAGTGAGCTTTTGATACCCAGACCCAAGTAAGACTTAATTATATGCAATTGGCATATAAATATGAATCATGTATGATCTAAATGAATTATGAATGATTTCCATTGCAATATTGACGATTTAATTGCAATTAGGGCAAATGATTATGAATAATGGTTATAAGCCGATATGGGTCAATAAGATTAAAGAGGCCTAATGAGGATTAGGAAATTTGATTATATTGAGGATAATTTCCTCATATATTAAGGTTTAATTAATGGAGATTATGATACTAATTATGGAGTTAAGGTAGTAAATGCTAGAAAACTCGTAACTTGATGTTTAGAAGGCGGATTAAGATAAAAATTGAAACGTAAGCACATAATTTTGTGATTAATCTTATGAAAATAATGGATTATAAAAATATTAATAAAATTATTGTGAAAATTGATTATCACCATCAAAATCCACGAATGACTTCAAATGAGCATAACTTGAGCTAGAAAAGTCGGATTGAAACAAAATTTTAAATGAACGGTTAAAATTATGAGATCTATGAAATGGAAGGCTTGGATAATGATGGGATATTGGTTGCACAAAACTGGGTGTATTTTATTATTTTTGTGCACCAAAAATGTAAGCTTGTGTTTATGCTAAAGTAAGATGATTAATTATATTTTTAATAGAAAAAAAGAGGTGGCAAAAGGAGATAATTACACGTGAATTTTATGAATTAATTAAAGTGAAAAAATTCATGGAAAAATCAAGTGCTTAATAGCATAATTTAATGGCTAATGGATTAGCTCAAAGGAGCATTAAATAGGTGGATGGAATGGATGTCCAAAGGGGGTTTTTTACATGGAAATTCTTATTTTTAAAAATTACAAAATATGTAATTAAGTGAGCTACGTGACAAAAGTAGTTAATGGGATTGATTTTGGATGGATTTTATGGCAAGAAAATGCCACAAAGTCAATGATAAGTGGACCCCACCAAAGTGGACAGCAACATGTAGCTAAGGAGTAATGTCTGGTCAAACAACTTTTGTTATTTCTTTATGATTTTTTAATAGCTAAATGGACAGCTAGGAAAGCTAATTACTAGGGTGATTAATTATCCATTAAATAAAACTATAATTTTATAGAAAAAACTGCAAAAGGCAGCTGATATGGACGTTGATTTGCATGGACAGCAAATGGAGCAGGAAAATGTAGATGGTCAAGGCTGGATATTTGATTTTTTATGATTTTTTCAATAACCTAAATTGACCCCTAAGTAGGCTATTAGTGAGGGTGGTTAATTATCCATTAATTAAAGTAAATTAGGTATAGAAAAATGCAAAAGCTGTTGCTGCAAAGTGGACATTAAAGGGGTGGATAGCAACATGAATTCATTGCATGGATTTTTTATTGGATTTTTAATGGATAATTATAAAATTTAAATGGACCACATTTTTCCATTTCATTAAAGGGATAAATATGTATTTAATTAGTTACAAAATGATGTGGCAAGTGGGACCCACAAAGCTGGAAAATTCCAGCTTATGTATACGTGAACGTCCACATGAGTAAAGTGATTAGAGAGAAAAAATGCTAAGAAGCAAACCCATTTTCCAGCAGCTCTTAACGTCCCTTTTTCCAGCAGCTTGAGGACGAGAAAAAGAGAAGGAAAAATGGAGAAAAAGAATGGGATGCAAGCTATGGAAATTTGGTTCAAGATTTGATCTAACACATGTAAGTATACCCCTTGATTATGGGTTGAAAATCATGGCTAAAAATTTCTTAAATTCGTATAAGATATTTCTATTTCGATGTTTAATCATGATTACATGATGATTCATAATTTATGAATTACATATGGTAATTTGGGCTTAAGTTATGAATTAGGGTTACATGTATGACTTGATTTTCATGTTTTTGTGTAAAAAATGATATATGAATTATCCCAATTAATTTATGGATGATTAAGAAGATAAAATAACCTAAATTTAGAGTATATTGGATGTTCAAAGTGGATATAAATGATTTCCCTAAAGCTGATTTTATGGGCATATGTTCGGACACGTCAAAATGGGTCAAATAGATATCCAAAATGCATATCGAAGTTGTTGTTTCATAAGAAAACGAATTTTGGGTTTTAAGTATGTGTTAATAGCCTAAATTTGGGTTAGTAAAAGTATGATTAATTTATGAAATTTATGGATTAGAAATCTGTTTTGAATTAAGTGCCAAAACAGGTGTTGAAATGATGAAAACGAGTTCTAATGTTGCTTTTTTGTAACTCTATGATGAATGGATTAAAATCTAAAAATTAAACCTTAAATTATGTGTTAATTAATGGTTTTAATCATGATTATTAAGGACTCAAGTTGTTGTGTTGAAAAATTTTAAGAAACACATGATCTATGTGTTGAGAAATGGACGTATATGAAGAGACAAGTATGAATAAATGGTATGTAGATTATGTGAGTTGTTAAAATGAAAAAATGCATGAAAAAGTGATTAAATATGTGGATTAGGTTACTTTTTTGATAGATAATGATAATTTCAAATTTTGAGATTATTATATAATGTCAAAGTTGTTAATTAAGTGCTTATAATGAGCACCGACGTGTGAAAAATGAAAAATATGTTAAAAATGATAAATGAAGGTAATGAACATCTAAATAATGATTTAATAAAATTTTATTACATGCATGTAAGTTTACCCTATATAAGGGTATTAAAATGAATGAATGGATGATTGATATTTATATGCTATGTTGCTAAGTATGAATATCCGACTTGAAGAACAAGTGAGTTTAGTTAATGTAATGTAGATCCAAATGGATTTATGTAAGTTGAAAAAGCTAAGAAATATAAGTATTTGAAGATGATGCAAATAAATGAAATGTTATTTTCATTTATCTAGGCAAAGGCAAGGAAAAGAATGGAAGAAAAGGGATTATGGCGATCTCAGGTAAGCAAGTGAACTTTTCAAATTATGGATTTTTCTATACATGTTGTAATGATGGTTATGTCAATGCTTTTATGATTATATTTAAACAAATGGGCAGGCACAAGTTTTGAAAATGATGGCTTTAATGCAAAACCACAAGTTTTAAAAAATGATAGCTTTAATGAAAAGTCTTAAGGTTTGCTTCATAGGAAGTAGGCAACATGTTATAAAGATAAAGATTTTATCACAAGTATTTTTAAAGATTGGCAATGCTTTACGTTAAAGGATTGAGAGAATGTGCTTACAAGTAAGCAAGTTCTCCATAATGATAATTTTAAAAAATTTTAGGTTTTATGTCGATGTTTTTAAGGAATTTGCTTTTAAGCATGCAAGTTTTTTATGATGTTGTTTCAAACGTATTTTATAAGAAAAAGATAATTTTACCCTTTTTCATAAAGTAACAGTTGTAAATAAGTTTTGAGTTATTTTACGATAAGTTGAGGTAAATAATTATGTTTACGAAAGAAAAAGAAAAAAAGAGATTTGATTTATGAAAAAGATTTAGTTTTGCTATGTCATGATAATTAAATATAAATGATGATTTGGACGTAGTCCATATGTTTGGAAATGATATTTGAAAAGTTTTGATTTCCTTTAAAAATGATAAGGAAATCTATGTTAAAAATGACTTTAAAAATGTTTATATAGATGTTGTTGAATGAGATTTAAGGATGACCAACCTAATAAGATGATTTCGTAAAATAGTTTAATTTTAAGTTGCTAAAATAGCATACAAAAGACTGCAAGCCTCTCCCCATGTAAAAATGGTAAAATTTATATGTAGACAAAAAATTGATTTTAAGGTGATTGAGAAGAAGATAGAACAAGTGCATAACTTTTGTGAGCAAAAGGCCTTGAAGTGGAAACCAAGAAAATATATTATTTATTCTTGAAAATCCACAAGTTTTGAAATTCTTTTATAAGGGTTTTTAAGATGTATTGTTTCTCAAACATTTCAAATATTTATCAAAATATTTTACTCAAAATGTTTCTAAAAAAATTTAAGGAAGGTTATCCTAAATTTAAATGTCAAATGACAACTTGTTTAAAGTGGGTGCACTTGCTTTACAAGTTGACACGGACTGCGGTCTGTGATGTGCTGTTTCAAAATGGTTTTAAAAATATACAGATTTCAGTCTAAGATGTTTTTAAGTTATGGATGCAGATTGAGGTCTATGAACCCGGTTTTAAGGGACACAGGTTGCAGCTTATGATACTTTAAACCAAATGGACTATGGTTTGTCATGATGATGTATGGTGCACCAATACAAGGAATAAGCTAGTTGTAGAGAAAAGTCGGGATAACCGAGGCCCACTCTACATAAGGTCAAGTCGTTAAGGGATGGCAGGTGTGGTGGCTCGAACCGAGCTGTCACAACCTTACCTCAAGATCTATCGATTGGTAAATGTGAATCAGGATTGTTGTCCTGATCATGTGGTGGGTTCTTATTAGATATTTATCCATTTAATCCTAACTCCTTAAAATTTTATATCGTTTATACATTCCATTTCCATCAAATGTCATTTTAGGTCATTATATCATTTGAGAGTTACACGTGTCATCTCATAATCTTCATACTTACTCATATCAAGATATTTCATGCCTTATCATTTACCCATAAAATTTTTTTGCCAATCCATAAGCATAAAATATAACATAATTCATATATAGCATTAAATAAATATTTAATGTCATCATTCATAAAATCATTAGGTAACTCGTAGAAATCCATTCAACCTTGAATCTCCACCTGTGCTCCTTGCCTCCTTCCTTTCACTTGTCTATAGGTTTGAAAAATAAAACGTGAGTTAAAATTTAACTCAAGAAGCAAGTCGTATATTTTTCAAGCAAATTCATTTTTGAAGGAAACATTCCTTAAAAACATTTCCCTATATTCAGTAGAGACACTTAGCAAGTGATTAACTATCTGCGAAACGGAAACATTTTCATAAACCTTTCATAAACATTTTATGAAAATCATTCACGTAAACCATTCGTAAATCCCAGTTTTTGGGCATTTCATAAACATTGGATGTGCAAATTCATCATTTCCATTCATGACATTATCCTTCATGTGATGGTACACTAGCACGGGGAACGTCCTTTCATGACATGATCCTTTCCATCCTTGGCGCAGGACCTATCGACTTGGCAATGTGAACGGGGAGTTCTTGTCCACTTACTACCTCAACTGGCCTACCTAGATGGTCCTTTCCGACTTGGCAACATCAAGAGGGACTACTTGTCAACTTACTACCTCGACTAGCCTGCTTGACTTCAGTTCCATTCATGACCTTTAGTCATCCCGGCATTATGTACCTCTTACATATGATATCTTGTCATTCTCATAGAGAGAATTTTTTACACCATCCCTTTTAAACAACGTTTCAATGAAACATCATTTAAATTCATACTTCATCACTTTTCATAAATACTTGTGAAATAGTAAGCAAATCACTTGACATAATTGAAATAATATTTCAATACACATTGAAATAAAGGAATGACCATCCTTAAATACCTTATAAAGCATTTAAAACAAAACTTATTTAGAAAGTTGTTTGCTTACCTTGCTTGCTTAGCTTTCCATTTCGCTTATTCCTTTTGCATATCTTCAAAAAATCATATTTAGGGTAATCTTGTTTACCTTTGATAGGTTAAACCCTCATTATCACTTATTTATATCTTATTATAAGTTAAATTCTATCACAAAAACCTGAAATTTAACATTTATCTTGATTTATTCCTTAAGCTGTCCATAATGCTGAATTTAGGCACACTGAATTCTCAAAATCATGAATTAGTATCAAATCAAGTAGTTTTGATCTGAAATTTCTACCATACCTTAATAACTACATGAATTAACTCAAATAAATATCTTCAGCATGAAATATTCAGTATTTCTATTTATTTTTTTATTTTTACTCTGCTAGACAGCAGCACTCCTTTTTAGATAGCCTTAATCACGTAAATTATTGGGTATATTCATGCAATGATCCAGCATATGCAATTAACATCCAACAAGTTGGAAGTCTAATCGTCCAATACATTCCACCGCCCAGCAAATCAATGGCCTGGATTTTTTTTGGCAAAACTCCACTGTCCAGCAAGTCAAATAAATCCAGTCGTCCATTAGTTATGCACCACTGTCCAAACTTCTGGTGGGACCCACTAGAAAATACGTGATCAACATGTGTGAAATAAATCCAGCCGTTGAAATTGCACCATCCAGCACATGTAACATCTCAGCCGTCCATTTTTATTTGCCCTCCACACCGCCTAAGCTAATTCACTTTGCCTAGCCATTTAATCTCAGCCGTTCATTAAGGCTGGAAAATTACAACATCGCAAAAAAATCAACACCGTCCAAAAAATCAACACTGTTCTCATTTTTCTCTTCCATTTTATTTACTATATTCTCTTCCCATTTTTTCTATTTCTTTTCCATTTTGTTAATGATATTCCCTCCCACTTTTCTATTTTATTCGACACAAAAGCGTTTAAAAGCAAAGTTTATAGTCCCAAATTCTCTGTAGATCGATAATTTATATACTACAATCTACGACCCGTGCACTTGCGGTGAGATTGCGAATAAGTATTTTCGCGACGTTGCCGAGGAATTCGGCATTACTTTAAATTTTGTTTTTAGATACTTTCTTTGTTTTTCTTAGTTTTTTTCCTTTCTCTATTTTTTTGTCTATTCTTTTTCTCTTTTTACTTTCTGTCTTTTGTCTCTATCTATTTTTATATTTTTATTTATATTTTATTTTTTTATTATTATTTTATTATTATTTTTTTAATTTTATTTTTTTTATTTTTTATTTTTTTATTTTTTTATTTTTTTTTATTTTTAAAATTTAAAAATTTAAAAATTTTATTGTTTTCTCTCTTTCCATCTCTCGTTCTTATTTGTTTTTATTTTTCTAAATTAGCTTGTTAATCTTTGTATGCTACATACCCAAAACTTTGCAAAACAACTAGCTGAAAAACTCTTTGTTGTTAATCTCGAGATTGAACATTCTTTTAGGAGAAGAATTCATGATTACAAGCAGCAACAATTTTCTCAAGACACCATAGCAGAACACAACAATCCAAATCCACCACTTCAAGAGCAGTAGCAAGGTCAGGCTAAGAACAACGCTCCTCCAAAAAGGGTAACTGTTAGTGATCGGAACCGCCTGAACCCTCAAGGACTTCGATCATGCATAGTGAACCAGAAATTGATGTAAGAAGCTTTGAACTCAATCTTGGGCTTATTCGGATGGTTCAACAAGACAATTAGCAGGACTACCCTCTAAAAGCCCGACTGTACGCATCACTAAATTCCTGCAACTATGCAATACAATCAAGGTACAAAATATCCCACATGAGGTAACTCGTCTTTAACTTTTCCTATTTTCTCTTCGTGATAGGGTAAGCAAGTGGTTCTATTCTATGCCACCTGACACTTTTAATACATGATATGAGCTCTCTACTGCTTTCCTGGAGAAATTCTTTCCACCCACTAAACCAGGAAAATCTGGGACGAAATCAATCAGTTCATCCAAAAAGATGGCGAAACTCTATACGATACGTGGGAGAGAATGAAAGATCTACAACGCAAGTGTCCTCATCATGACATCTCATAAGGTGACATTATTGAAAATTTCTTTAATGGACTCAATCGATTAGCCGAAGCACCATCAATTCAGCCGCTGGTGGCCGATTCATGCGACTCATTAATGATGAGATTCTCAAACTCTCGATGACTTGGCTCTTTATGATTCTCAATATGGAGATGTCCGAGGACCCTCTCGGCAAGGTAATGTATATGACATCGAATCCATAAATTAACTTCATGCTAAAGTTAATCAACTTTTGCAACAAAAGAAGCAGGAATCCACAGACCGAAATGCATCTTTTTCTCTACAAATTTCATGTGAGATCTGTGGAGCTTCACACTACACGTTTGAGTGTAGTTTTGCTATCCAGGACACCCGAAGTGAGCAGGCCAACACATTCAATAACCAGTATGGTACTCACACTTATGGTAACCCTTACTCTAATACTTACAACTCTGGATGGAGGAACCACTCCAATTTCTTTTGGGCAAACCAGTCAAACACCCAAAACTATGCTCAAAATAATAAGCGTCCTGGTTTCCTAAGAAGACCATTGAACCTTCCCTCTTACCAAACTCAGCCCATGCTACCTGCACCTCCTCAAGCACCATCCTCTTATCCTTTTATTGACAAACTACTTGAAGAAATGACCCAAATGAAACTCATATTAAATTTCTTGAAAATCAAATTGCCCAACATGCCACCACCTCATCCCATAGAGACCAGGGCAAACTCCCTAGCCAACCAAAAGTAAACCCTAGGGAACAAGTGCAGGCAGTTACCTTGCGAAGTAGAAAGCAACTTGACCCATCTCAACCACATCAAATTGATACTGAAAAGGAGGCCAAGCAGGAACAGAAGCAGGAAAAGGAGCCACGACCCCAACCAGTGGTAGAGAAGTCGTATGTCCCACCACCTCCTTACAAACCTCCTCTTCCCTTCCCACAAAGGCAAAGACAGGTAAAACTTCTAAAGCAATTTGAGAAATTTATTTCGACATTCAAGAACCTATCATCAGCGTGTCATTCCTTGACATGATCTCTCAGATGCCAACTTATGCAAAATTCTTAAAAGAGATGTTGTCCAACAAAAGCTTGAGGATCATAGAACCATTACACTTACTGACGAGTGCAGCGCCATCTTGCAGAACAAGCTACCTAAAAAGCTACAGGATCCTGGGAGCTTCTCTATTCCTTGTGCTCTTGAAAATTTCCAAATTAGCAAGGCTCTATGTGATCTCGAAGCCAGTGTAAGTCTGATCCCTCTCTCCATATGTAAAAAGTTGAACATTAGCGATCCAAAACCAACTTCTATGTATCTCCAACTGGCTGATCGATCAATCAAATTTCCAGTTGGAATTCTTAAAGATGTTCTTGTTTATCCCAGTCGACTTTATAGTCCTCAACATGGAGGAGGACCGCCAAATTCCAATCATTATTCGATGAACTTTCTTAGCCACTGCTAGAGCCATCATCGACGTCAAGAATGATCTACTTTCTCTGGCAGTTGGAGATAAGAAAATAGAATTCAACCTCTTCTTAGTCATGAAAAACCCCTCTCTCGATAACTCTTGTTTACGAGTTGACATGGTCAATGAGTCAACAGTCAAAGAAATTTAAAGCAACCTAACTCAGATGTCCATAAGTAAAGGAGAATCTGTGGAAGACTTGAATCAACAAATTGCTAAATAGGTGATGTGACGCCCTGAAATGAGGCATCCACATAGTCCTTACTCCCAAATCTTGTCGATTAGTAAATGTGACTCAGGATTGTTGCCCTGATCATACAGCGAGATTTTTAATTGAATCTTATCCGAAAAAAAATTTTCTTTCTTTTTCTTTTCTTTCATCACATAAACATATACTCATCATCATTCATAAAGGACTCATCCATATCATCATAAATCATCAATTTCTCATATAATTCATAACCTCATAATTTTAATTTCATACAACCTATGTCCTTTTTCATTATATCCCATTAGGGCATTCATTCATACTTCAATATATAAAGGATTACATACCTTTGTAACTATGCTTCTTTCATTCATTCATCATATCACTTACAGCCAAATCAACCGGATCTTTTTCATCACTTGGCTTTCCCTGCACCTGCCTGAGGTTGGGAAAAAAAACATGAGTCGAAACTCAATAAGCAAGAATTTTTTTCATTTAAATGCATTTCTCTCCATTCCATAGAAGACACTTACCAAGTGATCAACTACCAACGGAATAGAAATCTTTTCATAAACCATTCAAGGAAACCTTTCAAAAACCATTCATGTAAACCATTCGTAAATGAATTTCTCTAAATTCGATAGGAGACACTTAGCAAGTGATCAAGTACCAATGGAATAGAAGCCTTTTCATAAAACTTTGCACAAAATATATGCTTGCAAACTTAACATATAAACCTCTTTTTCATGGACATAAAAATATTTTTCATAAAACTTCCTTTCTCCAAGGACATTCTCATGTCCTTAAAATATTTCCATAAAACCCTTTCAAAATAAGCATATGCATTATGCATTACGTTTCTATCCATCTGGTAAGTAACACTTACCAAGTGATCACCCTTTCCTCCATAGGAAAGAAACCCATAAAACCTTTTTCAAAACAAACATATGTACCATGCATTATGTTTTTGTCTGTCTAGTAGGTGACACTTACCAAGTGATCACCCTTTCCTCCTTAGGAGAAAAACCCTTTCATTAGATAGCCCACTAGCTGGGCAGCAATCCATGTGCACATTTCTCATCCACATTCATATGCTAGCATGATTTTATATAACACCACAGACCACAGTTTGTGTCCTTTTCTCAATACTTGATTCTAGCATGCTTTCATAAAACTAATACAAACCTGAGTCTGTATCCCTTTCTAACTTGAAAACTGGGCACAACCCAAGTTAACAAGTTCTATACTTACAAATATTTTGTAAGAATGGTCAACCTTAAAATAAATTTGGAAACATTTATACAATATTTATATAAATCATTTGAAATATTTATAGATAGCATTTGAGGAATAATATTTTCAAAACATTACTAAGATGGTTGTAAATAATTTTTAAATGATAAAACGATTTTGAAAACAAAAGACTTCTTGAAAATATTTTTCTTCCCATTTCTGAGTTTTAATGATCAAAGGATATATAAACATCATTTTCCCATCTAGTATCATATATATTGTCCACATTGTTGGTCCTGAGTTAATGGAATTACCCAAGAGGGGAGGGGTGAATTGGGTATTTAAAAAAATTTAATCTTGAACAAAAACTTTTATCCCGAATTAATCTAGTTCCCTTTATGAAGAAACAAATGGAAAGCAATATAGTGTAGAGAGCAGAAACAAAAATCAATAAACAAGATTTTATAGTAGTTCAGGCAAACTTCCCTACTCCACTCTTCCAAGCTCACACCTCTTGTGACTTGGGTTCCACTATGTATTTTACAAATACAACTAGAG
>JAXCLR010000050.1:29256611-29268534 GCA_035584095.1 Annona squamosa | reverse complement strand
TGCCATAATTAGCAAAAATCATAAAATACCTTCATAATTTCATAATTCATAAATAATCATCAAATACATGTTCAATGTGTATATATGGCCTACTTGGGTTAGGGTTTCACAAGACCTATTGTGCTGATGCCCGTACCTGGCTTGCACTGCAACCAAGTTCTCCAGGTTAGTTAGGCACTCGCCCATGGATATCAGCTGCGAGGAGGGACCTGCTGGTGGAGCTGCTCTGGACCGCATCATGGCGATGTGGACTCGGGGCTGAGTACGGTAGGAGAGGTTATCAATAATCGCTTGACAGTTCAGGACTCCTCCGTTAGCTCCCATTTGACTCTGGCCCATTTGCAAAGCCCGGTGATGAGGGATGGGAAATAGTAACTGCCCCAGGGTGCTGTCACGCAGGAACAAATATGGTGATAGATAAGCCAGCCCACGTCGATTGTCATGCTGCTGTATATGGCATGGAGCAGCAACGCCCTGTCCATCGTCACCTCGATGATGTGGGTCGACGGCATCATCCGGGCCGTGGAAAAGCATCCTCCCGTGAGAAAGCATGTCACTCCACTTAAAGGAGGTAAGCTGCCTGCCGATCGACTTCCAGACCGATGGCCTCTCGCAAAACTGGCTGGTGATAGAGCTGATGTCTCAATCTTAACCCTCTAGGAATGCCTCGACTCGTCTAGGTGATCGAAAGAAACCATCCCATAATATGAGTTGATCTCCTCCGCATGGAATGGGATGATCTTTCCCCTGACCGTCACTCACCCCTACTCATGCTCCATTGCATCGGCATAAAACTCCTTAATCATAAGAGTAATAGTAGGTTGGAGCTGTGCCATGAACTTCTGCCAATCTCGGGTATTCAGGTTGAGGAGTGGAGCATTGGAGAATTCATCTATCTTGATTCCTCTCTCTAGAATAAAGTTCCTTTTCTGGAGCAAGTCCATGTACTGCTTGATGCCTAAGCGGACACGAACTTATTTGCATCGAATTCCATGGGCTCCTGAATTTTCTTCCTCTTGGCTGATGATGATGAAGCCATTTCTCTGACAAATAGTCTCGAACAGCCCTTGCAAGCAAAAAACAAAAGCAAACCACAAGCTAATCTCCGCAAACCAACTAGAAGCCAATCAAGCACCAAATCAACACCAAACAATCGACAGAACCAACCACCCAACTCAATCTCCACTCTGCTGACCAATCCATAAAAACCAACCAAACCAATCCAATTCTCCACTCAACAATCACCAAAACACTTCAAAGTAATGAAAAGGCACCAGAGATGGAGAAATTTTTACCCACAAAACTTTCCACCTGAAATTTGGACCTTAAGCTATTTCTGTACTAGTGTCTGGGCGCGGGGTAGTGACGCCTAGGCGTTGATTTGTTGACAGCCGGTTTCGGTGATGGGGCGAAGAAGATGGAGATGATATGGCTCAAAATAGAGCCCAAATCAAGAGAAAATTGTTGTGAAAGCTAGAATAGATGTGGAGCTTAGGATTTGGTAATGAAAAACTAGATGTTTGGATGGATTTGAGTGGATTTAAACAAAGGGGGAGAAAAAGAATGAAATGGAAAATGAAATGGATGGAATGGGAGGATGATTCCTTGATGAAATGGGGTTAAATTTGAGTTGAAATGGCTTGGAATAAAAGTGAGATTGATTGGCAATGAGAAAAAGAGATTTTTGGCGTCGGGGCATGGAGTTTAGGGCTTAAATCCCTAATCCCAAGCTTTATAAGGCATAGGAAGCAAGAGACACTTTTTAAGATAAATAATTTGTCATAAGTGTTGCTAAGGATAGGAATGCTTTATGTTAATGGAAGTGAAGAAGTTGCTTATGAGTAAGCAAGTTCTTCATGATGATAATTTTAAAGAACTTTATGTTTTATGATGATGGTTTTTAAGAATTTGCTTTTAAGCAAGCAAGTTCTTTATAATGTTGTTCCAAAGTATTTTATAAGATAAAGGGAATTTTGCCCTTTTTCACAAAGCAACAAAAGTAAATAAATTTTGAATTTTTTATGATGTTTTATGATAAATAATTATATTTGTTAAAGAAAAAGAAAATGGGAATTGATGTATTGATAATTAAATATAAACGATGATTTGGACAGAGTTCATACGTCTTGAAATGATACTCGAAAAGTTTTAATTTCCTTTAGATAAGGAAATCTATGATAAAAATGTCTTCAAAGATGTTTATACAAATGTTGTTCAATGGGATTTCAAGATGACCAACCTAATAGGTGATTTCATAAAATGGTTTAATTTCAGGTTATTAAAGGGCATGCAAAAGACTGTGTAATTCCTCTTTTATGTAAAAATAGTATAATAGATATGTGGACAATAATTTAATTTTTAGGTTACGGAGAAGAGGATGGTATAATTGAATAACTTTTGTAAGCAAAAGGCCCTGAAATGGAAACAAAGAAAATATTAAAGAAATATATGGTTTTTTTTGGAAATCCAAAAGTATTGAAATTCTTTTATTATAAGGGTTTTTAAGATGTATTCTTTCTCAAACATTTCAAATATGTATCAAAAGATTTTACTCAAAATGGTTTTAAACGAATTTAAGGAAGATCATGCTAAAACTAAATTTTAAATAACAACTTGTTGAAAGTGAGTGCGCTTGCTTTACAAGTCGACATGGACTGCGGTCTATGATATATGTTTGAAAACAATTTTTAAAGATATAGACTTCAATTTATGATGTGTTGTGAGTTTGGTTGCAGGATACAGTTTGTGACCTCAGTTTAAAAGGTCATGGGCTGCGGTCTATGATATTTTGAACTAAATGGACTGCCAGTCTGTTAGAATATGTATGGTGCACCAGTACACTGAATAGGCCAGTTGTAGAGTATAGTTGGGATGACTGGGGCCCACTCTATATAAAGCCAAGTTGCTAAGGGATGACGGGAGTGCCAGCAGAGCCCTCCTTGAGATGGGAGTAAGATGAATGAACAGCTGCCTAGCTAGCATGCTGTTAAGGATTTTCTTTTAAAATGTAGCACAATCACTTGCTAAGTGTCACTACTGGATGGAGAGAAATGTATTTGCTTATGTTTTGTTTTTGAAAAGCTTAAAGATTAGGACATGAAAGTATGTTTTTATAAAAGTTATCCTAAAGGAATTTTCATGAAATGATTACCTTAAAGATAGGGTGTTTCACACAAAAGCGTAAATAATAGAAACGAAATGAAATATTTTTATGCAAATGCATCTATGAAAATGGTTTATATATTTTATTTGCCTTGTTTGTTATGAACAAGCTCCAAGACGGGGAATATGAAAAGGATGTATGACAAATTTATTTTTTGACATAAGAATGTCCATTATTAAAGAGCCTAAACAAAAAGTGTTTATGGACATGAGAATGTCCAATGCCAAAATATTTTAATGAAAGGTGTTTTAGGACATATGAATGTCAATTGCCAAAGAAAGCTACGTGAAAAATATTTCGAAACATTAAATGTTTCTTTGCTAAAGGATTTTATGATGAAAAATATTTTTGGACATAAAAAATGTCCTTTGCCGAGAAAGGCTTATGTGAATGATGTTTTAGGACATGAAAATGTACTCCTTGACTAAAGGAATTATAAGAAAAATATTTTGGATGTATGACATCCCTGGCAAAAGATGGTTTTATGTAAAGGTCTTGGAACATTGGAAATGTTCACTCAAGGCAAACAAAATTAATTATAAAGGGTAAAACATGTATGTTTTGCTTTAACAAGCTCAAACCTCGATTGTAAATAATTTTAAGAATGAATGTTTTATAATAATGTTCAAGGACATAGAATTGTTCTCATGAACAAAGAATTTCATGATAATATTTTAGGACATATAAATGTCCTCAAGAAAAAGGTATTCAAGATGTTTAATGAAATGATTTTCAAGGAAGTCTTGCCCAAAAAAGATAAAATGCTTGCTTACTGAGTCGTCACTCACGTTTTGTTTTCCCAAACCTTAGATAGGTATCGGAAAACTCAAGGAGATGAAAATCTAAGCAATGAAGTAAGGCACGAGATGATGGCCAGGGAGGTTATAAGGAATGGAAAAGCATGAATATGCTAAGATATGCTAATATGTATGTGAACTTATGTATGTGAACTTAATTAGAATTTTAAGTTCTATATGATTCAATGATTGAATGTATGGATGTATGGATGTAAAATGTGATGATTTAGTCAAGGAAATTTTCATTGTAGAAAAGCAGGATGAGATGCTATGAAATAGAATTTGAAATTTTATTACAAGTGCATCACCACTTATTTCATGGATGATGTGAAATTTCAAGGCATGAAGGATGATGAACAAAAAAAATTTGGACAAGATCCAATTAAGAGCCCGCCGCGTGATCAGGGCAACAATCTTGATTCACATTTACCAATCAATAAGGTCTTGAGGTAAGGAACTGATGTCTCGGTTTGGGGTGCCACCATGATGCGGGCATTTCCAAAGTAGGCCTTTGAAACGATCTCACACCTCTGAAAGGGTCTCCTCTCCGTGTTGTTTGAATGAGACTATATCCATCCTCAGGTTGGCTAACTTGGCAGGTGGAAAATATTTCTCTAAGAATTTCTAAGCCAAATCGTTCCATGTATTGACAGAGTTTGGGGGTAGAGAGTCTAGCCACTCCAAAGCTCTATCCCTCAAAGAAAATGGAAAAGTCCGTAGCTGCATTGCCTCGTTGGAGACTCCGTTCTACTTGAACGTGTTCATAATCTGCGAGAAATTCTATAAATGGCAATGTGGATCTTCATATGCTAGCCCTCCAAATTGCCTAACGGATTGGAGCATCTGAAAAATCACCTGCTTGATTTCGAAATTGCTAATGTTGATAGGAGGAGGTGCAATGCTAGTTTGAACTGTAGTCTGGCCCAACATAATGAGATCCCAAATGGGTTGATCCAAATCATCTTGTGGTCGAGATTTGGAATCTCAATTCTTTGGTTCCCTTGTTGGTTTGCGTGAACATTTTTGTCCTGGTTCTCAATGTGCTCCATAGTATGTTGTTGGCTCCTAACTTTATTGCTTTTACGACACCTTCTCAAATAAATTCGTTTAGGTTCTAGATCAAAATGAATTATAGTCTCCTTTCCAGCTTTGCCTCGGTGCATGCAAAATAAGATTTACCTGCAAAAAAAACAATTCAATTGGAACTAACAAAAAAATTCTAAACTAAAAAAATTATAAAAATAAACTATTCTACATAATTATACAAAGAGCAATAAAACTAACAATAACTAGCTAAATAATTCCCCAGCAACGGTGCCAAAAACTTAACGAGCTGCGTATATGTCTATTAAATTACTCACTTTTTATGCAAGTATATGTGCCGTGTCAAGTACTAAAGTGTGAGTAGAGTATCGTTCCCACAAGGAATTATTAACCGAAATTATTAATTAGTTTAATTACTTTCGGTGGGTAGAAAATTTTGAGTTTATGGATTTAAACTAAAGTTGACAACTGCAATAAGAAATCAGCGTAGAGTCCACAGAATCACTGGAATACTAGAAACGAGGTTAATAATCAGGGATGACAGATAGATAATTCGGAGTCCTTGAATCTAAACAATATCACATTGGTTTTTTTTAATTGGATTGTGCATGTATTTACTGGTCCAAGTTCAATAATCTTTATGTATGTCTTCCAACATTATATAAAGCTAATTACACCCTATTTAATTGCTATGTTCCCATGCCATTAAATGAAGTGAAATTGATAAATTATAACCTGTTTACTAACTACAAAGGGTTTGACGGTATATTCCTATCTGTTAAACAACTCCCCTTAATAAAGAGGAAAGCTATGCCCTACACATAGATTTAGTAGAGATTTTCCCTTCAAGGATAAATCTAGTAATTAAATCATCTTATAAGGTAGCTAATCTTGTAAAAAACATTAAAACCACACGTGTAGAGATAAATCACACACAATCATATATAAAATCAAATATTCATTGCTGAATTTCAAAGAACCAAGACAATATAGTTTAGAATTCAATTCATCCTAACTATCCATCTAAAAGAAGTTTAGTTCAAAGACATGATCATAAAATTCTTTACATCCATATTGAAAGTATCCAGAAAAGCAGAGAAAGAAAAATAGAAAGAATAAGAGAAAACTGGTTTTCCAGCGGCTTCCACCAATAGAGTTGAATCCTCTCTTCAATTTGTGTTTTGATCGTGTTTTCGTCTTTCTCTTATTGTGTAATTCCATTCCTGGGCTCTCTCTTTGTCTTCCCATGCGTGCAAACCCCTAAGGTCTATTTATAGAGTGACATTCCACAACACACACACTGAAATTTGCGCATACGAATGCATATTGGCGCTTAAGTGCCAACTCTCTATGTGTTGGGCAACTTGGAACTTTTTTGCAAACCCTAGGAATTCATGCCTAGGCGCTCCTTGGAAGAAATTGTGACTTATGGCTTCGAAAACCCTTTTGAACTTGACTGTATGTTGATGAGGTGGCACCTAGGCGCCCCTGGATGGCGCCTAGGTGCTAACTCATTGTAAGATATTTGTTTATTGGATTGTGTTGGGGTTCTAGCAAGGGCACGTAGGGTGGCGCCTGGGCGCCATCCACCTGCCTCATGACTTGGTCTCGTTCTGCATTCCACTCGTCCGCTTGCCTTCATAATGCCCATCCTTTCTACAGAGTTTGAATAAAACAAATAAATGAACTAAAAAGGCCTAATTTGTGCTAAAAATGCAGAAAAACTAAATAATGTTTCTAAAATACAAAGCGAGTGAAAATTAAGCTAAATGAATGCAAACTAAGCCTAGTCTCTCAGACTAACACACAAATAGAGTCTGAAATGGGCCATGATAACTTATATTTTTACAAGTTATCATATTGATAACTTCAGTTTTATATAATTAGCACAAGCCAAGCCATGTGGCAAGGTAAATCAAATTAGTCAACCAAGCATTAATGGCTGAGAAGGTGTGGCACAAGAGATGACGAAAAATTTGACTACTTGGGTAGTCAATGAAGTGGACCTAATAGGTATTCAAGGTGTGTACCACATCTTGTGCAAGGGAAGCTAGTTCCTATTCTTAGCCAAGGCAATTACTATTGGAGAGTAGTCCATGTGCCAATAAGTAAGGCATTTGAGCTTCTTTTGGACCAAAACAAATTGGTGCAAAATGCTTGCATATGTTTGTGTAGGTTCAATAATGATGAACCCTTCATTGGGCATGAAACCTAATTCCAATGGTTGCTCCATGAAACTTGCAAAAGAACACTTAAGAGTATTATTAGCAAGAGATTAAGTAAAAATTAGAAACACTAAAATATTCAGCTCTTAAAGATGAAGTGTGAAACCCCAACCTAAGGAGGATTAATGTGTGCATTGAACATGTACATGGGATTTATATACAATTAAATAGAGTTTTTGGATGTTTATATGATTTTGCTAATTAAAGCAATTAGGGTTAAGGATTATCAATCATGATGTGACTAATCATTTTGAGCTAATATGGGACAATAGGATTAGAGTAAATTGTTGTTGATTTAAATGTGTAAATACATCATGGAAAATCATTTTAATTCATTAAATATGAATTATGAGCATTTATATGATAACTAACAAGTTAAGTGGAAAAACACTAAAAAATTCATAATTTAACGCCCGTAAGGCGGATTTAAGTGAAATTTAAGATGGTAATTGATAATTTTAGGCTTGGTATTATGGAGTTATTGGGTTATGAAAATTTTTGATGAAATGAGTGTTATGATTTATTAATTATATTTCAATTTCAACCGTTAACTTTAAATGACTATAACGGGAGCTAGGAAAATTGGATTGAGATTAAATTTAAAATGGTTGAATAAAATTATGAGATGCACATTTTTGGATGTCTTAGATTAAGCTTAAAATTTTGGGAAAATACGTGCATTGAAAAAGGTGAGCATGGTTGACTAATGCACCTCAAAAGTATCCAACAATTAATGCTAGAGTACAAAGCATAATTGCAAGGTTTTAATGGGAGTTGAGGTGTCAAATGCAGCACATTTCTAAGGTATTTTATTCATCAATATAAAATGAAAATATCCAAATAAAATCCCAGCAATGAATGTCCACAATTGATGAAGTTATGAGTGCTCAAGTGAGCATAGGTGAGGTGTCCAAGGCAAGCATGTCCATGGGCTGCATTGCTATTTATTTTTTATTTTTTTATTTTATAAATAATTCACACATATGGTTTTTGGGATACATAAATGAGAATTCTATTGTGTGGACAAAATTCGAAAAAAATTATGAATTGTAGCTGCCATGAAGAGGTGAAAAATTGGACAGCTTGTTGCATGCAATTGACGTGCAATGCTAAGTGTGATTTCTTCAATTTTTGGTAATTTTTAATACCAAATTAATGCATGAATTAAGGGGTAATTAGGTATATAAATTATTCACTTTTTGGAATTTTAAAAATGGAGAAAATTTTCTAAAAAAATGGGTAGCAAGGGACGTGACTTAGAGAGGCAGCTAGATGGTTTGATTTAAAGCAGATTTTTGAATTTTGTAAAAATGGTAAAAACCCATTTTACTTGGCTGGGAATGTGCCAACACATGAAGGGGGATATACATGCATTGATGGTGTAGAAAATGGCCCAAGAAGTGGGGCCCACAGCTGGAAAATCCAGCCCCACAAAAGCCATGCACATTGATATCGATGAAGGCTTTGAGAAATTTTGCTAAGTGTAGAATTTTATCCCAAGCAACCAGAAGCTCTCAAGTCCCATTTTTCCCACCAAGGAAGAAGGAAAAACAAGAAAAAAAGAGGAGAATTTGTGGAGGAAAATCATCTCCAAGTGCTAGGCTTTGAATTAGCTTAAAACCAAGTAAGTATATGTTTGGTTTTAAGTTGTTTAACTTGAGTTTTAAACTCAAAACTTGAATATGGAAGACATGTTTAAAGAATCTATAAAATGATGATTTATCATACTTTTGAATGAATATTGAATGGGTACTAGGTTTTATGTATGAATTTTTATGTTTAAGTTGATGAAAGTGAAGTTTTGCATGTGTATTAAGTGGAAAATCCAAGTTGGTAAACCCTAAATCTCCAAGACAAGTTGCTATTTTGGTTTGATGATGGGATTAGGTTATGAATCATGTATTTATGCAAAATATATATTGGTTTATGCTTAAATGATTAATTTTTGAAGTTATGGAATGAAAAGTGATGATTTTGACTTAATTTCCATGCTTTTATGCTAAAAATGCTATGGAAATGAGTTTGCATGTTTTGTGAGTATTATGTAGGGTAAAATACCCTAGGTTTAAGGTGTTATGTTTTCCCAAAAAGATTTGGGAAAAGAAGCCCTAAAACTGATTTTTATAGATTTTATAAAAGTGTGTCTAATCGATGTGAAACGGGGCTCAAAACGTATAGACAACTTACTATTTTGAGAAATGATAATTCATGAATGTTATATATGTGTTAAATACATAAATATGGATTAAGAAAAGTGAGATTACATGCTGAAATTTTAGAATTATATGACTGCTTAGGGTTATGTGTCCAAAGACACATTAAATGGGTGAAAAATAGATTCCAAACTTGCTGTTTTGGAAACTTATGGTGAATGGATTCAAATCCCATGTAAATACCATAAATGCAATGGTGATTAAGGGTCCTTAACATGCTAAAACATGGATTATATTGCTGATGTAGAAAATTTTATAAAATGCATGATATACATATTGCCAAATGAGCGTATGTGAAGGAATAGACATGCAAGGATGATGAATTACTTGTGAAATGTGATTTTGTGCAAAAATGCATGAAAATATGATGAATTTCATAATTACATAACTTTTTTGAATTATATGATGTTAATTTTCAATTTTGGAATTATGTAATAGAGCTTAAGGTGATAATGGATTCCTAGAACGAGCACCGATGTATGAATTTTGGAAAAATATGAAAAATAATAAATGGAGGTTAATGGAACTATAAATGATAACCATTGAATGAATTTTATGTGATTTAAATGGTTATCCAACTTATGGCATTGGATATGTTATAAGTGAACCGATAAAATATGCGAGCATATGCTATATGAAAGCCTAATGGCTTGAGAAGTCAAATGAATAATACATGTTAATGAAAATGGGTTGGAAAACTAAATAAGATGCAAGGAAAAGAAATATATAAAAAATTATATTATTCTCATGTAGGTAAAGGCAAAGAAAAAGCTGAGGCATAAAGCTAAGGAACATAGGTAAACAAGCAAATTTTCCAAAGGATTTTTGTTTTTCTAAATTGTTTACATAAATGCAATTTTTGCTTTAACTTGTTGATGAAATTATGAAAATTATTTCTAATATATTTAAGGATGGTCATCCTTAAGCAAAATGGTGTTGAAATGATGTTTTACTTCAAATGCAATATTATAAAATTTCTCTTTGATGAATGCTATGAAAAAATGATGTGATTCTATGTTTCTGATTGAAAATTCATGCTAGCATGTTAAAGATGGATTTATGAAAGAGTTCATGTGCATAAGGTATTAGGTCAACTTGAAGGGTATAAGCGAACTAATTATCCCCCCTTAGTTTGGCCAAGGATCTTAAAATAGGCACAAGGCCGGCGGCGCCCTCTCTAAAATGGGAGTTAACACGATAGATGGTCGCCTAGCTAGCTTCTATCCTAAGGAAAAAATGATATATATGTTAATGTTTTATATGACATTATGCATATGGTACTCATGATGGGTATAAGATTTCATGTTTTCAAGAAATACCTTAGACAAGGTATATGTTGCTTTCCAATATGATTTTAAATGCAAAATGTTGCCTGAAATGATTTGCCTGTAAAATGCAAATAGCTTGCTTATTAAGTTTTGACTCACGATTTTGTTTTCTAAACCCAATGACAGGTGAAAGACAAGATATGGCAAAGGAGCAAGTGCAAGTCGGATAAAGAAATAGAAAATTTTAGGATTCTTATGTTATGAGAAAAACACTTGTGGAATGGTTGTAACCATTTGAATGTTTATATTGATGACTATGGTTAATACATGCTTTGACATATGATTTATGTAGATGATGAAATGTTTTTGATCAGCATGCTTTGTATGTGATAATTGCTCAGAAATGACCTAGCAATATTTGATATGAAAACATGAGAAATTAAACTCTTATGAGAATGAAAGTTAAGTGGATAAATATCCATTAAAATTCGTCGTGTGACAGGGCAACAATCTTAATTACGTTTACCAATCAATATGATCCTGAGGCAAGGGCTAAGTTGTGACGCTCTGTTTGGGGCACCACATGAAGAGAAAGCATTTTCATGTTAGGTTCACCAATTGTTTCTACGTCTTTTAGGGTCAATTTCTAAATCGTGGTTTCACAAAGTAAATATTTGATTATTAAGTTATTTTATTTATTTCCGTATAAATTTTACACTAAAATGGAGTATTTAATTCTTTTAACCAGGTCCAAAAAGAATACCATAGAAGCATGCTGAATTGCATTTTATTCTCTAATTTTACACCTTTTAAAAAGAAGAAAAATCTTGATTAAAGCCGCTGAAAACCAAAGTACTTTATAACTAGTACCCATTCATTGATATGATGCTAAAATGGGTAAAAAGTCTTTTTGTAACTTTAAAAGTGCACAAGAAAAACCTACATTTAACTAAACATTAAAAGGATAAATTTAGTACACATTGTCTCATGCCATGACTTGAGAAAGGGTGTGTAAACATTACCAAGTGCCACTACTCAAAAGAAAAGAGAATACATTGCAACGCACCATCTCTTGGGTGAGTTCATGTCACCACATACCTATTGGCCCCGAGTTAATGACGAAACCCAAGAGGGGATGAGTTCTTAAAAATTTCTTTGGTAACTTAAAAACTTAACCCCTTGTAAGTTTAATCCCCTTGAATGAAGAAACAAA
>JAXCLR010000050.1:29189851-29205909 GCA_035584095.1 Annona squamosa | reverse complement strand
TAAAATGCTAATACGCAAACATCGGGGTCCAAAATGCCAATACGCATAGTTAGAGGGTCTATGGCGCAATTTTCCCCCCACGGGCTTAAAAAATGAATATTTTATTTTCTAAAAGTATATATGTGTCCTACGGACCTCCAAAAATGAGTATTTTATTTTCTAAAAATATATATGTGTCATGTGAGCTTCCAAAAATGAGTATTTTATTTTCTAAAAATATATATGTCTTGCAGGCTTTCAAAAATATATATTTTGTCCCACGGGCCCAAGAAAATATATTTTACTTTAAAATACACACATATATCTTAGAGTCTTTCAAATATATATATATATAAATTTATATACTTCTCTCCCGAGTAAATACTCTCCAACAGTAGGTTGAATTGATATAGGAGGCTAACTACCTTTCTATTATATGTATATATATATGTGAAAAAAATGACCTCTTTGCTCAACCCGTGACTCAACGGGCCCAAAACTTCCAACAAGCCTAAGCTGGCCTGAAATTCTTCAATAGGCAAAGTGTACTCAATTATCTTTATATTTTTGTCAGACATGATTTTTTGTGTACTTGTAAAGACATAAAAAGATCTTCTATGCATTTTATCATTATTTCAATAAAAATAAGCATTTTCTTTATGGACCATTGTAATCAACTCTTTTAATAAATGGTTTTCTCGTTGGAGATGTAAAATCAGAATGTGGAACACAATGCAAAATATTTCTGTAATATACTTTTCAGACTCGGTTAAAGAATTAGATGCTTTAAAATTTTGCTGAGAAATTAATTAAGCATTTATTTTCAAAACCGAAGAAAAATAATTTTTAACATTTTTTCATGAGACTGGAACAAATGGTGAACCCGATGTGAAATGGTCTTTATATGCTTACTTAATTTCTCACTGCTAACACTCAAAAGTGCTCCTTTATAGATCTCATTGTGCATTTGATGGCTTTCAGATTCCTGCCTAATGGCGATTTTGTCATTTCTGAGCCAAACCACATGGATGCAGCTATCCCACATCACTTTATTCACGTACCAGAGAAGCCGGAACATCGTGTCTATCGACACGTCGACTACTCTCCTGCAGCAATCAAGAGAAGAAGAGATCGATCTACACTACTCATGGAGCCTCTTATTGTTCAAGGCCCTAGGACCACTCCTATCCGACCGATGAAGTCTCTGCAGGCTCCAATGCAAATGGTCCCACCTGCTCTGCAATCAGACTATGTTGAGAAGTCCGCCCATCGGCTTGCTACACCAACCCAACCAGCAGCACAACAGCCTGCAGGACAGCCTGTCTTACGGTCCCACTCCATGAAAAGATCTGCAAGACAATCTACTGCAACTCGATTAGCGCCAACTTGCCAACCAGAAGCCAATGTTTCTCGAAACGAGAACAAAATTGTACCAAATTCTGTTCGATGCACTGTCACTCGTCAATTCACTCGAGCGGCCTCAAGGATTGTTGACCTAGCCTCCCAACCTAACTGAGATGACACCTAGGAAAGAAAGAAGTCAAGAAGACTGGCTAAAGTTCTTCAACCTAATGCTCTATTAACTAATGGAAGGGATGATCGATTCGAGCCACAAGGACCCATTATTGTCCGATCCAGTTTTGGCACCCTACGATTCGTCATTCTTGATACAACATACCCACCTCATCAACCAACTGCTACTCTATCCAACTTAGAAGCTAGAGCTAAGTCTCTAGGTCACCATGATACTGTCGACATAGTAACGGTTCCTCATCAAGCATCAGGGAAACCGAGGAAAAAAGCACATAAGGAAAAGCAGTTTGGGAAACCAACTTTCAGTTTAAACTTGAAGGCTTAACCACCGCTGTCACCAGGGCCGAGGTATAGGCTGTTCTCACACCCTCGACAAAGGGGTAGGCCGCAAAAGAAGCCACTGCAGAACGCTAACAAATTGAGAGCATCTCAAAAGCCAAGATTCTTTAACGAGTTGCAGTATCCTCAGAAGCGCCATACAACGTATTCATGTTCAATGCTCAGCCTGATCTCAAATTTTATACACAAAAATCAATTCACCTCATTGATCAGACTGAGGGGAGATATGACTTATGTACCTGTCGTGACCCTGTTCCGAGGAGAGCATCGGATGCCACACCCCAAGAGAGAACCTAAAAGGAGGAGGCATCTCCTCCAAACGACGGAAGTCAACATGGTGGACCTCACACAGCCAAACACTTCAAAAGCTTTAGAGATGTTGACCCGGTCAAGGGCAGCCGCAATGCCCATTACGCTACCATTTTGTAGCCTCTCTCATTCTGAAGGTATTAGGGCCGCTCTCCCAATAGGCCAATTTGAAGCCTCTTACATGGTGGGCGAAGAAGAAGAGGTTCTTACACCCAAGTCTCAGCTCATTCATGATCTACAGGTGGAAATTAAGCGTATGAAATGGGCTATTAAAACTCCAAGCAATAAGACAATGAGTTCCCATCAGCCGCTATCACCAAGGAACCGCTAATCAGTCCATCAGCGTGAGAAACCACTCAGGAAGCGGACCGAGGAAGACAAAAATGCAGAATTAGAATAAGACTTTCCGCAGTTCAATTATCTGCATATCAATACCCCTCGAACTCAAGACACGTGGGTAAACACACTCATGGGGTCTCCACTTGGGATTGTCATGCAAAAGGAGATGGTGCATCAGCTTGTGGCTGAATGCCTTCGTTGCCAGGCACCTCAACTTACTGGGGTCCCTACAACGACAATCAACAGACCTTATCCCCCCAGAGGTAGAAGTAGAGTTGCTACCTAGGGATTTGAAACCACCAAAGATTCAATTTGATGGGACCGGGAGTGCATTAAAGCACCTAGCATCATTCCACTCTGTCATGGGCAACTGAGCGCACCATTCAAATTTTTGTCTTCAAATGTTCCCTAATACTCTTTCTAGTGATGCTTTTCAATGGTACATATCTCTCCCAGCCGGCTCAGTGTGAACATGGGAAGAGATGAAGAAAATACCGATTTGTTAATACTACACAAGAAGTATAACTATCGGAATTATCTACCTTGTCCCAAAAGAAGGACGAGCCGGTTGAATACTACATCACTAAATGGCAAAGGACCGATAATCGATGTCAAGCACCCCTCTCTCAAGCAATGAAGGTCAATCTTTGCCGGAATGACATCAAGACGGAAATCTCGTTGCTGATGAACAAACAACTAAGTACATTTCATGCCCTAGCTACAAAAGCTTGTAGAAAAGAGTATTTGTTGTCTTAGCAAAAATCCTGGAAGAAAGAGTCATCCACAACTACTACGTTTGAGAAGAAGAAAACTGGAGAGACCTCTCTGCAAACACTACAAATGTTAAGAAGCAGCCAGATAAAGTAAAGCCGCCCGCAAAAGAGCAGCCTACAAAACCCTTCCGAAGAGAGGAAATTCAATACACCTTCGGGGAAGATGACGTGGAGATGCTATTCAGCACCTCATGTCAACCGGGCTATTCGAGTTGTCCGCTCCAAAAAGGCCAGAAGAAGTTGGACATACTTCTCATCAGTGATATTGGAGTTACCATTGATATGTCGGTCACCCTGCTAAGAAGTGCTGGAATCTGCAAGAAATATTGCAAGATTATATAGACAAAGGGATTATAAAACTCAGTCCTCTAGCGCTGGCTTCATCGAATGTTGTGACAATTGAGATGGTAGAAAGAGGTGATTGGGAAGTGGTTCGAAAACCACCAAGCCTAAGACGGACAAAAAGATGTCTCAAGAATTTATACGGAGAGGACAAAAGAATAAAGGATAAGGCCATTCTCCCTTTCTTCTCAAGGCATTTGAAGCAATCCTCACGGGTGCAACCACTCATAATCATGGACTTTCTGCAGCCCGAATTGCTACTCCCATTCTATCAACGACTTGCTAGTACATCACCTCGACCAGCAAAAGAAAGATACATTCTTGAGGAATTACAAAACATTATTCCATGTGAGTTCCCTAAGGATGGTCCATTTTGGGACCTAGATAGCAACAAAGGAGGGACCGAAACTTGCTATCATGTAAATGTGTCTGTGTCCAAACCTACAAAGCGACGAAGAACTGTATCAGTGATTATCGCTAACTACACCAAGTTTGAAGTTGGGATGTTACCAGTAAACCACATCATCACATATTTGCGAGAATCTCGACTACCGCCAGCATCCTGAAAAATCATAGTGGAATACTTCCGGTACTCACTGGTGGAATCAGTGATATCTTGGTACAAAGATAATCATATCGAATAAATTACCGAGTGAATCATCTTGATAAACACATTTTTGGTCTATTTTCTGTCAAGGCAAAGAAAGTAGTTCCTTAGTAATTATTTGAGGGAAATACAATACAGTCAAGAATCTACTGCTCATTACATAAATTATCTCAGAAACAGTACATGGAGCGATCTATTAGCCATATGGTTGCCTAAACCTGAAGTGGTCACAAAGTACCTTTCAGATGCAGTATGCCCTCCGATTGACAATGGGTACAAGACCTTTGGAGCTAAAACTTTCATAAAGGCAATCCGATAGGTCGGCAATGAAGGCTTCAGACAAGAGGCAATTTTCAGCGATGCCAAAGATTTTGGGATGACAAATCAACTTCAAGTCCTGCACGTACTACAATTAAATGATGCACCCATCCTTCGAGTGTTGCCTTTCTTAACTAGGGAGTTAAGTTATGATTGGCCGCATATTTAGTTATTCCATGAGAATCATAAGTATGCATTGCCACACTTGTTTGATTGTTCACTGGTGGTCTGTCAAACGGGGCAAACAGAAGAGTTCGCACTCGGACACTCTGTCTTGAGCTCAGCCCATGACAGTTGCGCTCTTCTCTGGATCTCCTTGCTTCCTGAAGAAGCATTTGGTTCTTGGGAAGAGTTCATTGATATATTTATCCGAAGATTCCACAAATATGAAACAGAGTTTCCTCCAGAGATAATAGAAGTCATACACCCCCTATCAAATGAATTTCAATATGACTACATCTTGAGATGGATAAACTGCAGAATAATCAATCAACAATTGGATAAAGAAAGAATCATGGTTCACCAGTGCATCGAGTCAATGAGTGAGTATTTTCCTAAAATTGCAAAAGTACAGCCATTTTTCTCATATGTACTACGAACATTGGCTATGAATATTTAGGACTTTGCCTCTTGCAATATAGTGCAAGTTGAAGAGGACGTTATTGCAATTCTTTGATCTAGTCGAATCAAACTAGAAAACAAGGGTAAAGCCCTGGCGTAAGAAATTCGTACTCAGCCAGAACAGCAAATACCAGCCAATCATGGGAAGTCCTTAGTAAGCTATGATGTGCTTGAACACTTGAAGCGACTCCCTTCTCGACTCAATATTTATGATGCCTTGCAGTTGTCGCAAGAAGCCAAGGATGCACTAGTCGGTGCTTTGACAAATGAAAACATTCGTCTTACTTACCTGGTCGACGCCACTGAATGTGATACGATCATCTCATTCACTGATGAGGATATGTTGCTTGGAGATATTAATCACAACCGACCTTTATATGTTACGAGCAACCTGGTCGGTGAACTGGTTAACAGAATCATGATCAATGTCGGGTCCGCAATAAATATCCTGCCCCTTCGAACACTCAAGAGGATTGAAATTTCTCCATCAGCATTAAAAGACACTAGTGTGGTGATTCACAGGTTTAATCAAGAGACTCAAAAGGCCATGGGCCTGATTGAGTTAGAACTAAGCATAGAAGATTTCTGCGCCAAAATCCCATGCTTTGTGATTATTGCTCCGACCTCATATAACTTGCTACTAGGAAGGCCTTGGCTCCATGGCAATAAGTTCACCGCATCAATGGTGCATCAATCTTCAAGTACTGCAAGGATGGAGTCGAAAAAAGAATTTTTGCTTACCATAAACCATTTACAACGGTAGAATCATTTTACTCTAATGCTAAGTATTATGACTTGGCATCTGCTGTCAATATATCAATAAAAGCAATCAAACCAACCACATTAGAAGGTCAACAAGAGGTATCTTAGGCTCCCTCTGCCCCAGTAAGCACAGACATATTCTCAAGGGGTGAGAAGATGGAAGGTCAAGGTTGTGGTCGAGGGCGCGGTCATAGACGAGGAACCATAGAACCAAGGGCTCAATTTCAAACCAAATTTGAAAATATAAGCCTCGATCAATTACAGTTACTACCACGACATCTACAGGGGGCTGCCATACCACCTCTTACCAGCTATAACAACACTACTGCAGGCTTACGGTTCTACTTAGACTTAGAAGTCCTAAAAAAGGTTACTAAACCACCTCGAGCTAATTCCCCTAGTTTTGAGGTGGATCTTGAAGCTCTTCGGAGATTCTGGAAGCCAAGTTACTCTGTTGTGAGAGTGACGGAATGACCACTGAGGTCGCTCACTAAAATCAAAAACCTAAGGAAGCGCTCGACGAGGTTTTAGCAATGCTTGTGTGGTTTAATGTATCTACTCCAAGTGTGCAGGAACCTCAAGATAAAAAATTTACCAAAAAAAATTTCATAAAGCAATATGGCAAGGTTTACAGTAGCCCTAACAAATCCTCTTGTTTGCCCACTACTAAGCTCAAGAAATCGGATTTCCATCGCTATAGCAAAGAAACCGAGAAAATTATCGATTTCATGAGATTCTATCCCAATGAACCACATCTTTTAGGCCTTGGAAGTGACATCCCTATCTCGTTATCTGAAAGGTCACCTAGTGATCAAAAGGGTAACAAAAGACTTAGCCTCGGGTACAAAGAAGAAGAAGACATTGACTTCGCTACCACCTACTGCATCTCTGCAGGCGAGGACTCCGACAACGATAAAGAGGCATTAATGGAACCAGAGGCTGCCTTACCTGTGATTGAGGATGGAGGGCAACCTACTATTGATATACTTGAGGAATTCAATCTCGGGACTGGGGAGAACCCGAGACCCATTTTTATTGCTAAAAACCTGGTCGAAAAAGAAAACGCAACGTTGAGGCAGCTTTTAAGTGAATTCAAAGATGTTTTTGCTTGGGGGTATTCCGAAATGCCAAGGGTCAACCCTGCAGTTGCAATGCACTATCTGCATATTATGCGAGATAAAAAGCTAGTCAAGCAAACTTCGAGAAGGTTTCGACAAGAACTCAAAAAACAAATCATTAAGGAAGTTGAAAAACTCATTGATGCTGAATTCATTTGAGAAATTAAATTTTCGAGATAGATTTCTAGCATTGTTCTTGTCAAAAAGAAAAACGGGCAAATCTGCATTTGTATAGCTTTTCAAGATCTAAACGAAGCATGCACTAAGGATGAATTTTCTGTTCCTTTCACTGATTTGCTAATCGGCAACATAGCTCTGTACGACACATTCTCCTTTATGGATGAATATTCAGGATATAATTAAATCAAGATGGCTCCAACAAATGAAGTCGCAACATCATTTCAAACACTGATGGGTGTCTTTTGCTACAAAGTCATGCATTTTGGTCTTAAGAATGCTGGCGCAACTTATCAAAGGGCTATGCAAAATATATTACATGATATGTTACACAAACATGTTGAGTGTTATGTCGATGACCTAGATGTAAGATCTGAAGGTCACAATAGGCATAAAGAAGATTTGAGGTCGGTGTTTCTGCGTTTAAGAAAATATGATCTCAAGATGAATCCTCTCAAATGTGCATTCAGAGTATCTTTCGAAAAATTCCTCGGATTCATAATTCGCCAAAGGGGAATCGAGGTCGATCCACTCAAGACAGAAGCAATTCAAAATATGCCGCATCCACGAAACCTCAGAGAACTTAGGAGCCTGCAAGGCCAATTATTGTATATCCGACGTTTCATCTCCAACTTGTCTGGCCGGTGTCAGCCTTTTTACAAGTTAATGAAAAAAGATACAACTTTCCAGTGGGACGCGAAATGCCAACAGGCTTTTGAAGCCATTAAGGAATTGTTGCAAAATCCTCTCATTTTGACAACCCTGGTAAAAGAAAAGCCGCTCATTTTCAGTTGTCGATTATTGCAAACTAAATGTAATTATTCCTCGATAGAGAAGATTTGTCTAGCATTGGTCTTTGTGGCATAGAAGCTAAGACATTACTTCCTCACGCATCAGATCATACTTATATCAAAAGCTGACTCCCTTAAGTTCCTGATCACTCAACCAATGCTTTCAGGATGCCTAGTAAAATGGTCATTGCTGTTATCTGAATTTGATATCAAAGGTGTGTTTGGTAACAACAAAAAGTTGTCAAGTTAAAACTTTTCAATCTAAAACTTTTCATTCTCCACAACTACTCTATTTTTTTAATAATTTCTTCACATTTTTTTATACAACTACCTTACTTTTTAATCATTTCTACACGACTATCAACACAACTAACCTATCTATTTCAACTTTATCCTATTTATTCATCATCATTACCCCTATCATATTACATCATTTGACAACTTTTCATCAAAAATTTTATCCATTCCCAAACATACCCTAACTATGTGCCATGAAAGGCAGTGAAAGGCAAGTGTTAGCAGATTTCCTAGCAACCCATCCGCTTGAAGAAAAATTTTCCATCTTAGAAACCTACCTAATGAGAAGGTTTTCTATGCAAATGATGATCTAATATGGCAAATGTATTTTGATGGCGCTTCAAAGCCATCCAAAGCTGGAGTAGGAATTGTTGTAGTCTCCCCTCATAAAGACTTGTTCCCGCACTCATATTTTCTTGGAAAAAGCGCAACAAACAATGAAGCTGAATATGAGACTTTACTCGTTGGCATGGAACTTCTTTTGCAATTAGATATTTTATTTGTGTGAATATTTGGGGACTTTGAATTGGTTATTAAACAATTAAACAATCAATACGAAGTGCACTAGCCTCATTTGCGAAAATATTATGATAAAGCTCAAACTTTATTGGCAAAGTTTGAAATTGTTTCTATTGAGCACATTCCTCAGTCAGAAAATATAGTTGCTGATGCACTTTCAAAGTTGGCCAGTATTCTTGCTTTCAATGAGCTTGATGACATGACAATTCGAGTACAAAGATTAGAAGATGACGAAGAGCTCCACGTAAAACGAGTTGGATGATGTGTATCCGAGGTAACCACAAACAATGATGATTGGCGCTTCCCTATCATCAACTACCTCAAATATGGTGTTGAACCTGATGATCCAAATGCAAGAAAGTCACTGAAAAAGACTGTTTTGCGATATACCGTGTTTCAAGATGATTTGTATGGGATTGCTTTTGATGGGCTTTGGCTTCACTGCATTGACGGGAATGATATTTGTCAAGTTCTTCAAGAGACACTCCGACGAGTGTAGCGCTCACCAATCTGGATGACATCTTTATCATAGGATCAGAACATTGGGCTATTATTGGCCCACAATAGTAAAAGACTTCATTAATTTTGCAAAATCCTGCGAAGCATGTCAAATGCATGACGATATTTATCATATTCCTGCTTCAATAATGTCTCCAGCACCTATTTCATGGCCTTTCTCTTGGTGGGGCTTTGATATTGTCAATCCAATAAACCTGTCATCATCTAAAGGACACTTATATATTTTAGCTTCTATGGATTATTTCTTCAAATTGGCAGAAGCTAAAGCCTACAAGAGAGTTCAAGCGCAAGAGGTGGTTGAATTTATCAAGCATAAAATCATCTACCGTTATGGTGTCCTCTATCAAATCACCTCAGATAATGACACATAATTCAAAAACGACAAATTAAATCAATTATGTCGGAAGTTTGGAATCAAGCAGTTATTCTCATCGCCCTATTACCCACAAGGGAATGGTCAAGCAGAGGCATTTAATAAAAATATCATTCGAATCTTCAAAAGACCACTATGAAAAATAAGTGAGATTGGCACGAGAAGTTACTCGAATCACTATGGGCCTACAAAATCACACATCGACCTGCCATAGGAGCAACGCCATATTCACTATTTTTTTACACTGAAGCAGTTTTACTAGTGGAGATCCAGTTAGCATCCTTAAGGGTGCCAACCATTCTGGGCTAATACTAAACAACAAGCCAAACTTTGTTTTAACGAGCTCGAAGCACTAGATGAAAAGCGAATTGAAGAACGACAACGAATCAAACTCTATTAAGCTCGGATGATCGAAGCATATAATAAAGTTGTAAAGCATCGCTCATTTAAAAGAGGAGATTTGGTGATAAAGTTACGCCGGAGCTTACGGCCGGGGGCAAACTTACCGGTAAATTCGAGCCTAAATGGGAAGGGCCTTACATCATTAAGAGGGTCTACGGCAATGACACATATGAAGTTGTTAATTGTGAGAATCAAGTCAACTATAAATGAAAATTATTTAAAAAAATACTATCCATAGAAGTTACAAAGGGAGTCGTACATCAAAATTTTACAAGAGAATCTCTACAGTCTCCCTTGTAGAAGGAATGGACTCTTTCAAAACTCGAATAGAGTTTACTACATCAGTAGAAGGAATTGTATACGCCCGCAGCTCTTCGACCTTAGCCTTCATAGTAGAAATATCCCGACTCTCTGAATCAATTATTACTTTGTAGAGGTCAACTTCGGCTTGAAGTTCATTGGAGGTAAAAGTCAATGAATTTAGTCTACTTTTATCTAAAAAGATAGAAGTGATAATGCGATGGACCTCAGCCTATTTGGCCTCTATGTACGCTCGAATCTATTCGGTAATCACTTTTTAGCTTTCATCTGCTTTGCGACCTGGAGGTTACGTTCCTTAAGTTGAGTAAGGCTATCTCTACATTTGGCAAGGTCGACTTCTGCGGATGCTAGATCTTCTGCAGAAACCAAGGGTTGTGCAGCAGCCTCGAGCTCACACCAATGAGCACGCAACTTCTCCAGTAGAGTATGATGTCACCAAAACCAAAAACGTGAAGTTGGAGCCTATCTAGGACGATGGAAAAATCTTCACAAATATCCAATACTTCGGCGACATCATCAGGAGAATCCATGTCCGTCAAAGAAGAAACGATGCATCCCTTGAATTGTGCTATTGCGTGCCTTAGACGCTTGAAATCCCGTTGCTCTAACCGTTCCGCCTCGATCACCTTGAAAGTTGAAAAGAAATGATGCAAAGGGTCCAAGAAGCGATCTTTGACATCAGGAAGCTGATGAGCCCCACTTGAGCTCGCGCCAGTACTAGGACCGGTTGAACTAAAGTGAAGACCACCTGAGCGACCAGGTCCTCAGGATGAAAAGTAGAAGTCAAGATATCAGAACATTAAGTTAACTAGGCAAAACGTTAATGTACAAATACCTTGTGATGTAGGAGAAACGGACAACGACTCTATCGGCGTTGAATTCTCCTCGCCATGAGCAACGTCATCAGATACTTCGATAACTAAGGTGGCTGTAAAAAAATGATGAGAAGAAAGCAAAAAAAAAGGAAAGAGGGGGTTTACCTTCAAGATTCATACCCACGCCTTCTGTGTGATTACGTGGAACCTCCGAGAGGATTTTCCCTCCCGAACCAAACCCTGAATGAGAAGCTGCCTTCATAGGAGTATCTTGGGTTATAGAAGGAGGAGATTGATATTCCTCAAGAGTCCAGACCCAAAAAAAAATCTGTCATGAAGATGTTATCAGAAAATATAGGCCCGCTATCACAAGATCGCATCGGTTGGTCAATTTGACCCATATTTAAATCGACATGGAAGCCTAAGAGGTCACTTAGAGCATGGTCGCTGAAATCCGGTGGCAAAGGGGAGTTGTTTTGCGCCTTGGCACGCATTCCCTTACTTACTTAATGATCATTGGAGGAATTTATCGCAACATTTGGCTCTACTACAACGACCCCTTCCTCGGATGGCTTAGGTGGTTTGAAAATGAGATATGACCTTTTATTAGACTCTCATGATATATCAACTTTAGAAGGTTTCACAGCTTCTCCTTGCTCTAAAGAATCTTTTTCTCAGGAAGGGTCTGAAAGTCCAACAATGAGAGACAAATCCCTCGTTCTCCAATTTTTTTGCTTCTCGCTACAATTGTTATGCATTGTTAATGACTCTATAGCTTTTGAGTTGGTAGGAAGATTGGAAAACTAAAAGCGACTTATTGGCTTTGGCGGATATACAACCTCGAGAAGCTTGACATTGTATTCTAAAAAAAAGGGGGGGATAGGTAAGGATAAAAACATTAAAAAAAAGAGAAGAAAAGAGAGAAAAAACATACTCCAAGTCTCCATAGGTTTCTGGTCTTTTTGAGAAGCTGCCTTTTCAGCAGCTAACTCCCATAAAGTCTTCTTGGCTGGCTCGGTGTCACGACGAATATACTCCTTTCCTTCCGCAACCTAGCCAGTGTAGTGAAAGCTACAACCGATGATCCCAGGGTAAGCCTTGAAGGAATCAATGTGTTGGACACAAATAATCTCAGTCTCCTCCACGTCTGGTTCCTTGAAGTGTCTAATTTCAAAGGGCATCACTAAGCCTAGTTCACCCTAGCTGGTAGTCAAGTCAAGGGGTTTAAAAGACCAAAAGCGAGATTTAGGTGCAACTTGCTCGACAACTTTTACTGCACAAATGTCATACCAATGAACATAATCTTGAGTTGCCCAGACTCGATAGTCAAACGAAGGTAATTTCAGCTCACAGGAGAATTTAACTCCTCAAAGTGCGAGCACGCCACGAGCCAGTGAAGATGTCCGACCCTAACTTCTCTTTGATATCTTGGGATGCGGGGAAGATATGCAGGAATGTCCTGATCAAAGCCGAATTGACGGGCAAACCTATGAGGATAGTACGACTCATCTTCAAAACGAGAACGTCCCTGTAAGCCAAAAGACCTAGTTGAAGCGACAATGCAAAGTCCTTCTCATCAAGGGTCAGTCCCTCAGAGGAAGATTTTGTCGACCACTTGCAGGGCGTAACCATACGAAAGAACCTCTTTTCAAAAAAACCAGCTTGGATAAGAAGCCCAGTCATGTTTTCAAAACTATTACTGACTAAGTTACGCCTGACAAATTTCTTTAATATCAAACCCTGAGAAGAAAATTGGGTAACTTCTTCAACTCCATAAATCTCTGGGAAATAAAATCTAAGCCAGCCAAGGAGAAAATGAGCTGGGAAATAAGAAATGGCGCGCCCTGGGCCTTTCTCATTAAATATAATTTGATTTAAACCCTTATAAATGTCACACAATACTTGTGGTGCCAAAGCAAAGTGCTTGCCCTGAGTCATCTCACAAGCAACATAAAGACATGACCATTTTACAAGACCATAGGCCGAAGAGGAAGGACAGATGACCACAGAAATCTAAAGCCACAAAAAAGGATAAGCTCGACCTCACGTTGTACCTGTTGTAAGCGCTCAAGGGGAAGTTACAGGCCGCATTGCCCACTGGCATGAAACTCAACAATGTTAGAAGGCCAGTTGTCATTAGATACCCGTTGGTAAGAAATCCTTGAGAATAAGGCCACCCAATCTCTCGTTATGAACTTTTCCTTCTTGGTCGTTTGATATAACTTGTCAAGAAGATCTATGACCTTTAAAGAGATCGGGTTCTTGTTGAAGGTAGAGTTTGGAGATGTACACTCATCAAAAGACAATCCACATACAGGGAGGCCGCATATCCCCTTCAGATCCCACAAAGTAATGTTCATCTCTCCAAATGAAAATATGAAGGAGTTAGTCACTGATGACCAGAAGCTTACAAAAGCATTGATAATGTTGTTGTCTTTCCAAGAACCCTCTCTGGTGGCTAAGATCGCGTCTTTCACACCAGCGGCTATAAGCATTGCCTCATGACGAGAGATCAGATGTTGTCCCCATTGATTAAAGCCCGGGATGTTACCTAAGCAGCCACAGTAGACATTTGCACCCTCCTAGCATATAAAAGAATAATCTTCTAGTTTCTTTTGCAACCAACAAGGAGTCTCTATGATAAAATTATGGGGATTACCTAATGACCTGATTGGGAGTAGAAAGCAACCAGAAAAGATCTTGTGGGGATTAGTTGCAGCAACACCTTTCCCAAAGATATAACCTTCTTGACAGTTCAAACACTCAGTGAAAATCTTCTTTGGGATCATAAAGATTCGAATAGAGCAACCATTAATGTCTTCCATAAGATGGCAACGCATGGGGCTGAAATGAGAAGGCCCATATGAACATTCGAAGCATTCACGACTTGCCAAAATATGATACCACCCAAAATAAGAAGAACAACCCCCACAAGGGTGACCGAAGAAGAGACCGTACTTCTTGGCACTCTGCGCAATTTTTTTTCTCGGAACACGCTGCTTTTTCTTAGATGTCATCATTTCTTCGAGAGAGCCCTTCTTGGAAGACTCATTTTTCTTCGAGGAGGATTTTGCCTTTTAAACTCCCCACGGGCATATGCAACAGTCTTACGCTTTGTCACGAGAGAAGGTGACGTTGGAGGCGTCACAATTGAAACTACTTTAGAAAAAGGAGTCACACTATCCTTTGGCTCCTCAAGGGAAAAACTCTTCTTTTTCATCGCTGATTTCTCTTGTGGTGAAAGAATAGGAAATTTTGGAGAAGCCATTGCCTGCAAAGATATATATAAATATATACATCAAATTTTTTAAAAAAAAGAAGAAAACTATCAAACTTCAAAAAAAACAAGAACTACCGCACGTTACGGCCTTGCTACAAAAGTATAAAGTTGCTGATGCTTTAGTGCAAACAATTAAAATGCTCCTCCTCTTAAAAACCCAGATGAAGCAGTAGCTGTCAAATATGAAATAAGAAGCCAGTGGAACCTCATTTCAAAAAAAAGAGAGAAAAAATATATACGGTTCAGCATAAAAGGGGGGCGTTGAATGAAATTCGCTTAGTATAAATAGTTGAGGAGCGGTACCTTAAACTCGCAAATCATAAAGGTACAAGCTCATTGACTCTCAAAGCTCTCGAAACGCTGTACCTAGCTGCAAAAAAAAAGAAGGAAAGAAAAAAAATTCTCATTAATGATAAAAGCGTGTCGTGTTATTCCAGCAAAAAAAGAAAATGAATCAAGAAAGGTTAGTCACACAACATGTCAGGAATCATGTCTTTACAAGTAGCCTACGATGGCAAAATTCCTGAGGGGGCATTTGATGAGGCATATTTTGAACCATGGGTCCACTATGATTATATGATTGATTTTAGTCTATGAAATTATGTAATTGTTCATGTGAAAAAAAATAAGATTACAACAAAAGGAAAATTGATAAAAAAAAATTGCAAATGACTAAAAAAATAATATATATAATAATAATAAAATAAATAATTACTACAAAATCATAGATAGCCAAGGGCCTTTATTGGTTTATAGATCGACAAACTTATTACTAAAGAAAAGGTCTACAAGATGAGATTTCTAAATTATCAATCGAGAACAAGAATCTTGAAAACAAGGTCATGTCGGAGGCAAAACGTGCTAACAAGGCCGAAGCTGAGATGGAGTTCCGACCGAAAGCTTTATCTGCCTTTGAAGCTGCAAAGCAAGCTGCACTACATTGGTACCAGCAGTGCTCGGTCTAACCTTTCACGCCGGCAAAAAGATCTTAACATGTTGCACGGTGAGATTTTGAAGCTTTCAACCAAGAACCAATGTCTTCAAAAGAGGGTTGTATTGGAATCTGAACATGCAAGTAATGCTTAAGTTGAGCTTGAAATTTTACGAAAGGAGCTTGCATGCATTAAGAGAGGAGGTGCCTCCAGAACTTCCTGAGCCAGCACTAAGAATAAATTTTGCTCATGATAGGAAGCAAGAAAAAGACTGGTTGTCACTTGTTGCAGTTCATAGTGATTCTTGGTTGCTCGCAGTAGCATTTTATTTAGGTGTGCATTTTGGATTTGACAAACATGACAGGAGAAAGCTCTTTCAAATGATTAACGAACTTCCCACCATGTTTGAGATTGTGAGCAGGACTGCCAAAAAGCAATCAAAAGAGAAAACATCAGCCACCCCAAATAGCAGCAACAAAAGCAAGCCAAACTCAAGAACACAACAGAAACAGTCATAGGGTGTGTTTGGTTAGAGGTAAAACTTTTGATGAAAAGTTTTTGGAGTAGAAGTTGTCAAATCAATAAAAAGTGA
>JAXCLR010000050.1:29178857-29189751 GCA_035584095.1 Annona squamosa | reverse complement strand
TATGTCAAATTTGCTTTATTATAAGCAAATTCATATGGAAGTAAGAAGAAATGTTGAAGTATGTGGGAATTGCTTTAATTATTTTATAAATTTGTCTCAATTATATTAATATGCTAATGTATATTTCAAAAATAAATTTTTTTAACCCATTGAATTTCTTTTAGCATGAGTAATTCTTTTTATAATTTAATATTTACAAAAAAATTGTAGTATGATCTATTTAATAGCAAAATTAAAGATTCTATCAAAAATATGATTTTCATGAAATTCCACTTAAAACATTATTTAATCATCATTTTAGTATTTAATTGTGCGGATTTAACATGGAATTCAATGGAAATTTTTAGAATTATCAAAAAGCTTATTCTTTTTAGTATTGACATATTTCAAAATCGATTTATTGAGATGATTCTAAAATTGTTTACCAGCAAACATGCAATAAATTTGAAAATATTATTTTCTCAATTACTACAACAGTTTTGTAAAGTTGATTTATTAAAATGTTTCTAAAATTCTTTAAGGTTGGTCATCCTAATATCATGATTTGAAGATCGTTTGTGAAAATATTTTATTTTTAAAATTATTATGCCTAGTTCTCAATTGAAAAGGTCACAATCTGTAGACTAAGTTGGATTATGTTATAAGAAATTTTGACTTGAAAAATGGCATGGTTTGAAGACCGTGTTGATTTTATGAAAGCATCCTAGCATGACGATGCAAATATAAATGAGTGTACACAAGAATTATGTTCTAGGTCCATGGTGGAGGCGGTTGTAGATTGAGATGGTTGCATACCAGGGTCAACCTCTACCTATGGCCGAGTCGCTAATGGGAAGCCAGACGCCGATGACGCCATCCCTAAAATGGGAGTAAGATCATAGACGATTGCCTTGTTAGCAGTGTTGTCACATGGATGTTTTCTTTCCTATAAAAGGATAATCACTTATTAAGTCTCACCTATTAGAGAGTGGGAGACATATATGCATATATTTTGTTTTAAAATAAAATGGGGACATGAGATTATTTTCGGATATGTTGAAGTCCACAAGAAATAATGTTTATTTAAGAATATTTTTGGATAGAATAATGTCCACAGAAAATAATGTTTGCTCGAAGATATTTCAGGACATGATAATGTCCACATGGATAAAAATTTTATATGCATATGAATTGCTTTTGAAAAGCCTATAAATTGAAATATAGAAAGGGTTTATATGAAATTGTTTGAGGACATATAATTGTCCTTATATAAAGAAGCTTATATGCAAATATTTTAGGACATATACTTGTCCTCATAATTAAATATTTATATGATAATACTTTAAGATATACAAATGTCCTCATGCAAAAAAGGGTTTCGTGAAGGGTTTATATGAATAATTTTCATGAATGGTTTTTATAAATGATTTATGGGAATGGTTTTCATGAAGGGTTTATATGAATTGTTTTCATGAAAGGTTTCTTCTTGTTGATAGTTGATCTCTTGATAAGTGTCTCTTACTGAATGGCGAGAAATGCATTCATATAAAAATACAAAATGCTTGCTTACTGAGTTTATCACTCATGTTTCGTTTTTCAACGCTAGATAGGTCCAAGAAAGCTCAATAGGAGAAAGGACCTGATAAATTGAAGGGAAGAATGACTGTTATTCTTAATGTGCTATTAAATTATTAGCTATCATGTAAGAATTGATATATTTAGAGAATGATTGAATGCTTGTATTGATTATGAAGATATTGAGTTATGAATGTTTATGATGTATGTAAACAAGTATATAATTTTTTGTGAAATGAATGGTGAGAATGACATACATAGATAATTTTAATTAATATTACTTGAAAGATGATGAAGGGAATGGAATGAAAAAAAAAAGTGTCGCTAAATGAAATAGATTTAAAAATCTCGCTGCATGATCAGGGCATTAATACTGTTTCACATTTATCAATTGATTGAGCAAGGTTCAAGTTGTGATGCCTCCGGTTAGGGGCGCCACCGGGATTCAGTTTACTCCTTTTCCTAAACCTTGCAACTCTTTTGAATGGTGTTACCTTTATAAATTTTAGCACCCCAAATCGAGCGACACAACATAAACCTTACTCCGAGACAGTTTATTGATTGGAAAACGTGATCAAGATTGTTACCCTATCACACAATGGGATTTTAAAATACACATTTAATAATCACTTTATGGCGCCCCCAACTTGAGAGTCACATTTTGAGCCTTACCTCGAGATCGTTATTGACTAGTAAACGTGATCAGGATTGTTGCCCTGTCACATGGTGGGATTTAATGGATATTTATCCAGTTTACCATTATTTCTTAAGCATTAATTTTTATGCTATTTTCCATCCAAAGCTCATTTAAGCCATCTTTGCCCTAATATATACATTTTATATCATAATCTTAGAAATTCATAACATGTTTGTTATCCATTATCACTTATTCATAAAATACAAGTCATAGCATAGGTCACATATGATCATAAAGATATCAAATGTCAAGTCATTTTACAACCAGTTGCCATAAGCGACACATATTAAAATTCATCAAGTTTTTACATTTTACCATGCTCAATTCTTTCCCCTTTGCCTTCTTCATTCCTTTTACCTGTCTATGGGTTCAGAAAACAAAAAGTGAGTTGTAAACTTAATAAGCAAGCTATATATTTTTTAGGCAAATCATTTCGAAGGCAACATTGTTGAAAAGAATTTCTCTCAATTTAATAGAAGACACTTAGCAAGTGATTAACTACCTGCGGAGCAGAAACCTTTTTATCTAAAACAACTTGGAAAGCAACATTATACCCTCTTGAGGGAATATCATGGCAATGCAATGCAATGCGTGACATCATAGGATGAAAGCTAGCTAGGTGACCATCCATCTTCATCTTCTCCATACAGGGAGGCGTCGTCGGCCCTTGACCTATCTTAGCAACTTGGTCACACCAAAGAGGGACAATCGATCCGCTTACACCTTTCAAGTAGACCTCATGCTTTGTGCACATAAACCATTCTTGACATGCTAGCATGATTTTTCTCACATAAATTCATAGGACAGTATTTTTCATAAATATTTAACAAAGCAGTTATGTAACTCAGTTAGCAAACACGTATTGAACTAAGGAATGGCCATCCTTAAATACCTTAGAAATAAATTCAAATATTATTTATTAAACCTTAAATACCTTAGAAATAAATTCAAATATTATTGGCTAAACAAATAGAAGCAATTGGAATATCATTTGCAATTATTTTAGAATAATTTAAGAAACAAAAATCATTTAGAAAATTTTGCTTGCTTACCTTGGTGAGGTGAGCTTTTCAGGTCAACTTTTTCTTTGCCTTTGCCTATACATATAATGTGGCGCCCCGAATTGGGATGCCTAGAAGCTTTACTTTAGGACCTTTTTTATTAGTAAATGTGACTCAGGATTGTTGCCCTAATCACACGGCGTGAATTTTTTTATAACATCAAAACATGGAAAATTGTCACCATTCATCTAACTTGAAATATATTTTACATATCATAGTTATAATCAAAGTCTATGCATAAACATCATCATTGAAAAGATATTCTTTCCCATCTCAAAATTTTCATCATTGTCTTTACATAAAATTTACATATACAACATTTATATCAACAAATACATATTATTTTGTATGCTTCCTTAATCATCATTTATTGTCTGTCGTTAGAAAAACATGGGTGAGTCATAATACTTAGTAAGTAAGCCATACATAATTTTTCAATCCTTTTCACGCATTTCATATAATGCAAGTGCAACGCATTCATAGCATTCATGACATTCCTTTAGATGTGACGCTACTTAGGTGCCCATACTATACATGTTCCCATCTCAGGGAGGTTACCGCCAGCTTGGGCCTGTATAAGCAACTTGGCAATAGCGATGGGGACATCCAGTCTGCTTACTACCTCAATTACGGTCTATTCCTCGTGTACATGCTCATTTATATACACATGCCAACACGATATTTGTAAATCATAACAATTTCATAAAAAACATTTAATAAATAATTTAACAAACATATTTTAATTCATGTGAAGCAGTTATAGGTATGACCAACCTTAAATAAATTTCATAAAGCAATTTGCAAACAATTTCAAGCATTTTGAAAATAATTTGCAAAACGTATAACTTGCTTACCTCCTCAGTTTATGTCCTCGACTTTTCTTTTCCTTTTCCTTTTCAAGGAAAAAGAATATTTCATTTATTCTATTCAAGCTACTTCCCATGTATGATTTATAATTTTTGGTCATTTTCTCCTTTTATGGATTTTTTTATCCATAAATTCTTTAAAATTTCATCTTAAATTTCTCCAAAAATCATGTTATTTACCGTTCATAATTACTGTTCATGTCACTATAGTAAATTACTATTCATCCGAGGTTACTATTCACAATGTTACCATGACATAGCTTATGTTTAGTATATCATGGGACAATTCATGAATTTTGAATTTATCATCATTAACTTGGCTAAATAAATCATTTTCTCTATATAATAAAAATCAATATAATTTCACTTAAGCATAATCCTTAATTCCAAGAATCATGAGATTGATATATCATTATTTTGACATTATATTTATCATAATCATTTATCCCAAATCATCATTTATCAATATTAGAGCATTATTTACACATATCATATGCTATCTTCCTGAATGCTCCATCTTTGCTCCAAATTTTTGATGTTTTAGCATAATTCCAATTAGGCATTATCACTTTACTTATTTACTCATGCTTACGCATTATCTAAGTATGATTTTACTCTACTTAACATCCAAAAGAAATTTGGATAGAATTTACTTATCCGAAGTGGAGATATCCCTCTTCTTCTCATGCCTTCTCTCTCTAACTTTTTCCTCTTCTTTCCTTGGACGTGTGGGAGGTTTGGGAACTTGGGTTTTTGCTCAAATGAAGCTCGGTGAAGTGCATTTGGATGTCCCCCCTTGCCCCTATTTATAGTTTTTTATTTTTCATGAAATTGTGATTTACCCCACCTTGCTCAAGGTATTAAATTATAAATGTATTTTTTTCTAATTTCCAAAAGGTGCATTGAGCCATGTGCAGCCCCCTACCCTACTCACACCCCCTATGGCAGTCCTATTTTTATTTATGATTTATGATTTTTAAATTAATTATTTTAAGCTAATTTAATCCTAGCCCTTGATTTTTGATGATGATGAATGTGGACCATTGATTTTGATAAAAAATTATCAACTACCCCTGCATGTCCCTTCAATTTGCTACTTTTCAATTATCATTTTTATTTTTTAATTATTTAAATTTAATAAAAAGTCAAAAGGAAAATGATGAAAAATTAAGCTACTTTTTAATCTCCATTTGACGTTTCATCTTAACCTTTAATTCATGATTTTCATCACATTTTAAACCCTTCATCATGTTCATAATGGATTTTTCACCATTCATAAAAAATTTCATCCAAATTTGACGTCCGGATTGCAAATTATGAATTTTTCTTTAATTTTTCACAAAAATAAAAAATTGTATTAAAATATCAAAAATGTTGCTATTTCGTCTTATAGTGATTAAATCACCTTTTTGTCTTTTTGTGATTAAGTTAATCTAAGTGATTAACTCTTAATCACGTGCCTTAATTACGAGGTTACTATTCAAGTGCATTATTCACGTGTACTATTCATGTGGGTTAAATTCTTCATTGCATCATTTCAATCTCCAATACACATACTTGCGAATATAATTTATGAATTTTTATTCATTATAAAAAAATTATTACAAAAATCTAAGGTTTACAACCCTAAGTGACACATGTATAGCCAGAGGAAGCTAGGTTTCACATGTAAGAATGACATAGCATTTATATAAATTTCATTTGTTTGCATTCAACTTAGTTTTCCAACCCATTTTCATTAATATTCATAACTCACTCGAATTCCGAGTCGGGTGTGCATACATAACATACTTATGCATCAAACCATTCATTGCATCACATAATCAATACCCATATTTAGGGTAGCATTTATATATATATATATATATCATATCACATTCATTAATCACTATATAGAGTAATAAACCTCCAACTTATCATTTTTCATATATTTTTCATAATTCACATATTGTGCTCACTCTTAAGCACTTAGTTAATGTCATAACCCTCATATATTAATCTCAAATTTTGAGATTACCCAAAAGGCAACATAATCCACATATTTCAATCATATTTTTATGCATTTTTTCATTTTAACAATTCACATAAACTATTTATCATTTATTCATGCTTATCTCTCCATGCATGTCATTTCTTAACACATAATTCATGTATTTCTTAAAATTTTTTCAAATTACCAAATTGGCTTCTAATTCAACATAATTATACTCCTTAAATAAAACTTCACTCGGTGTATTTTTATGGGATTTTAATCGATTAACCATAGGGTTTCAAAACAGCAACTTTGGGACCCATTTTATACACTTTCAATGCCCCTTTTGATGCTTATATCAAAACATATTTTAAATTTCTAAATTCCAGCAACTAATCATACTTTTCTTAATCTAAATTTAGAGTATTAACACATATTTAAAATCCATAATTTGATTCCCTTCAAAACAGCACCGTCCATGTATATTTTGGATATCCTTTTCACTCCACTTTGCATGTTTCTACACATGTCCTAAAATTTCACATTTAAGGAAAAATTAATCAACTTATTTTGGACATTTAAAAACCCTTAGATTTAGATTATTTTTCCCTCTAAATCATTCATAAATTGTTTAAGCAAATTTATGTAACATATAAATCACAAAATCATGGAAATCGGGTCATATACACAACCCTAAATCCCATCCTTCCTAAAATTCATAATTTGTGCTTAAATCAATATATGTATCTCATTAAATCATGATTCATAGCCTAATCATAATATTATTTCAAAACAACAACTTATTGCATGGATTTAAGAAGTTTCAAGATAGATTATCAACCCATGTCTCTTTCTGTCATCCAATTCAACTTCTTAAATTATAAAAATCCATTCATACTATTTAATACTCATTCAATACTCTAATTAAGGGTGTCATATATTACCCTTTAAAGGTTCTTTATGAACCATAATCGTGTCTCAAATTTTAAAGTAGAAAACTTAGAATTAAAGAATCTAATATATCATGTATACTTAGTTCGTGAAAATTTTGATTCAAGCTATCCAAGCTTTGGTTCTCCTCTTTTTCCTCCTTTCATCCCTCTCTTTTTCTTCTACCTTTTCTTCCTTTCTTGAATTTTCGGACGTCCCCTTATTGCCTAATTTTGGATATTACTTTCCCTTTGAACTTCACCTAAAAATGGACGTCCCCTTACTGCCTAATTTTGGATATTACATTCCCTAGTAAACTATGTAATTATCATAATTCAAAATTCACAAAATCAACTCAATTGAATGCCTATGTTGCTGTTCATATGAGCACATCCACTTTCAGCTACTTTTTGGCAGTTTTTCCACAAAATTTACAGCCTTAATTAATGGTAATTTATATACCCTAACTAGTACTCATTTAAATATTCATTTAGCATCAAGAAAAATCAAAAAATAGCCAACTCAATGCCCCCTTGGACTTCCACTTGTTGTTGTCCACACTTCAACTTCCACTTTCAGCAGCCATTTTGAAATTTTTTTCTACAAATTGTAGCTTTATTTAATGGTCATTTAATCACCCTAGCAATTAGCTCAATTAGAGGTCAATTTAGCATAAACAAAAAATCACAAAAAAATCCAAAAGCCTACCATGATCGTCCACTTCTCTCTTACTCCATATTGCTGTCCACTTTTCATCACGTTAATATGCTATTAATTTCGACATTTGTTGATATAATTTTCCACATGAATTTATGGTTATTTATGCACCTTTGCTCCCTTGCTAACTTAGGTATATATTATATTGACAAAAATCACAAAATTCCAATTTAAAGGCTACTTGGATGTCCCATGGGTGCCACCCATGTTATCCTCTCTTGAGCTAGTGTATTAGCTCCTTAAATTAGCATTTATTCATAAGATATTTTCGTAAATTTTTCCATTTTTAGTAATTCATAAAATGCCCTACAATTTACCCCTTTTGACACATATTTTGTGTCATTAATCATTCGATTATCTTATTGAACTTTAACATAAATGCTATTTACTTTAAGGTTAAAAAAAAGTCAAAGGTGCTTTACCTTTTTCGTGCAAGTATAATTCCCAAATCACTTAGCTTAATTCAAGCCTTTCATTGTGTTGATCTCATAATTTTAACCGTTCATTTCAAATTTCGTCTAAATCTGACTTTTCTAGTTTAAGTTATGATCATTTGAAGTCATCTTTGAACTTTGGATAGTAATACTCAATTTTCACCCTAAACTCATCAATAGTTTTATAATATAACCTTTCCGTAAGGTAAGCATGAAATTATATGCTTCTCTTTCAATTTTCATCTTAATCCGCCTTACAGTCATCAAGTTGTGAATTTTCTAACATTTTCCTACTTAACTCTATAATTAGCTTTTGAATTTCCATTAATCACATCATGGAAATTAAATTAATTTTTCATGGAACACTAATACTTTTCAACCCTCATTTGGCCACTTTAATCATATTAACCCACATTGACTTATAATGATTAATTTAATCATCATTCATAACCACTGACCTAATTGCAACAAATCATCAAAATTGCTAATAAATTATTCATAATTCAATCAAATCATACATGAATCATTCAAATGCATATACGTGAATCCTATATGGTTCAGGGTTTTACACACTCCATAGGAGTTTATCACATGATGCTTAAACATTTTTACACCAATTTACCATCTTGGCTATCATCAAGCCATGTTATACACATTCAACATTAATTTCCTACATATCAGGTTCTATCTGTGATGCTTAGAATATTTTGAGATCAATAAATGTAATCTAGGTATTCAAGAGTTATTAATGGTATGATTTATGTGGATGGATGGATTTAGGGCTAGTAATCAAGTGAGGTAGTTAAGTTAATCACCTTAGCCTAATATGAGTTAATGTGCTCAAGAAGGACAAAATAAAGTATGAAAATGATGAGGTGTCATGATTTTGAATTCCATTAATTATGATTAAGTTGATAATAATGATGGAATAAATTGGATCATTACTTGAAAAATTCATACTTGATGCCCTAAGGCGGATTGACGTGAAATTTGAAAGGTAAGCACATGTTGACATTCTGTACCTCATGAAGGGAATGAATTATGTTAATTGTGACTGAATTATGATAATAATAATTTAATTCTATCAAATTCCATATGAGCTTTTCAAATGTTCATATCTTGCATAGAATAATCATTTTGAGATGAAAAATTTTATGAATGTCTAAAACGAAATGTCCTGTCACATGGAAGGATTTAATTAAGCTAAATCCCATGGGAAAATGCTTAAACACTTATGGTTAAAAATCCTTTGACTTTTTGCATGAAAAAAGGGTTTTGCATTAATGCTTTTAATGTTAATGCATTAAAGGTTGCAAATGAGGTGCCAAAATGAGAGATTTTTGGGGAATTTTTGCAATTTTGAAGATTCAAAAATTCTATGTAAAAGTTTCTGCACATTTAGGATGTTCAAGGGCTGGAAAATGGGTTGCAAGTTGGCATCCTTTGAAGCTCACAAAATGATGAAAGAGAGGACCCATGTGGACGTGATTTCATGGATGGCTTTGAGCAGATTTTGGCATTTAAAAAAATTATATAAAGGAAAGTCAAGGGGGTTTCTTGGGCAGCAAGAAAGAAAGAAAATAAAGGAAAAAGGGGTAGTGGTTGGCCATTCAAGCCAAGCAAGAAAGAGAGAGAGAGAGAGAGAGAGAGAGAGAGAAGAAGAAGAAGAAGAAGAAGAAGAAGAAGAAGAAGAAGGGAGAAATGTCCCAAAAATTCAGCAGAATGAAAAGGGGAAAAGAAACAACATGGGGACGGTTTTCAATAGCAAAATCAGAGGAAAGGGAAGGTAACATGGGACGTCCAAACATAGCTGCAACTTGGGGACGAAGAGAAGGGATGCCCTAGGTGTCCATAACTTCATCAAAAGGGAAGAAAATATTCAAAAAAAGGTATGTAGTTATCTTTAATGTTTCATAAGTATTGAAACAAGAAATCTTAATTTTAAGAGAGGATATATGTTGGGTATAAGAATTAAGAACAAATGATTAAGGGTTTTGCATATATATTGAAATTAGATGCAAATATCGGAGTGAAACCTAGTAGAAATGAGATAGAAATCCAAAATATGAAAGAAATATTGAATTAATGATTTTTAGCGTGAACATTTGTGTGAGTAGTGATGATATGATGATTAAGAAATGAAAATGTTAAGCACGTTGCAAATTAAAATTTTGAGAAAATCAACCTGAACACGGTCGAATAGTTGTCAAGATCAGCTGCACCAAATTATTTTTAATAAATTTTATACAAGGAATTTCAATGGCAAAGTTTAAATGTGTGGTGCCCCAAACCGAGCGTTACATCTTAGCCCTTACCTTCGGATCGTATTGATTAGTAAATGGGATCAGGATTGTTGCCCTGTCACACGGCGGGATTTATCAGATATTTATCCTGTTAAATATGGTCATGTAACTGTTCATATTGTTGGTCCCTAAGTGATGGCAAAACCCAAGAGGGGAGGGGTGAATTGGGTTCTTAAAAATTTCTTTGGTAACTTAAAACTTAACCCCTACTAAGTTCAATTCCCTTGAATGAAGAAACGAAATGGAAAGCAATGTAATGTAGAGAGCAGAAATTTAAATTAGTCAGACAAGAATTTTTATAGTGGTTCGGGCAACCTCCCTACTCCACTCTTCCAAGCTCACACTCCTTGTGACTTGGGT
>JAXCLR010000050.1:29166773-29178757 GCA_035584095.1 Annona squamosa | reverse complement strand
ATAGGCCCAACGGCCGGCGACGCCCTCCCTAAAATAGGGGGTAGACGAATTGATGGTCGCCTAGCTAGCATACTGTCTAATGAAGGTTTAAAGCATAATTGTGTAACATGTATTTGCATGTGTATTATTTATGAAATGTCAAATTATAAAAAAAAATATTTATTTAAACGAGAATACTTGCTTACTAAGTCTAGTACTCACATTTTGTTGTTTCCAACTTTAAACAGGTACAGCAAGGTTTAAGAAGAAAAAAAATATCACAAATTAGAGACTCGTAAGGTTGTATGGTTTTTATATATTTTGATGAATAATGAGGTTGTAAAGATACAATACTATCAAGTTACAAAGATCGACAGTATATATGAATTTTAATGCTTTGTAAATATTATGTGATTTTAATTATCAGTAAATGTTTGCTTGAAAATTAATATGATATTGAATTGAAAATCATGCCACATGAATAGGGCTACAATCCTACTCACAATTTACTAACTAGATGATCCTGAAGTAAGGCTCCGGCGCCTAAGGTTTGGGGGCGCCACATGATTACCCTAACAATAAGGTGTTTTACACATAAGTGTTAGTAATAGGAATAAAAGGAAATATTTTTATGCAAATACATTTATGAAAATTGATTATATATTTTATGTCGTGTTTGTTATAAATAAGCCCCAAACAGGGATTATGAAAAATATTTATGTAAAACTTAGTTTTGGACATAGAAATATCCATTTCTAAATAGCCTAAATAAAAAGTTTTTATGGACATTAGATTGTCCAATGTTAAAATATTTAAATGAAAAGTGTTTTAAGACATATGGATGTACATCGCTAAAAAAAGCTATGTCAAAAATAGTTTTAGACATCAAATGTTTTTGGGCTAAAGGATTTTATGATGAAAAATATTTTTGGACATAAAAATGTCATTTTTTTGATAAATGCTTATGTGAATGATGTTTTAAGACATGGGAATGTCCTTTTTTGCCAAAAGATTTATAAGAAAAATATTTTGGACGTAAAACGTCCACTAGCAAAAGATGGTTTTATGTAAATGTCTTGGAGCATTGGAAATATTCACTTAAAACAAAAGAGAATTTATTAAAGAAGGTAAAACATGTATATTTTTCCTTAACAAGCCAACACGTGGCTTGTAAATGATTTTTAAAATGAATATTTTATGAAAATGTTCAAGAATATAGATTTGTCATCATGAACAAAGGATTTTATGATAATGTTTTAGGACATATAAATGTCCTCATGAAAAAGGTGTTCAAGATATTTATGAAAAAAGTTTTCAAGAAAGTTTTGCCCTAATGATAAAATGCTTGCTTACTGAGTTGTCACTCACGTTTTGTTTTCCCAAACCTTAGTGTGAAACCCTAATTTTGGGAATGTGTATGAAACCCTAGGGTTATAAACCCTGAGTAATATAATGATATTTATATGAAATATATATTAATGGTATTTTTCAATATACGGAATTGGAAGATTAAATAATGAATTATGAAATGTAAATTCGGATGAATAGTGAAACGGGAATAATGAAATGTGAATAGTAAGTGCGGGATTAAGGAATATGTTAAGTTAATCATTTTGGATTAACTTAATCATAAAAGACAAAAAAGGAAGCTTCCCACTAAAGGACAAAAATGCTTTTTAGATTAAAATATTAATTTTTGGATTTTTATGGATTTTTGTATAGAAAACATAAAAAATTCATATTTTGCAATCCGGACATCGGATTGAGGTGAATTTTTTTATGAATGGCCAAAAAATTATGATGAACATGATGAATGGTTTAGGATGTGATAAAAATCATGAATTAAAGGTCAAGATTAAATATCATTTGGAGATCAAAAAGTAGCTTCACTTTTTCATTAATTATAATTTGACTTTTGGGTTATTTTTAATTAATAAAAAAATCGAAAAATTAAATGCATATCTGCAAGGAGCAGCTGGGATGTGGACATGCATGGATTTTTTAGCCAAAATCCAATGGCCTAAAATCATCCTCATCAACAATCAACGGTTAAGATTTAATTAACTTAAAAATATGATTATTAATAAATCAAAAAATATTACTTAAATAGGCTAGCTAGAGTGGTTTGAGCACTATATAGGGGGCTGCACATTGCTCAAGGGTTGCTTGGAAATTGCTTGGAAATTTTCTTGGCAAAAATATTTATAATTTAGTCCAAATTCAAGGGGGTAAATTATAAATTCATGAAAAAATAAATCCTATAAAAGGGGAGCACCCTTGGACGTCCAAGAACACCTCCTACACCCTCCCAAGCTTGAGTAAGCTCACTCCCACATTTTGAAGCAAGAGAGAAAGAGAGAGAAGAGGAAAGAGAGAGAAAGAGAGGAGGAGAGAAGTTCTCCACTTGAGATAAGGAAATTCTTCTCAAATTTCTTTCGGGTGTTAAGTAGGATAAAACTATGCTTAGATAATGGTTAAGCATGAGAAAATAAGTGTACTTACCATGCCAAATTGGAATTATGCTTAAATATCGAAAATTTAGAGCGAAGATAGAGCATTCAGGAAAATAATAAATGATATGTGTAAATAATGCTCCAAAATTACTACATGGTAATTTGGGATGAATAATAATGATGATTATGATATTGGAATGATAATATATTGATTTCATGATTTTTGGATTTAAGGATTATGCTTAAGCGAAATTATGATGAATTTTAGTATACGAAGAAAAAGATTTAATTGGCCAAGTTAATGATGATAAATTCAAAATTCATGAATTTTCCCATGATATACTAACTAAGAGTTATGTCATGGTATTTTTTATTTTTGAAAAAAATATCAATTTTTAGAATCCATGAACAGTAGCCAACACACTGTGAACAGGAACCTCGGACGAACAGCAATCTTCTACAATAATCATGAACAGTGAACAACATCATTTTGGAAAAAATTGAGATTTATTTTTATATTTTATGAGGATATATGGATGAAATTTTTAAAGGATTTATGGATAAAAATCCATATAAATGAATAATGGCCAAGTATCTTTATATGATTAACCTCTATAGGAATGAAGTAATGAATGGTTATAAAGCAAGCATGAAAAGCAACCTAAGACATGGAAGGGATGAATAAAATATTCATTTTTCTTATATAGGGAAAAAGGAATGAGAAAATTAAGGACACGGACTGAGGAAGTAAGCAAGCAAACCCTTTTGAAAATATGTTTTATTCTCAAGTATTTATTAAATGTGTTTTTTTGAAATGATGAATATTTATGAGTTTTTATGAAAAGTCATGTCAGCATAATGATATCATGTGGTGTTCATGGACATGTGCACATATGTGAAACCTCAATCTTAGACACATGTACAAAATCCTAGGGTTGTAGACCCTAGGTAACGTATTAATAAAATATATAATCATGAGTATGAAAACATGTATATTAGAGGTTAAATAAATGCAATTGTGGAATTAAACCACGTGCATAGTACACGTGAATAGTGCACGTGAATAGTAATTGAAGTGATTAAGAGTTAATCACTTGGATTAACCTAATCACAAAAAGACAAAAGAGGAATTTAATCACTACAAGACAAAATAGCATTAATTTTTATTATTTTAATAAAAATTTGAATTTTTGTGGAAAAATAGAAAAAATTCATAATTTGCAATCCGGGCATCGGAATTCGATGAAATTTTTTATGGATAATTAAAAATTCACGATAAACATGATGAATGGATTAAGATGTGATGAAAATTATAAATCAAAGGTCAAAATGAAGTATCAAATAGAGATCGAAAAAGTAGTTTAACTTTTAATTAAAGCTACTTTTGAATTTTTAATAAATAAATAATAAAAAATTAAAAAATTAAATGCAAATGCAGCTGCAATGCAGGAACATGCAGGAGCTATTGACATTTGGGGCCAAATCCAATGGCCACAAATTAATCTTATCATATATCAACGGATGAGATTAATTTGCTTAAAAATAATTAATTTTAATAAATTAAAAATTTAGGAAAAATAAGGCTGCCATAGGGGGCTAGAGCAGGTCTAGGGTGGTTGCACAAAGCTCCATGCATTTTTAAAATTATAAAAAATACATTTTGATAATTAAATACCTCAAGCTAAGGGGGTAAAATCCAATTTTGTGAAAAATCAAAATGTATAAATAGGGCAGCAGGGGTGTACATCCAAAGGCACTCCAGGCTTGAGAAATTCAAGCATTCCCACCCCCAAAATTCGTTTTGGGCTTAGAGAAAGAATGAGAGAAGGAAAGAGAGAGAAAGAGAGGAGGAAAAGAGTTCTCCACTTGAGGTAAGGGAATTCTTCCCAAATTTCTTTTGGATGTTAAGTAGGATAAAATCATGCTTATATAATGCCTAAGTATAAGAAAATAAGTATACATATAATACTTAACTAGAATTATGCCAAAATATCAAAGATTTGGAGTGAAAATAGAGCATTTGGGAAGATAACATATGATATGTGTAAATAATGCTGCAAAAATGATAAATGATAATTCGAGATATATGCTTATGATAAAATGATGTTGGGATGATGATATATTAATTTCATAATTTTTGGAATTAAGGATTATACTTAAGCAAATTTATGTTGATTTTAGTAGATGGAGAAAATGATTTATTTAGCCAAGTAAATGATGATAAATTCAAGATGTATGAAATTTTCATAATATACTAAGCATAAGCTATATCATAGTATTTTTATTTTTAGAAAAATGTTAATTTTTGAAACCCATGAACAGTAAGCACATTTCTGTAAACAGTAACCTCGGGTGAACAGTAAACATGAACAGTAATTTGTTATAGTAAGTTGCTACATTGATATGAACAGTAATTATGAATAGTGTACAACATATTTTGGAAAACAAATTGAGATTTATTTTTATATATTTATGAGGATATATGGATGGAATTTTTAAAGAATTTATGTATAAAAATCCATATAAGGAGGTAATGACCAAGTATATTTAAAAGATTAACCTCTATAGAAATGAGGTAATTGATTATTATAAAGAATGCATGGAAAGTAAACTGAGACATGAAATGATATAGGTAAATTATCATTTTTCCTTGTATAGGAAAAGGAAAGGAAAAAGTGGAGGACACAAACTGAAGAGGTAAGCAAGTTCTATTTTGAAATTGCTTTTCAAATATTTCAAATGATTGCAAATATGATTATGAAATGTGTTTAAAGATGGCCACTCCTATAATGTTTGAAACCATAAATGTTTATTTGCTTCTCAAATGATTTTTATCAAGTTTATGAACATGTCATGCAGGCATATGTATGTATGAATATGATACACAAGGAAGAGGCTTTGGTAGAGGTAGTAAGCGGATCGGGGATCCCCCTTCACTATTGCCAAGTCGCAAGGGTTGTGTGTCGGCAACGTCCTCCTAAAGGTTGAAGGCACAAGGAAAGTCATAAATGAATGAATACATTGCATTTTCATGAAATGTATGAAAATATTTACATGATGTTTTATGGAAACAATGTTTCAAAAAGGGATAGTGTAAATAATTTTCTACATAAGAATGACAAGTCACTTGGTGTAAGAGGTATATAATGCTGGAAAAATCAAAAGTCATGCATGTAGTAACCATATAGGCGTCAAGAGAAAAAGAGGTTCCCCTTAATGAGGCCAAGTTGGAGACAGCCAGCGTATTGGACCATGCTATGTGAGAGGTTTCCTAGGCTAGCATACGCATACACGAAGGTCTATGTTAGGAATGGAAATGAAGCATTTGCACGTCCAATATTTATGAAATGATTTTTATGAAAAGGTTTCTGTCCCATTGGTAATTGATCACTTGGTAAGTGTCTCCTACCAAATAGAAGAATGCATTTGAATGAAAGAAAAATATTTACTTGCAAAAGGTTTGCTTACTGAGTATTATTACTCATATGTGATTTCAAAATGACAAACAGACTATAGAGCTGACTCATAAAGGACACCAGGCAGAAATAACCTACAAATTTAATTGCAATTCTATGCATGCGTCCAAAAGGACAAATGTATGATAATCATGTTGAAAACATATTTTATGGATATTACAAACATGATTGTACTTTTGTGAATTATCTCAATGAAAAGAATATATGAATGGTTTTATGATGATATGGATAAGTCTATTATGAATAAAGTGTATGTTTATGTGATGAAAGAAAAAGAAAGAAATAAAAAAATTTTGGACGAGATCGAATTAAGAACCCGCTGTGTGATCAGGGCAACAATCCTGAGTCACATTTACCAATTGACAAGATCTTGGAGTAAGGACTATGTGGACACCTCGGTTTGGGGCGCCACAACATGTATGATGTATAATAAAGAGGCTTTGGTGAAGGTAGAAAGAGGATCAGAAGGTCCCCCTTCACTATTGCCAAGTTATATGGGCTGTATGCTGACGGCATCCTCCCAAGAGGTGGAGGCAAAGGAGTGTTATGTGTGAATGAATGCATTGCATTTTCATACATGGATTGAAAAGGAAAGCATGGATTTGAAATAATATTTTTAAAGGGATCGTAGTGTAAGAGGTATATAATGCCGAGAAAATCAAAAGTCATGTATGTAGGAGACCATGTAGGCGTTAGGAGGAAGAGATGTTCCATTGATAAGACCAAGTAGGAGAAAGCCGGCGTATTGAACCATGCTATGTGAGATGTTCCGTGGGCTAGCATACCCGCACACGAAGATTTATGTCAGGAATGGAAAGGAAGTTTTTGCACATCAAATGTTTATAAAATGATTTTTATGAAAAGGTTTTTGTGCATTTGATAGTTGACCACTTGGTAAGTGTCTTCTATCGAATGGAGAGAAATGCATTTAAAAAAAAAAATATTTGTTTATTAAGTTTTGACTCATGTTTTGTTTTTCTAACCTTATACAGGTGTAGGGAAAGCCAAGAGAGGAAGGGCACGTGTTGCTAAAGGAAAAAAAGAATCTACAAAGGTTAGTAGATTTTTGTTTGAATAGATGTCCTAATGGGATATGATGAGAAAGGACATAGGTTGTATAAAATTATGAAGTTATGAATAATATAAGAAATTGATGATTTATGATAATATGGATGAGTCCATTATGAATGATGATGAGTATATGTTATGTGATGAAATAAAAGAAAAAAAATTGGACGAGTTCTAATTAAGAACCTGCCGCGTGATCAGGGCAACAATCCTAAGTCACATTTACCAATCAACAAGATCCCGGAGTAAGGACTATGTAAACACCTCAGCTTGGGGCACCACACTTAGACAGTATCGAAAAACTCAAGAAGATGCTAACTTAAGCAATGAAGAAAGGTATGTGATGATAGCTATGTGGGCTATAAGGAATGGGATAACATGATTATAAGGTATGTTGATGTTAATGTATATATGAACTTATTTAAAATTATAAGTTCTTTGTGTAGTAATGATTAAATGTATGAATATCTAGGATGTATATGATATGATTAAGTCAAGAAAACTTTCATTGTAGAAAAGCAGGATGAGATATTATGAAATCGAATATAGAATTTTATTACAAGTGTAATGTCGCTTGTATGATGATTGATGTAGAATATAAAGAAATTAATGGAGATAGATAAAAAAAAATTTTGAACGAGATCTAATTAAGAACCCGCTACGTGATCAGAGAAACAATCCTGATTCACATTTACCAATTAATAAAGTCTTAAGGTAAGGAAGTGACGTCTCGGTTTGGGGCGCCACAAGTAATCACACTTATTGGACTCTGTCTACTTTCTATAACTTCTCTACATCTTCATCGAATTCTACTGTGGGCAATGGAGACACACTTTTGTCCACATTCAGTGATGATATCATTTACTACATACCTACTAAATCAAATTTGATAGACAATATAAATTATTCAACTAACAAGAAATAGAATACATCAATTCTACAACTACTTGCAATGCAACAATATCTATTTTCCAAAAAAAAAATGGTATACAATTGTAATACTTCCAAAACTAGTATGCTAATGTTATTGTAAAACATATTAATTTTATAAATCTAGTATTTTATCCTAAAATGGGCATCTCCTATAGGATTTGAATTCTACATAAATCTAGTGTTTTATTAAATCAATTCACATGCTAAATGATGTATCAGCATGTTATATACAAAAGTCAGTGTGTATTCTGCTCCTGAAGGTCATCTGTTTGTGACTATTAGTTTCTTGTCATGTTGAATGAGCACGCTATACCTACATTATGTAAAGTGAAATTCCAGGACATTTGTTTCACCTCTGGTTATCAGAATGCTAAGTGTTGCATCAACATGCTAAGTGTTTATTTTAAAATTGAAGGTTTCTGTTCGTCCATATCAGCATATTAACTGTTGTATGAGCACAATTTAACTATTATAGAAAGTAAATTTTCTTTAACGTGTTTGGAATGCTAAAAGGTATTTGCAATCATTTTTTATAAATATGTAGAAGTCAGATAAAAAATCGTGATTTTACAATTGCGTTATATGAATGTCGTAGCAAAAAGTAACCTTTTTTTTAGGTCGAGAATCAATTAAAACCTAAATTTATTTTTATTTCCAATCCGCCAATCATCACCTGCCCATTTCACTATTTTCATCTGAACAAATGTTTGGAGGAAGAATCAATCGCACGCAATTTTTTTACGTCCTTCCTATTTGGTAGTGTTGATTTTGCAATGCTCATTTCATCCCACTAGATTAATTGCCGCGACATATCTTCCCAGCTTTGATTTTCTGTCCCTCAATTTTTCTACCACATTTTTCCACGCGGCATTTGGAAAGCTTCCTTCCACTTCTTCTCTACTTCTGGCCAACTGTAGCTCATGTGGTGCATCATCATTGGGCGGGAGAGCAGGCTGGGAGAGCCAAATTCCAGGGCAAACTTGCTATCATCATTGAATACACAACAATTTTTTGCATCCACCACCTGACACTTCTCTCCCATGCACGTAGAGATGCATGCTCTCACCTACTCACATCTGCGGCCTACATGTGGGAGCTCTGCACGACCAAGATGACGCACACCGAGATGGATGGCCTAATTGCACGATGGGCGCACCTGCAGGAGAATTCGAGTGCAACATTGCTGCACCTAAATATATGTATATATATATATATATATCAGTGATCTTATTAGCCGAGGCTAAGTAAATATCCCGCTTAACACACTTCAAAGAACTCATTTACAATAATTTTTTTATTTTTTCTTCGTACATTTGTTTATCTAAATATATTTAATATATAAACTAAATTTTACCATTTTTAGATGTATATATATTTTTAAAGATTTTTAAACATCTATATGTATATATGCATTTAAAATACTTTTATCTCTAAAAATCTACAAAAATATGTATACATATCTAAAAATAGTAAAACTTAGTTTATACATTAAATATACTCAGATAAGCAAGTATATGAAAAAAAAAATTTTAAAATTGTTGTAAATGGTCTTTTTTAATGTAGGCTAAGCAAAACATTTGCTTACTCCGAGCTAATAGGATTATTTCTTATATATATATATAAGATATACTAAGGTGCACAGTAGCGCTGAAATAGACCCCACATGATAATCAAATGATAATCTACTCCATCCATTGTATTTAAAATAATATATTTTATTACCATATCAATTTTCATGCCAATTGGGTATGTAAACGAGCCCCATCTGAAAATGGTACAAATTCAATGTAATAAAATAGTTTGATTTAAATAATAACTTTAAAGTGATTTTTTCAACATCCAATCCGTCTAAAATATGATTTATATATAGATAAATAATTGTATAAAGTTTCATTGCATTTTAGTATGTGTGGGGCTCATTTTTTGGGCAATTGCGTCGTGGCGCTGCACCAAAACAGCTATACATATATATATAAGAGCCGCTGCACCGGAACAACAACACATTTGCCCATTTTTGTACCCCACACATATTAAAATATGATGAAACTTTATACAATCATTTACCTATATATAAATATTATAGCAAATAATACGGTACAGTGATGCTGCACCTGAATACTCCTCTATATATATATATAAATATCGGTTTAGCTTCTATATAACCTCGTTACATAGAAGCGGACCTATGTAATTCCTTCAAAATCTAAAATTTTAATCATCAATATAAAATCTAATCCATTCATTGTATTTAACATCATCTGTTTATCTAATAGACCAAGTTTCATCTCAATCAAGTATGTTTATAGGTCACATTTGTTCAAAAATATATATTCATGTGTAAATTATGAAAAATTCTTAGATCTATTTACACATGTATTAGAATGTAATAATACTTTACATAATCATTTATTCATATAGAAATGATATTTTAGATAGTTTAGATATTAAAAATATTACTTTAAAATTGATATTTTAGCATTTTTCATAATTTACACATACATATATATATTCTAACGAATGTGACCCATAATCATACTTGATTAGAATAAAACTCAATTTTCTAGATAAACAAATGATGTTAAATACAATAAATGGATTAGATTTTTCATCAAGGTTCAAAATCTTAAATTTTCAAAAGGTTATATGTTCTGCTTCTAGAAGCGGAGCCCTATATATATATATAGTCTCGGACCCATGCAACTTCTTCAAAACCTAAAATTTTGATTCGTAATAAAAAAAAAAAATTTTCATTTATTGTACTTAACATTGTTTGTTTAATTAGGAAACCATATTTCATCGAAATCAAGTATGTTTATGGGTCACGTTTGTTTATATATATATATATATTTCATGTGTAAATTATGAAAAATGCTTAGATCTATTTACACATATATTAAAATGTAATAATATTATATAGAATCATTTGTTCACATAGAAATGATATTTTGGACGATTTTAGATGCCGAAAATGCTACTTTAAAATTAATATTTTTACAATTTTTATAATTTTCACATAAATATATACATTTTCTAACAAATATGGCCTATAAACATACTTGATTAGGATGAAACTTGATTTCCTAGATAAACAAATGACACTAAATACAATAAATGGATTAAATTTTACATACATAAAATATTAAAATCTTAGATTTTGATCCTTAATAGAAAATCCACTCAATTCATTGTATTTAATGTCATTTGTTTATCTAGGAAACTAAGTTTTATCCTAATTAAGCATGTTTATGATCATATTTGTTCAAAAATATATATATTCATGTGTAAAATATAAAAAACGCTTAGATCTATTTATATATGTATTAAAATGTAATAATACTTTATAAAATCATTTATTCACATTTAAATGATATTGTGGACTATTTAGATATTAAAAATACTGCTTTAAAATTGACATTTTAGCATTTTTATATACATTTTCTAACAAATGTGCTCATAAACAACCCCTTTTAGATAAACAAATGATGTTTAAAACAATGAATGAATTAAAAAAATCAACATCTTAAATTTTGAATGTGTCAAGTTACATAGAAGCCCCAGCTACATAGAAGCCCGAGTTACATAGAAGCAGAGCCTATATATATATATATATATATATAGAGAGAGAGAGAGAGAGAGAGAGAGAGAAAAAAAAAAAAAATTTTCAAGTGCAATGTCAATGCACCATAGTGATGAAATGGTTCTCATATGATGATAAAATCAAGATTAACTCCACCCATTATATTTAGAATAACGTATTTTATTATCATATCAATTTTCATCCAAATCAAATATATGTATAAACCAATCTAAAAAATGTAAAAATTCAACATAATAAAATAATTGATGTAAATAACAACTTTCAAGTGATTTTTTCAACATTTAAACAATCTAAAGTATGATTTATATATAGATAAATAATTATATAACATTTTATTGCATTTTAATATGAACGGGGCTCTTTTTTAGACAACTACACCAACCCCTCACATATATATATATATATATAAACTTATCATGTGCATACCGACTATATAAAATGAACCCCACATATGCTAAAATGTAACAATACTTTATA
>JAXCLR010000050.1:29141353-29166673 GCA_035584095.1 Annona squamosa | reverse complement strand
ACCCCACATATGCTAAAATGTAACAATACTTTATATTCTTACTTAGCTATATAAATTTATACTCCAGACAATTTAAATATCGAAAATATCACTTTAAACTTAATATTTATATTTAATTATTTTATTACGTTAATTTTGTACCATTTTAATATAAGACATACATGTTGGATTTAAATGAAAATAGGTATGCTAATAAAATAAATAATTGTAAATATAATGGGAGTAGATTTGTTATTAATGATCAAGTGGGCCGCAGAGTGCGGGTGCACGAAATTATTTCCCATATATACTCTCCTAGCATCAGCTGCAAATCCCTATTGATATGGCTCTCCCCGGCCAAGAGAGGTCACGAATGGTAACATATTCTGTACTGTACAACTCATGGGTAAAACAAAATCGCCAATAAAGAAATTTAAAAGAACAAAAAATCAAGGGATTTCACTACTATGCACATTTCCTAGTCCTTCCATCTCAATTTGAATAGTTTAGCAGCGCGAACTTCACATTCAAGCCAATCTTGCCTCTCTCTGTTACCAACTTAGCGGCTATGACCAGCCAATGCCCTGGCGCATTGTGGGGACCTCGAGCCACCTCTGCAGTCTCCACATATCTGAGGAGCTTCTGGGAGTGAACTGGAACTGGAGGTCCCTCAGGATACACACCTGAATTCAGCACTGTAGGTAAGTTCTTTCGAGGTGCAGTTGCCTCCCGCTGTGTGAATGTTGTGCTCCAATTTGTAAGGAAACTTGATTTGTGCGAGATTGGTGCACGTGCCCATTCAGTCTTCTGGATGCTGCAATTGGGAATGTATGTGTAAAGTAGACGAAGATGCAGTGTTGTCTTCGTCCACCTTCCTTTGGTGAGAAGCTGTGCACCTGTGACCACAAACACGCCATCAAGTCCTCCTTGCAGCCACTCAGGGTTATACTTTACAGGCAATGTGCACACTCGTGAGTATCCCCTCCATCGAACTGGCTCCAGGTATCGGCGATCCGATTCATCAGTCCCACACCATTGACACGGCATTGACACAGTGGAGTTTACCCATGATGATTCTACCATGCTTGGGAAGCTAGAGAGGTGCTCCACATGTATGGCCAATCTATTACACTTCTTACCTTCTAAATATAGGCGCAGGCCAATCACTGGCTTCTTACCACTCAAAACCTGAAATGAAAAAAGGCTCAAAGTTTGTATAAATGAATACAAAGTTGCAACTCCTTTGCCATTCGGGTATTTATAGTGAATCATTTGCTACTACTGTACACATAAGACATTCCGTTCCCCACCATTGAAGTATGTATCTCATGTTGATTAAATTGCTAAAAAGCTTAGATTACTGAAAAGGAAAAAAAAGACCTTAGATTCAAGATTCATACACCAGGAAACAAACCCTAACTAGGTTTTAAATTAATTTACATCCCACCATTAATCAAAACTGTAATGACCTAACACACTTCAGTATCATTGCAGCATTGTTGAAAAAAAATCTCTGTATATTATAAGCAAATGCTTATAAAAACTACAATGATCTCACGCAGCCGGATGCATCGAATACCCATGCATCTGGCCCAGTTACCTGTTTAAAATTCCTCAGTTTCATTTTACAAAACTATTACCCTAAGTGTGTTTTTAACTTATATACTAAGTTTTAACATTTTCGGGGACATGTACATATATTTTTTGAATATCAAAATAGGGGTACACTAGTCATTTTCAGGCATTAAAATGACTAAATAATACCCATGTTTAAAATTAAAAAATATATATATTTTACACATTTCCATAAGTGCTAAAACTTGGTATGTAAGTCAAACACACTTAGGATAACAGTTTGATAAAAATAAAAATAAAAAAGGGCGAATGGACAAATCAGCTAGACACATGGGAACTCCCATGCATCCAGCTGCATAGGATCGGAACTCTTCTAAAAATAGCAATGATTACCCTTCATAACAGAAATATGCCAATTTTTTATTTAAAAAAAACACTAAGCACAGTAATTTATAACTCAATCAACAAACGCAATGAGACAGGCACTTCTCACTTTATGCAACATGGACAGAATATATTGAAGATGACAGTTTCATGCGATATATAGGGATCAACCGAAGGAAAGGTGAATTCAATAGGGTAGCCAGAGCTAAATATACAAGGTTGGATATAACTCCCAAAGAAAAGCACTTGAATGGAATGTAGGGTCACAACAATAGGTAACAAGGGAAGTTAAGTGGTCTTGTTAGGCACAAGGAAGTTAGGAAGAATTTGGAATTAAAGAAAAAAAACAAAAGTTCTTTCCCTTCGCCTTTACCCTATTTTCCATTCATTTCTTCACATCTTTTTATATAACTACCTTACTTCTCAATCATTTCTTCACAACTATATTTATTTTAACTTTGTTCTCTTTACTCATAATTACCTCATCATATCATATCACTCTTTCCAATTTTCAAAATTTTTTCCACCAAAAGATTTTCCTTCATTTTTTTTTTGGTCAAACGCCAAACACACCCAACTTACCACTTGGAAAAGGTAAATTGAAGGCCTCATGCATGAGAGGGATCTGGAAAAGATTTTGAAAAAAAAAAAAATTGATGTTGCCCAGGACAGTGGCATAGCATAATAGATATTAAGCCTTTAAGCTTAATCAAAAGGAAAAATCTTCATGAAACCATTTTCTACCTCAGTAAGGTACGTAAGTCACACCATATCATTTCTATCCATACTGCCATATCTTTAATCAATCCCATGCTTTCATAATTTTTTCTAATAATTTCTATTCACAAATTTTGCACTTGTTCTTGGTCTTCATGTTCACCTATTTGAACTAATTCATTCCACCTACACATAATGATGCAACCTAAATCAACTTTCTCTCGTCTTATTTGCTGTTGATTCTACCTTCATACCTCTGATTCTTTCATTGAAAACTTTCCCCTTCTTCATTTTGCCATATATCCACCAAACATCAGTAGTTTTGCTACACACATTCTATTGACACATTGTGCTTAATGATTTTATTGATATGTTCTTAATTGTTCCATGCGTGGGTAGTATAGCATGATATTTTGATGATTAACAAAATATTGAAAGATGATAAAAATGATAAAAACATAATGAAAAATGAGCGCGCAAAACAAAATGAAACGATTATCCTTCACATGTTCAGAAACAGGTCAGGTGCAGATCTCAGACCTCTGAATCTTGAGTCTGAGGATCAGCAGCAATCTTCGATCTTCGAGATTGCCTCTGAGGCTCAGATGCAACCAACCTCAGACCTAAGGACCAAATCTAAGAATCTGCAAAATGAAGTCAGCAAGTTGGGTTTTTGGGCGCACAAAATGAGAAGCAACCTCAGACCTCTAAAATTGCTCTAAAGCAACCTGTAGAAGCAACCTCAGACCTCTGCAGTTGCCTCCGAAATTTGCAAAAAAGCAGACAGACATGAGCATCTAAGAACTTTTTCTTTTTAGAATCTCAAACCTCTGAGGTTTCCTCTGTTCAGAGGCAAGGTCAGACATCAGACACGACTCTAAAAATGGATGCAAGCAAGTCAGAAACAAGTATGTACAGTTGCAGAGAGTTAGAAGAAGCCTCAGGCCTCTGACTCTCCCTTTGAAAATGGACAGCCTGCAGACAAAAGCTTGGGTTATGGAGCACACTGTCTCAGAAGTGCTCTCAGACTTCTGACACATGCTGTTGAGAAGGCAATGTCAGATTTTTGGAAAATGTTAAGCATGGATCAGAAGCAACTTCAGAGCTCTTTAAGTTGCCTTTAGCAGTCAGATGCATGCTTAGACTTCTAAACTCATATATGAGATGACCATTTATTTCTACTTTGGTATATTTATATTTTATTATAAAGCTAATTTTATTTGGAAGTCAGAAGCAATTTTCAGACCTCTAAAAGTGCTTCTGAGCTTGTTAGCTTTGTGGACAGCAAGAAGGTGTTTCCGGCATACTGTGTTAGATGCATTTTAAGAAGCTCTGAAATCTTAGAAGCAAGGTCAGTTCTCTGAGGCTGCCTTTGACGAGTGCAACTGTCGAAAAATCCAAGCATTAAAGACATCAAATACATGCCAACTACCACCAAACAACCACTTTCTCCTTGCCATTGTAAAAGGGCATTTAAGATGAATGTGAGGAGTTCTAATCAAGAGGGGGAAAAAAAGATGAACGTGGGGGAGTAGTTGAAACAGTTGAGAAAACGTTTAAACTTCGACACTCAAAAGCGTGACGCATTTAATGCACTTGTGAAGCCTTCCAAAGTGCTAAATCCTCAAGAGCTTAAAGTCCATCAAATCTCAAGAGAAAGCTTCTCTATGTTGAATCAATTACACAAGTAAATTGTAATTTTTCCTGTTGTATTTATTTTTTATTGTGGTATGCCTTTAATTGACATTGGCGACCAAGTCCAAAAAAGAAGTAAGAATAGGGTGTTGCTTTAGTGTCTTGCAAGTGATTTTACTTAGTTGTATGTGTTCCTAGAGCTAGAATCCAGAAGAGTTGACTCCACGGTGCAATTATTGATTTACCTGGTAAAACCCAAAACATAGGGGGTATATATTTCGATGAGTGGAATAGGGTGGTTGACACAAACCACTATACGTCATTCCCTTGGTTGCATTTCATTAATTATTTTCTTGCTGAAATTATGATCTCCCTAGCACCATGTTCATTCAAGGGGATTAATGCTTTGGGAAATATTGCAAATTTTAAAATTTTAATACCCACCTCCTCCTTTTGGTTATCTAATTCTTTGGGACCAACTCAATCCTCCATTCCAAAAACCTCCTTAGCACCACGCTCATTCAAGGGGACTAATGCTTTGGGAAATATTGCAAATTTTAAAATTTTAATACCCACCTCCTCCTTTTGGTTATCTCATTCTTTGGGACCAACTCAATCCTCCATTCCAAAAACCATTAGTGTTCATACTGTTTCCATGTAAGTCTTTTCAGTTAGGTTTTCCAACACAATTGCTTAAAACTTCTGAAGCAAAAATCTGCCATTTGTTCTATACAGCGTAAATTACACATGAAAAGATTCTTGTCAATCTCTCTACTTTTCAGCACTAATTACTAATCTTAATTATCATAAGTAAATAATGGGACTAACTTTTGACAAAAAATCTTATTTTCACACTCATTTCTACTTTCCTGGAGTTGTATTCAATGCCCTTAGTTTTCATTCAAAAGACTCTAAAACCCTTGTGTTTTTAATCGTCTGTACATTTCTCTTGCTTCAAATTGTGCATTCAATTGTCTCATTTGTCAAAACTGCATCATCTATCGATAACATACATCACAGAATTTTCCTCAACAAATAGATTTAGCTCATTATAACCCTGGTAAAGAAATGTGAGTTTTAGCCAGCTTATAGCACGAGGGAATGGAGATTCTATCTTATATAAGCCTATAATAATAGAGAAAGGCTGATACTTTTCTAGACTGTCAAATAACTTTCTGAGGAAGTGGCACTCATCCCATTTTGTTTCCAAAGCCGAGAATAGAAATGGGGGAAAAAAGGAAAACGGTGCAGAGAGTTTCACCATTAATAGACTGCCGGATAGCTTGCTGAGGTTGATAAGAGGTTATTTCAGTAAGTTTAATGTTGCTTCATTAATGCTTTGCTGGTTGCAGCAGCACCAATCTACACTGACTAATCTAAATTTGTTCTCAAGGGCAATAATGAAGCTGAGAGAGGGGGACAGAGAACCTAGCAAAGTGAATAATTTTTTCTTTTCATAGAATGATAATTGCACACAATGAGGTATGAAAATATTTAAAATGGTTAAAATAGGCCTGTACTTAAAAATCCAAAAATATATATGCATCTCCAAAAATAGTAAATTTTGGTTCGTAGATTGAATGCACATAGATTTAGGGGTGTTAAGACAACGAGTTAGAGCCTAATCATAATCAATTTAAAAAAATCTTAAGCTTAATCCATTTATCAACCAATTTAAAAAACATCAACTGTAACCCATTTACAATTCATTTAATAAATGGGTTGACAAATTGCTAATGAGTTATGCATATATGTTACAAACAAGTCAAAATCAAGCTAGTTTAAAATTGAGTGTAGTTTATAATTGTCATCGTGAATTGATCTATACCAATGAGATATATGACATGACTAGATTTTTATTAGGAGAGAAGTGTATATTGGGCACACATGCACAAAGAACGATGGCAACTTGGCAAGACAGAGAAGGAAACAACAATAGAGATGGAAAGGTGAACAATTGGAGACAGAGAGGAAGAGATGGAGGGAAGAAGAGAGGATAGAGAAAGGTGGAATCGAGAAGAGAGATGGAAAGGGAAAGGGAAAGAGAGAGGGCCAGAGAGGAAAGAAGAATCTCATTGATGGCAGGGACGGTGATGACAACGTCACAGCATAGTAGCAGGGAAGACAGTAGAATCATAAACGAAGAGAACAAAATAGAAAATCGAAATTGGGAAAATAGATTTATGGTTTAGCAAATATATACCCATTGTCAACAGGTTGTAAATGATTGATGGATTGTAAAATCTCAACATTAACCCGTTTATTTATTTAAATGGTTAAACGAGTTGACGGATCATAAATCATGTATTCAAAAATCTCAACCCAAACCTATTTATAAAAAAGTTAACAAAAGGGTTAACGGATTGACCATGATCAGTACTCCTACCTAGATTAACATCTTTGTTGAAAAAAAAAAAAAGCAAAAAAAAAATTATGTTTTTCGCCTAGTCGCTAATAAGGGTGCCAATAATCAACTACCGCACAATATATATTTAAAATGATATAAGGCCAATCTACATTAAAGTTGGTGAGGCCACAATGTCCATGCGTCCACTATTATCATTAGCAGTTGTTTCCCACCTTATAGAATTCGCTACATTGATGAGGTTGCAGGCTTGCAACGTCACTGTTGATCTTGAGTTGTGTCCTTAGTAACCCCAAGCATTTCAACCATGTTTTGTGGCCTTGTTCTAGTTCTCTTACAGTCTTCTACTGCCAATTGCTTCTCATCAAATTTTATCTTTTCTAACCATGAAGAAGTTGATTGCTACCTGTATGGGTTCAGCTACATAGATTGTGTTCAAGAGATTTTTCTATTTTGTTTTTATTTACTTTATGAATTGTGATATACATAGTTTTATTTTTTTTATTTACTTCATATTGTAATGTACAAAATTTTGTATTTGATTTGCCTTTCCTTTAATAATTTTTGTCTTTTACTTTCACTAAACTGCTTTTTTTCAACTCTTTCCTACTATATTTTCTATCTTTACTTCTATCCAAGATTTTGTATCAAAAGAATTTTATTGTAAGAAAATTCATTCATGTTTTTTCATTTTATGAAATGATATTTGTCAACAAATGATTATGTTAATTTTTCTTTTAAATTTCTATTGACAAATAAGTGCAAAATAAGTTGTTTAATTTAAATACTTCTTTTTTTTTTTGATAAATTGACCTGCATTGTAAATGTGTTTAGGAATGACCATTATCCTATGCATACGTTTCAAAAAAAAAAAAAAGAGATCACCAAACCATCTAAGTCTACATTTTCTAATTTTATTATATATTAAATCTATCTGAAAGATTTTTTGAATTATTTCAAAATTACTAATTTTATCATTTCTTGAAGGATCTGTACATAGGTTCCTCAAGTTTTTGCACTTTGTCCTTTTGAACATCAAGTTTCACATTTGCAACAGACAACTTAAAGCTTCTTTAATGTGCAGTTGTGGTCTCAATCATGTGATCACCAACACTGTTACTTTTTTGAGCGCCCTTTTGTAGTGTTAAATCAAACCGTAAATGGAATGTGCTATTTGGTTGAATTTTTGGGCCACTTTTTTTTTAGGGAATTTTTTTTCTAGAAAGAAGTATTGAAATATTAGGTCATTTTGATCATTTCAAGTCAACAAAAAGATTAACAGTTAAGAGTTTTGCATTATTGGACAGACACAAACTATACACTTTCTTGCATTGCATATATTCCAATTTCTTTCTTCTAATTTTAAAATCCTTTGATTCCAAAGTTTCCTGTAAATGATTTAATTTCAAATTTGGCATGTTTGATAAACTCTAAAAAAATTTCCCTCTAAAACCTTTCTCTACAACAACCCTATTTTTTAATCATTTTTTTCATATTTTTCAATACAACTACTCTACTTTTCAATCATTCTCCACAACTTCTCATATGACTAACCTATCCATTTAAATTTTATTCTCTTTACTCCTCATCATTACCCTATCATATCACATCATTTCTCCCATGTCAAAAACTTTTCCACCAAAGATCTTTTTTGTTGTTCAAACAGTGAAGCAATTCTAAATGAGTTTGGGTGAGGGAAGCTTCTCTACTTCTTGTTAGGAATGGACAATTCTAAAAATAACTCCAATAATTTAAAAGCTAAAAGAATGTTTCTATAATAGGAAAGTCAAAAGGATACAAATTCAAAACTAAAGAATGTATCTACCTGGTTAGCATTGACATGAAGCTTCGGACCAAGGAAACTGAACTGCAATGCAGGGGTTGACACAGTTCGCCTTTGTGGACCAAGAGGTAACTCGTTAAACACAGGTGCCCATTGCCTGGGAACTTGGAATTCTAAGAAGTACTGCAAATCCTCTGGGGGAGGTTTGTCTGAGGAGAAAATGATTTAATTAGAAGCTGCACAACCAAGGACCAATGCCCAAAAAAAAACTCCAAAGATAATAAAGTTCTCTATTACTTTTTTAGACATGCAAAAAAGCAATGAAACAACAGTCAAGAAGAGAGCAGGTCTTACAGTTGAGAAACTGTCACAAGCTATTAAACATTTGGAAAAATTTTATGATGAATAAAATCCCAGGTTAGAGAGAAAGCTAACTTATTCAATGCACTCAAGACAGCTCAGCAAACCTAAATAAGAAGGGACCAACAATAAAATGGAATTCTTAAACTGATCTACTTACAACGAAGATAAAGGTTGATTGCATGGCTAAGATAACCGCTGCCTGGGATTCCAGTAAGAAGAGAAGTGATGGGAACGAATTTAAAGAGGATAGCATCTGGTTTAGCAGGCACTGTCTGTAGCCACCTGTGGTGACTGGACAAGGATGGGTCCCCTCCCCTTTTTGAGCAAAAGATGGTTAAACCCTGTGCATGGCTACATCAGATGTTGGCATAGTTGAAGCTGATATTGAAAGCATCAAATAATGGCACAAAGCAGACAAGCTTACATCTTTGTTTGATGTTTCAGAGAAACTTGGCAATTGCATGTTGTTTGAATTTAGGATCTTACAGAAGACCTCCGGAACCTATAAACAAAAAAACACAAAACAAAAATCAAAAAAAAGTGTCACAAGCATCTTTGCTAAGGGTAGAAAATATAAAGAAAAGCGAAGATCGCATACCCGGTGTTTGCCGTCTCTGGTTTTCTTTTGAAGAGTCGGTGACAGATTTCCATCTGAAAACAAGATATCGCCAAGATCCTCCAAATGTCCTTTGAGTTCAGCGGGAGCAATAGGTGAAGAATGTTTCTGCCTAACACAGACTAAATCCTGGCCTCCAACTGCCATCCCAATGATTATATGTGTCCCATACAAATGGATAAATCTGCAAAATGAATTTTCTCACGCATTAAAATTGTGCAGGAAAAAGGTTCAAATAGCTCCAATCTAGCACATTCCAGACCTTGAAAACATGTACCCCAATTACAATTTGACAAATAAGAAAGAACACTAGGAAAAACACTTGGAACATTGCTGAAGTATGACTCACAAGGTAAGCAGCTAAGGTAGCAACAATTTTCTGCATTCCAATTCGTTTTGAAAAATAAGCTTTACAGTGCATGGATTGTACATGTGTATCATAAAAGCACCCGGCAAATGCTACTTTTGTAATAAAAAATTTATTATGGAAATAACTAATAAATCACTTTAATACTACAAGTAATTCCATCATTGTCAAGTGTTGTCAATCCATGCAACCTTTAAGAGTGAGGATGTGGCTCTTTAGGCAACTTTGACTTCTCAATGGTAGATTCAAAAACTACATTTATGCAACTACCACTATCAATAATTGACTTTTTCCATGGCCTTAAGAAAAAATTAGGGTTTGGAAAATAGAAGTTTGCTACCAATCTTGAATTCCTTGTCTTCGAGCAGCAAGAGTACATCTTACAACAGCAACCATTGATATATTTATATTTCATCATCTAATACATCTTCATCATCATACAATCCATAATGTTCATCTAAACAATAATTTTCACAATGTCTTCAACTTCAAAACTTCTTTTCAATTGAGTATTCATAATACCAACCCTAGATCTGATACCAACAGTTGCAGAACAAGCTCGAGGTTTTAGAAAATTCTTCTTTGATTACTTTGAATGAGAAGAATTAGGGTTAGGATTTTCCAGAGAACTTTTGGTAGTTAGGGCTTTTGTAAGAAAAAGAGAGAGATTCTTTAGAATAAAAATATGAGAACAAACCCTAGAAATCACTCCTAGGGTTTAGCTATCACAAGATGGGTAGTAGCAATTGCCAATGGGCTCAGAGTAGGATTTTTGAGAATTCCTTCTAGGAAAAAGGAAAGGATTTTGGATGATGTTGAATTCTTTTAAAATCAATTGGAGAGTAGCCCAGTGGTGTGGATATACTTGCAATATTCATAAAAAGTTGTGGAGTTTGCAATGTCATAACCTAAAGAATCTACTTGCAATACAATCAAAGCCACCACCACCACCACATCCATTGCTATCTACATTAGCGAAATTGCTACCTGTTTCCTTCATTTCTTCTTCAAATTCTATCACAACATCATCATTACCTTTTCTTTCCTATTAATATCAGAAAATCACCATTGTTGATCATGATGAGATGATAACACTGTTGTAGCTCTCTTACTATTGTCATTGTCAATTCTTTAGTTCTCAAATGGAACACTTCAATAAAATGCAAATCATGCAACCTAGCAGAAAATATTTCAAGAACTGAACTGCACGTAGACAGCAATGTTTGGACAAGAAAATGATGACTTTCTTTACCATCAATTTGTGAAATTCTGGATTGCATTTGTAGTCAGTTGTATGTACTAGAGGTAGGAATTTTAAAATAGCCAAATCAGTTTAGTTTACATGGAATTTTGGGATGCTCAAAGGTGGGCTGGTTGACAGCCTAGATCTGTCAGAAATTTTAAGTACTGAAACATGTGTAGGAAACATTTTGAGGCAGCGATGTAGGGGGCCAAGCGATCATGTAATCCAGTTGAAAAACAAGTGAAATGAATGGCACAGATGGGTTTAAAATGGCCCAAGGAGGATTAGTTGATCGTTGTACTATGTACAGAGCAAAAAGGATTCTTAAGCATTTTTATGCCAAACCTCATGCTAATCATGCTATAATACGCCATGATTAATGCAATTAAATGAGAAACAGATGGAATAAAGAGTAATTGAAAAAGAATGCTAGGATACAAAACACTAAAATGAAATGCCTCAGTTAATGAAGACTGATACACTTGAAACCAACAAAACCAATTGGGTAATGCTAAGTTAATGTATTAAATGCAATATTCTTTTAAATGTAGAAAAGGAAAAGGAAAAGATTACAAAGAAGAGTTGTTACTGGAAAAGCAAGTTTAAGCAAAGTAAGCTTAAATACTTGTATTTCTCAGTTCTATGCTTCTTTTCTCAAGTGAATTTTTTTTTCCAAGTTATAGTATTCCTAAATGTTTTTGGACTTTCCATCCAAAAAAGGAAAAAAAAAAATAAAAATTGTTTTAAGACTGACCGTATTATCAAATGTTTTATTTAAGTGTTCCTGCAATGTCTGCGTGGAATTTCTAAAATTGATTCTTCCAAAATCATGTTCATGGAAGCAATCTTAAGCATGGTATGGGATTTCTCCCATGCAATCTGTTGCATGTTGGAGCCCCTATTTGAAAATAATAATAATAATAATAATAATAATAATAATAATAATAATAATAATAATAATAATAAATCTTTTAGATCGAAGTCATAATTTTATTTAAAGCTATCTGTTTATTCTAGATATAAGGATCAACTTGCTTGAATCTTCTAGCCAAATAGATCACTTTCTTATAAGAAAATCAAATAGGCCCCTTCGCATTAATTGCAAGCTCATCTTAGGGGAGAGTTTAATTATGCAACATAAGTTGTCAAAATCAATATATGCACACACGCCTTAAAAAAGAAAAAAGACAACAAAACCTAAAAATAAGATAATCCAAAAGATTGAGTGGTGGAATTTTAAGGATGCTAATATAGAACTTTATAGTAGAAGAATGACAAAAGAAAGAAAATGAGTCATACAAGAAGTGAAATTTTAATCAAAGTGGAATGAAATAGCAAAATGCATTTGAAAATTGGACGAAGCATTTTAGAAATATATAAAAATGATAAATCTTTACCTAGAAAAACCTGGTTGTGGAACAAGGATTTCAAAAGGCTATAAATGACAAATAAGAAAAGCTTAAAGAATGACAAACTAATAGAAATGATATAAATCTACAACGATATAAACTATCCAAAAAAAAAACTACTAAAAAGATGATTAGTGAAACTAAAGACAAAGTTTATGACAATTTATATTATAAATTAGGAACTAGACAAGAAGGAAAGGATATATTTAAGTTAGCTAAATTAAGAGAAAAAGCAAATAATTGTCATTACTTAAATGACTAAGTGGTTGACATGAGTGTGTATAAAGGTATATAAGGTTGAAAGTCAAGGGGTTCGAAGTTGGGTAAAGGCACTTATCTCATTTTCCCCTCCCCTAAAATTGTCATTTGTTAGTTGCATGGTCATCCAATAGCAATGACACGATCAGAAAGAAAAGGCAATAGTGGGGCAGTTCAAAGATGTGATGGGATGAGAATTTGGGATGGAAATGTATTGAAAATGGGTAAAGATGAATTGAGAATGAGTAAAGTTATATTGAGAACGAGTAAAGGTATATTAGGAACGGGTAATGGTGCACTGGAAAATGTGACATCCCATCCCATCAGAAATAAGAATGTTAAGGTGAATTAGTGGTAAAACCTAAAAAAAAAAAAAAAGATAAAATTAGAAATGAAGCAACTCGAGGTAATCTAACAGTGAAGCCAATATGTGATAAAATTAGAAAAAAACAAACTAAGGTGGTTAAAAGAAAAGACTTAAAGTGATACCAATTAGGAGAGATGAAATTATTCAAATAGAAGATAATAAGAGAATGAGAGGAAAACCCCCAAAAAATGAATTGAAGTAATTAAATAAGATATAAAAATGTTAAAGATTAATGAAAATTTAATTACTAATTATTAAGAATAGCATAGTAGTATCCTTGCAGTTGACTGATGGGAAATGGCTTCAATAATGATGATGACTAAAAATTTTAAAATCTATAATGTTAGAAATTATAATTATAAAGAACCTCGTGCATATACACTTGTCGTGGATTATATACAAATCTGATTAGCATGTTTTTTTTGTACCATGCAAATACAAATAGATGAGAATATGATGGATGGATTGGATCTAAAATAAACTTTTAAAAAGTAAAGAAATATGAGAAACACAACTGAATTGATTACATGTGAGAAAATCCCTATTTGTATATGAACTAAATACACATGGGCGCACATAAAAATGGACAACAAATACATAAGGTTATTACATAGCTACTTAGCATGATCACAACCCATATATATAACATAGATATAGGGAGATGATTATATAAGATTAGTTGCATACATGTTGAGTGACAACTTACAAACATCACCGCATGATTTTACGGGGGAAGAAACGAACTGTTCCATTATTTTAGAATGTAGGTATTTTTATACAAAAGCCCCCAAGAAATATTAAATAGCATTATTTTCACTATCTCCATCTGCCTTTCCTTCAGTTTTACATGTATTTCATGGGTTAAAAGATCAAATGAAAGTTCACAAAACTCAATCCCTTCAAATCCATTCAATCCCTTGTGTTTTCAGAAATGAGAAAGTTAATAGAACCCAACCCTTGCTTGCTCAACCAAGTACAGTTTGTTCATGAAGTAAGATCAACCACAAACTGCAACTTGTTCGAAATGCTAGGCAACCACTAGGCTGGTTAGGGTCAACCTATGACCCAGCTGACTAAACCCAGTTGGGGCGGATTATGGTTGAGATTTTTCCAACTACAAACTTATTTATATGACCCGATTTAAATGATCAGTCATGGGTTGAGCTTATAGAACTAATCAACTCAATTATCCTAACTTGTAGGACCCATTTCCATCTCCAAGGGTAAAAGAGTTAAAACTGTTTTATTGATATTTATTTTATAAATCATGCATAACTATTGACAATGGAATTAATATTCCAGCTAAAAATGAATAAATTGATCTTTTAAATTGAAATAAATCAACAAAATTAGAAGCTTTTTGTTTATAATTAGATTTTAAATAGTTTATCATTTTCATTTTTATTATTCAGCCTGTTTTACCAACCCATTAGTAACCAACAAACCGATCTATTTATGTTAAGTGGTTTAAGGTTAAGGTTGAAGTTTTATAAATGGGTTATAAACATATTAGGCTTGAAGGTTTCCAACCCCCCCTTACACCCCTGAGCCACCTTAATAACACAATACAAGAATGAGGGTGACCTTTCATTGTGAAGAACCACAAAATGAGAAGTTTCTACTTTGTCCTCGGAAATATGCTAAATTGACTTTTTCTTTTGACAAAGATATGATATGATAAATGGACTTGAATACTAAATAAATTGAAAACAAAAAGCTGCTGACTTTTCTGTCATGATTAGTCATTGATTAGCTTCCTTTCAGCGCTACACTAAAGGAATCCCCAGAACCAGCTTGAAGCTTTCAGGATGACGACCACACAAAGCCAAAGCCTTTATGCTTCAGTGCAATTGAAGAATTCAATTAGAAATTGCAACATAAAAAAGGCTTTCATGGTTGATTGAAATTGAGGATTTCAACTGGAAATTGCAATTTATTCAGAAATCAAATAAAAAAGGCAACGTTGGTATGCCCTAATGGACTTTGAAAAAGGAATTATGAGCATTGGTACACCCTAATCGTATCCAACAATGGGTATCATGAAAACCAAAAGCTAGAATGGCAAATCAAAAGAAAGGGGCTTTGGTACAAGGGAGGTTACAGTCCAGGATGATGCACGATGAGCTAAGGACATACTCACAAGTACCTGCTCACAGGAGGAGATGGTTGCACAGGGAGAAGGCAGGGTATAGCGAAAGACACAGATATGGCACTAGTACGATTGTGCAGGAGAGAAAGGGACGATCACAGATCGCGATTGACAACAACGCTTAACTAATTTAGGGGAAATGATTGAAGCTCATAGTAGTAAGATGATGGAGGCACCAATGAAAAGCCACCCAATTTAAAATGAAATTGCTCATGGGGGTGAATGTAAAATTTCATTTTTACCAGGCCATTACGATCCAACTATTCATATGTTACTTGTGTAATCATGTAGCACAGCAATGCAAATCACAAATTAAATAGCATGTAACTAATCACATATGAACGGCTCCCATACATATATATAAAGGGAGCTGATCCCATGCATCTTAACGCAAAATACCTAACTTGTGTCTACTGCATAGGACCTCTTTTTATTGTTTTATTCAGTTCTTTTGCTGAAGAAGTGGTGACTTAAGATTAACCAAGTGGTCAATTTTGAAAATTTTTCAGATTTTGTTTGATATTGATTAATCTAACTTTGGAAATTTCAGATTTTGTTTGATATATTTAATATAAAACAAAATCTGAAAATTTTTCAAAATTTGCCACTTGATTAATCTTAAGTGGGCCCACATCTTTAGCAAAGAAATGAAAAAAATATTTAAAAAATGCACTAGATGCATGGGATCAGTTGTCATATAAATAGATATGGGTCATGAATTAATACAAGCATGAACATTGAAGCTCCATGCTCACGCTTGGGTTATTGAAGTTATAAATTTTTTTATTTTTTCATCAATATACATGCTCAAGTAATATCGTTTTATATATGAAATATTACTTTCTTATTTTTAAAATTTTTTATTTGAATTTTTTTCATGTTTGAAATTCGACTACAAACATTTTAAAAATCAAAAATGTAAAATTATATATATAAAGATTTTGCTCGGCCCACATATTTATATCAAAAAATCAAAATAATTTCTAAAAAAAAAAAAAAATTCAAGCTTGAGCATTGTGCACTTGTGTTGAATGATAACCCTACATGTATAAAGAGCAGTCTAGAGCATTAAGCTTCTGCGATGTGCAAGATCCAAGGGCGGGCAAACTATTTTAGATTTATAGTATGCAACCATACCTTGCAAAGCAAACAGTTTCCATAACTCGAACACATAACCTCCAAGTCACATAACGACAACTCTCAGCTTTGCGCCAAGGCTTCCCTTCAACCCATATATATTATATGAGATTTTCTCCCATGCAATTGATTACATCTTCTAAATTTTTTTAGATCCGAGTCATACATTGTATTTAAAACAATTTGTTTAGCCTAAATATAAAAAATTAACTTGATTGAAAACTATTGTAACCTATTTTTAAAAAACAAAAGATTTTAAAAAGATGGTTTTCCAGTCAGCCACAAATCCAGTGTCATACAGGATCACACTGGAGTAATATGGAGGCAATCTCTAGGACTAACTTTATCTAATTATCATTGACTAGAACACAATGGAAATCTGAGGACAAAAATTCTAAAGGAAAAGAACCTTAATGTGTGCATATGACCCATTTTCCAACCACCTTTTCAACCTGTTTTCCATCATGTAACCCAACTTGAAGTCTAAACTTTGGGTTGGGTTGAGATAAAAGGGGGTCAAATTCTGGGTTAGGTTGTTTGATTCTAACCCAACCTGCCCGTCTGAGAATATTGAGGGGAGGAGGATGCACTTATTTAGGGAACAAAGGTGAAAAACATGACTATAGGATTCCATTAAACCAACTCCAAATAAAACTGTTCTACAATTTAAACCAACAGTTGTGCATCAGAAACTAGTAAATGCAAGAAGGGAACACTAACGAGAAGAACAAACACAATAATGGAAAACAAGAATTAAGGTGCAAATCAAACAAGCTTGGGCCAAGTTAGACACAGCCAAATAAATTAATTCATAGGAATAAGAGAAATTTCACTTATACTTATAACATTTTCCCCTAATTCACAATATACTCACAACATTTCCCAAATCCCGCCCACAATGATTCACTCTAAATTCCTTCGATGCCCATGCTATTAACACAGATGTTATCTACCTCATTGAAAAAACGATTCTGCACGTCCAAATTTTCCATAATTGAAACAATTTAGCCCTAATATAACTCTTGAATCATTTGACGCCACAAATTAATGATTAACCATAGTCAAGTAAGTCACATTAGGGTTAACTCATTTCAATTAGAAAATTTTTGATAGGTAAAAATCACTTTTCATTGGGTGGATAATGGTTGTATTAATAGCGCAGGAATAATAGGAATTTAAGGTGAAACATTAAAGGTATGAGACAATTTTGTAAAATATTGTGGGTAGATTAGAAATTAGAGGCAAATCTTATGGATATAAGAAGAATTTTCCCCAGAAATAAAAACAGAAGGAATGACTTTTATGTCATTTTAATTTCCCTAATCGTAAACCAGACCTTTAATTTAATCAAGCACAAACAAATTATTTATCTCCAAAACCCTCCAATATATGATTAAAAAAATAAGAATAGAAGATATAAGACAGGAGATTTAAGCAGGCAAGATGAGAGGGAAAAAATTTGAAGAGGAAAGACAAATTTAAGGGGTACATTGCACCACCAACTGAGCCAAGCCAAATGATACTAAAACAGCCTATATTAGCAGATGAGTGGAAAGACAAAATAAGGCCTTTGTTTTCTAAAAAATTTTCTAAGTCATGTATTTCTGTGTTTTGCTGCCATCATTTTATATCCACTAATGCTAATAGAGACAGCACTTGACAGAACAGAAGTTTTTAACTTATCCGTACGCAAGCACTCAGCAACAGTTTTTTCTCAGGCAAAGTTTGATAACTGAAATCAGGAAAAATATAAAGAGTGAATCAAGTGTATAAGGCTCACACCAATGTGGCGATAGGGAAGGGTAGGATGTCCATCCTAAGAAGCCCCTCAATAAAATTAATGAAAGATGTGTTTGGGAAGTGGTAAAACTTTTGATAAAAGGTTTCTGGTGTAAAAGTTTTTGAAATGAGAAAAAATGTGATATGATAGGGGCAATGATAAAGAGTGAAGAGAATAAATTTAAAATAAATAGGTTAGATGTATAGATAGTTGTGTAAAAATGATTAAAAAGTATAGTTGTGTAGAAAGACGTGAAAAATAATTTAAAATAGGGTAGCTATGGAAAATGAAAAATTTTAAATAGAAAAGTTTTAGTTTGAAAACTTTTTTTGATTGCCAAACATGCCCTTAAAAAAAAACCATCCCCTCCCCCCCCCCCCCCCCAAAAAAAAAACCCCCCAAATTGTACCTCCCAAAATAGAAATGAGTCATAGCCAACAGTGGTATAAGTGTGGAGCCTAGTCCATGCGGGTGGGGAAGCTTGCAGGCCAAGTCTGTAGAACAGTGTGGGCAGTCCAATGGTTTAAAGGATAAGGTGGGCCTATCACTAACAGCTTGAGGTTTTCATCAGACTGGTTAGCGCCTCAATCCCAATACTAAATATTCTACAAGTAATGATTATTTTAAAGTTAAGGCTTTCATATGTCACAAATGAATTGCCTGTATATCAGCACTATGATAACATTTATAAATGAGCCTGTAGGCTGTTCAAATCAGGTTCTACAACAACAATAATAGTTCCCAAATTTCATGAAAAGCATGATGTTATTTAACAGCAATTCTGATGCTAGAGCATAATGCCCTCCCCAAAGGAAATGCTGAGATTCAAAAAGTCATTTTGCAATGTAAAACCTACAGCTGCTTAGCTTCTTCTGTGGTCTCGTTGTGTACAACCAGGGTCTGAGGTTAGCACTAGTAATCAGTAACTTAGTCATACGAAATTTTCATTTAACAGTTTGAACTACTGAGTTTCAGGAACACAAGGAAAAACTTGACTGTGAAAAAAAAAAAAAAAAAGCTCATTAATAGAAAAAACTTAAAGGGGCCACAAATACCTGGACAGCTCTGCAGGTTCCCAGTTGGATGGAACAGCCTTTTTAACCTTCTCTTGTAAAGCTAATGGAGATGCTGTCAAGTGGAAGTTGTACAGGGAAATAAAGTAACCATCGAAGGCAAGGTATTTAGTGTCTGTAGCATCTTCATACCATGATCCAGTCAAATCAAATATAGCATTGAAGTAACCAGATGGTACTTTTCCTTGTATTGAAGATTTCTGATTTAACAACTCTGACATCTGTTGATGGGAGCACGCATGATACAAGACATTTAGGAAATAAAACTAAATCAGTAGGAAAACAATAAAAAATATACTTTCATTTATGCAGACAAGTAAAAGTGGTATAGGAATATTTTTAAGGCAGAAATATCAAAGTAAAATATGAATTCACAGATCTAATACATATTATACCATGAATTTAGGATATTCTGCAACAAAAGTTTCTTATTTGCAAACAAATCGACATAGTTTTACTACAAAAAGAATGCCATTCGATATATCATGATAAACTCAAAAGAACAGAAACAAAACCAAAACAGCTTCTCTTCTTTTTGGAACTGGTTAAAATGGAGTAAAGAAGTCCACAAGATGAGGGGAAAAAAAAATTGCTTCCAAACTAGTAGCAAGTACAATATTTATGAAAAAACAGAACTCTTCCATAGTGGAAGCAAGCACAATGTTTAATGAAAAAATTTCTCCCAAGCTCATAGCAATCACATAATTTATTGAAGCTGGTAGAATTATTTCCCATTTCACCTTGTGCAGTACTAGAAATCCTGTTGATATGAATTGCCAAACCATTTTCTCTAGTTTTAAATTTTTAAAGATATTTAGAAACAACTATGGGAATTCGCATTAAAGAAAAAAACTACAGGAATTGAGCACAACACCTAAAGCCTCGCAAGGGGGGAAAAAGCAAATTTGGCCTGATGATTATATGGCACAATTGCAATAATAAGGCATCAACACGGGAACTAGCTTAGATAATGTTTTAATAGTTTCAAAATTAATGGATGTCCTTTTCTTAGTAATTTTCATTAATTTTTTAAGTGTCACTTTTAGACATTAAATGAAGCTCTTTAGCTTTTGAAATAGCCAAATTTGGTTCATTATTTCTCAGTATTCAAGTGGGACTACAATTACACTGATACAACAACCTTTTAGAAACTTGCTCACATAAGTTAGACCTAGAGGAGGATTAGGAGAATTTTTGTTAGATTGAGATTATTTGTATCTTTATTATAAATGACCTTTCCTGGATAAAATCAACTCGGTTATTGTGAGTTTTCGAAGAGCTGAGTGTGGGAGCGATTCCTAGTTTTTGAAGATTGAGTGTGGGAGTGTCTCCTAAAAGCCGGGAGCATTGGAGTTTTTTTTCTTCTTCTTCTGTAAAAGCTCTGATTCCCAAAGTTCCCAATCAGAGACAGTCTACTTCCATTTGAGGTAATTAGGGAAGATTCTCTCAATCTTCATCATCACTAACATTGCACCACCTCATGACATCATGATATTCATCGTTTATTTCCAGTTACTATCAAAATGTTGAGTCAGTTTTGAAGCCAAATGGAATGTAGTGAGCTTGAAATCAATAGCAAATACAGAAGAGCCGTTTTTTTGAGCCTGTAAATAATAACAAAAACATAAGTGCTTTGGAAAGTCAGACAACTGAAGAAAACAGACAGCATGGTCCAATAATAATTGGAACGTCCAAATCAAAACAAAGAAAGAAACTGAAACTAATGGCTGATAGATTCAAGGCTAGGAGACATTGAAATGCTAGAAGTAAACAAAATGACCGTTAGTATTTCCGTGTGAAATTAGGCTAAGGCAGATAGTATATTTTTGGAGCTAAATGGCACCAGACGGGTAGTGAAAAGGTATAACCCTTAGAGCAGAGGTTTTAGTGACAGTTCATTCCAGTTGAAGAAAGATTGTTTCCATATGTTGCTTAAAGCACAAACCCTGGACAATTACTAGCGGATTAAATTTGCCCATTTTAAGGTGCCAAAAAATTATGAAGGATAATAATCCCCTAGAAAATCACTAAGAAAATTCAACTCGAATCATCGTGCCACCGAACACCAGCTGACAGTCGTAACAGTAAAAATTTCATAATTCCATCGTGAATCAAAAGAAGAATCCTATTCTTTCAATCCATTTCCACCAAGGAAACGCAAATACCGAGCTATGAATCAAGGCGTCAATCGTTTTGTCGAAGATTTCATACCACAGCACAATCCAATTCATCCAAATTTAACAACTTCTGGAAGAAGATGAAAGAAACCTGATTGAATTCGAGGACGTCAGATCTAAAGCGGATTCGATCGCCTTTATCACACCTGATAACGTTGGGAACTCGAACGATGGTTTCCCCACCGGGAATCAACACATCCCTCGTGTCCTTCTCGTCGATATCGACAAGCCGATCGCCTGGAGAGCCCTTGGCAAATCTGAGCCTGAAATCGGCAGCAAGATCGAAGCCCAAACCCAGAGACTTCACGGCAAGATGAGCGATCGTGGCACGATCGTCGACCATCTCCTGCCTCATCGCAGCAGTCCAAATGCAAAAAGAGGTTGCAAGGGAGACGAATTTTTATGAGCAGATGATTATGAAGAAAAGGAAGAAGTAGGTAGGAGAATACGGAGGAATTGGTGATGTCATGCGACGGACGGAAGAAGAGGATGGAGGATGGTTTCTGTCCAACGCTTCTTTAAAGCCAGACCTGGGCTGCCATCGCTCGCCGCTAACTGCTGAGAGCTGGGCGGCATTCTATTCTGGAGTAGACTGGCGGAAATCGGGCAGTTTGAACGAGACTTCTTTGAACTCATTTTGACGGACAAAGGAAGAAAAGACAAAAAGATATTATCAGCGAATCAAACCGTTCGTGAAGGACAAGTCCCAAGACAGCTTTTTCGTATAGTTTTTTAAACTTTTAATATAATTTCATTCATTCTCAATATAATTTTATTTATTCTCAATACACATTATTATATTTTTATTCTAGATACAGATTCCATCCAAAAAAAATTATACTTTATAATACAATTTTATTTATTTTCAATATACATTATTGTACTTTTATTCTATATACAGATTCCATCCAAAAAAATTTTATGGTTTGTAATACGTCGTAAATTTTCAAATTTTGCAATTTATATCCAACTAACATTTGATTTTGTAAATAAATTTTATTTTTGAACTTTTTCTCCATATGGATGCTCATTTCCAACTTTCTTTTCAAACAGATCTCGCTTTTTAATATTATTTGCAAAAAAGTCCCCTAAATTGATTAACAAGAACAAAAATTAATTCAAACTCTATTTAAGTAACAGTTGTCAAATGAACTATGAGCTTGATATTATATAACCAATTGGGTTTTCAACTAGTTGCTTTTCATATTTTAAAAAATATTTATTTTTGAAATAAAAATCAGTTATAATATTTTCATCTATATAATTTATAATGCTAATATATGGTTTAATTAGACACTTATATATAATTTTTATAAATATTTAATATTATTTGAGAGTGAATTATGAATCTGTTAAAATTTCGAAATAAAGATATAAGTTTAAAAATACTTGAATTTTAACATGATAAATATAAGTATATAGAAATATCCAGTAACTAGTTTCAATTTTAATAAAACGTTTTTATTACTATAAAAAGAAATTCATTAAACAACATCATTTGTCCAATTAGCAGTATAAAATTGGCTTAAATAAAATTAAAGGGTTGTCCATAGCTAGGATGGGATGATGTTGGAATGGAATCTCTCATTCTCCAAAAATATTTTTCCAATTCTTAAAAAAGAATAATTCACTTGTTTATTTTTAATATAACTTTCTCAATCTCAATATACCTTTTCTCATTCTCAATAGATTTTACCTAAAATTCTTATATCATTCTTATCCCATACAAGTTCTAAATAACGTCTAATATAATTTAAGATTCATATATCATAACTTTTATTGAATAAACATTACTTAGGGGATCATTTGAAAAAAGTTCAAAATGTTGGTCATTTGCAAAATTCAAGTTTTGTGCCATAAATTGCAAATTATGGAAAACTTAGGTACCATGTACAAATATCCTAGCAATAGAAAGAACAGAGGGTGCGGATTTTTTGTGCGGTTTTTTTGTGAGGACTGAGCATTTTTTTATTATAATTTTTTCTGATTATGAGATAATTTACAAATATATTGCTATGAATTAATAATGTTAATGGGCACACAATATGTTAATATGATATATAGGGGACGTGTAGTGTATATATGCATGTATTATGATTTTGATATATTGGGTTGTATAGGATACCATTCACAAGCTTATTAGACATGAGTATGAGTTGTGCATTGACATGTTTCTATAGTTGTACCACCTAATTATGACATGATTTATTGAGAATTGATTTAGAAGTATATGATTAACACGTCATTTGGAGTACTATAACTATTTTGAACCTCATCGAGTAAATATGAGGTTCAACCGGCCAAGTCAAGTCATAGGGACCAAGGAGACAATGCTTCTAGAGAAAATTTTAAGTAATGAAATTACACGAGATGAGAAAAAGAGTACGAGTTAGGCCTCATGGACTTGCATCTGGCCCAACCAACTAATTTAGCTAGGTCATTTAAAAGGGGGGCACAAGGTTAGGGTTCATTCTTCCCCTTCCCATTCTCATTCATCTTTTTTCTTTTTTTTTTTTATTCTTCCTTGTGTCCTTAATGCTCAACTCGGTACTAAACATCCACAAGATCATTATAAATCTCTTAAGGGTCACTGCTTCACTTCAAAGGCAACTCGAAATTCCAAATATTCGAGATCAAGATTGCTGATATTTGGGAAAATGATAATCTTGGTGAGTAGATGTTTCTTTTTCTCAAGCTAATGGTTGTATTTGAAATTAAACATATTATAGAGTTGGTGGGAACGGGCATTGGCCATCACCTTTGTGGTTTAGGGTATTTTAGAATTCAGGGCAAGCTGGGGTTAGCTGGATTCATGGAAAGTTTAAGATCATTTTGTAGATTTTGTGAAACAAATGATATATTACAAGCTTTCTCATTAATGAGACGTGATATAGCTTGAGTGGGGTGGATTGGTATGAAGAAGTAGAGATTTTTTTTCTGAAGCGTATCATGTATTTGATGAATGTAAACTCATATTGATTGTTCTAATATTATGTGAGTGGTTTGTGGCATTTGCTTTTATGTGTTCAATGATGGGTTAGTTAGTTAAATTATTATAATTTGATAGCTTAACATGGTATGATTATAGGCACATTGCATTACATGACCTTTTGATATAATTGCATGTATGAATGTGTTGCATGGTTATATAGAATTGTTTACAGCCCTTGGTTGACATGATGGGAAGGTTATGCATGACTCGTTAAAGATATGTGGTTATACACATATTCTGGGGTGTAAGTAAAAATTTTTGCTACAATGTCTATAGTCGTTAAGAAATTGTCTCACTACATCATTATCATGGCATGCGTATCATGAAACTTATTTGATTCTCTTCCTTTGTTAATTACTATCTACTTACTGAGTTTATTTAGACTCATATGGTTTGTTATTTTATTTATAGATCACAAGCCAGATGAGAAGCCTTAAGATGTGGTTAGAGAAGGATATAATCCCAAAGAGCAAACTCATTAGATTAATACTTATATTCATAATCAATTTTGGGCTCTGTATTTATATTTGATACTGGTGAATGTATAAACTTACATAGTTTGATCTAAGTACGATAAATAAATGATACTTGGGTACTTTGAACTTGATTACAATCTATGTGGACATATATATATACATACATATATGATCTATAAGGTTTTTTTTACTGTATGGTAAATTATGATGACTTTCTTAACATATGAACGTCTTTACAATATAGGTGTATAAATATATTAATGTAGAGCTAAATGTTGTATTTCATCAATGGAATTGTGATGTTCATGTATAATATGTCTTATATCTCCTAAAACCTTTTTATAGATTATGAGAAAATGTTGCTAAATTTTTTTAGATCATGTGGTACCTATTGATCAGTGTGGCGCCCCGAACCGAGGTGCCTAGAAGCCTTACTCCGGGATCGTGTTGATTGGTAAACGTGACTCAGGATTGT
>JAXCLR010000050.1:29122874-29136381 GCA_035584095.1 Annona squamosa | reverse complement strand
TCCCATCTGTTTCAGCCACGCCCAAAACCCATTTCAGCAACACTGAAAAATCTGAGAGACCCCTCTGTTGATTCACGGATCCAAAAACTTCAACGCACCCATTCCACGACATCCATTTCTGCCGCTCAAACCTATTGATTAAGTCTGACATACAGACATAAATCTTAGCATCGCCCCTGCTATTCAGCCTGTCTCGAAGCAGCCCCATTTTCCAACCTCTCTCTCCTATCACTAGTAAGGGCTCTATTGTATTGCTATTTTATTAGTAGAATTCAAGACACTAAAGTGTGTTCTTGAAAAAGTGGAGTAGGAGGGTTGTCCTAAACCACTATAATTTCTTGAGACTATTTTAAATTTCTCTTATATTTCACATTTTTCATTTGAGGAGATTGAAACTTTCAAGAGGTTAAGTTTTTAATTACAAAAGAATTTTTCAAGTACCCAATTCACCCCTCGTCTCTTGGGTTTTGCCACAAACGCGAGACCAACAAGTTGTATCAGTACAGGTCTTTGAGTTTATACCAAAGAGATTTTATTCAATGGCATCCCAATAACTTCTATTCCTGCATTTGCTGAAGGCTAGTCATTTACTAGGTCACCACTATTTGATGGAAGTAACTTTGATTACCGAAAGTCGAGAATGAAACAACTCATTATAGCTACTGATATGGACTTTTGAATTGCTATTTAAGATGGAGTCACTTTGCCAATTAGTGAAAGAGCCTCTGAATAAACTGAAGAAGAAATTACAACTGTAAAGAGCAATGTCAAGGCTATGAACTCCCTCTTTTGTGCTTTAAAATCTGTCATGTATGATAGGGTATTTTCTTATCAAATAGCAAAAGAAATATGGGATACACTGACATTTATATACGAAAGAACTTCTCAAGTCCAATAGACGAGAAGAAATATATTGATTGGAGAAGCAAAAAGTTTTAAAATGTTAGATATGTAAAATATCTCTAAAATGTTTGCAAAGTTTTTCAAAATTACTAATGTATTAGAAGGCCTTGGAAAAGTAATTTAAATCTGAACAAGTTATGAAGATCCTAAGAGCTCTACCTGAGTCATAGCCCCAAAGATCATAGCTATTGAAGAAGCAAAGGATCTAAACATGTTAAGGCTGAAAGATCTTATTAGCTCTCTTATGTCTTCTAAATTGATAAAGAGAAAGTTCATAGCTATTGAACAATGATGATGAAGAAATTGCTTTGCTTACCCAAAGATTCAGAAAGTTCGTGAAAAAAGGAAAGAATTTCAAATAATTTAAGAAAAGAAATAGAAAGGAAAAGAAGAAGGAAATGACTAGATGCTACAGGTGTGGTGGATAGGACATATACAATCCTAATGTCTTATACCAAAAGAAAGCAAATCAAAAGAACAACAAGAGAAGAAGGACAAAAATGAAAATAAAAAATTTTAGAAGCCAAAAGGCAGAGGAATGTCCGTAAATAAGGAAAATATCTACAACAAGCAGCTCATCAAATGAAGATAATGAGGCAACCAATTGTGCTCGAATTGTTGCATGATAAGGATTGAGGAAGAAAATAATATAATCTGTCTCACTACAACTGAAGTTATAGATGGACAAACCACATCAACTAATTGCACCAGTAGTGAAGAGGTAACCTCCAAACTTAATCATTCTAATACCATGTTTATCTACTCCTCTATACATGATTGTCTCAAATGTGCTGAGTTAGATGAATTGCAACAACATATAATTCATTATATGAAGAAAATCAATAAGCTAGGCATTAAATTTATATTAAAGAAATGACAATGTGACTCAATTATTATTGTGAATGGAAAACTAGTTAAAAGAGTCAACCGCTTAGCAAATGAAAATAATGCCTTAATCGACAAAGTAGAAAGGCTAAAAAAGATAAATGAATCTTTAGTAAAATTTTCTAACCCAAGAGAAAGTACGAAAATATTTTTAAACATAACCACCCAAAACAACAAAAGAGGACTTGAGTATTCCACATTTGAGCAAGGTGAAAGCAGTAAATCAAATGTTTCAAAATTTGGTAAAAACCAAGCCAAGACAACACCTTTTCATAAACCAATAATGAATCATGTTACTTTGAAAAAAATACCAACTTGGGAACCACATAATACATAAAGCCTCACTCTAAGACTTCCAAGGACATACAATTTCTGCAACAAATTGGGTCATAAAATTTATCAATGCAAAATAAAGAAATTATGTGACCAAGGTGTCAAATTAGTTTGGATGCCAAAAAGCATTGGATTTATGTCTTCCAAAGTAGAGCAAAGTAAACTCCAACGGCTTACTAACCTAAATTGACCCATAAAATGGGTACCAATGAGATAAACTCTATGTGAATTTCTTTTTTATAGGTATATTTGAAAACAAAAGCCAACAACATATGGTTCATGGACAGTGATTGCTCAAGACATATGACGGGAGAAAGAGGACTGTTCCATAATATCAAACCATGTAGCGAAGGAACTGTTGCATTTAGAAACAATAAAAAATGTAAAATAAAAGGTAAAATAAAAAGTAAAGAAAATATTTATGGTATTTCAAATGCATGTATTGAGGATGTGCTATTTATTGAAGGACTCAAGCATAATCTAATGAGCATTAGTCAATTGTGTGACAAAAGTTATAAAATTATATTTGAATCCTCTATATGTAATGTTTTTAATGAAGATCGCGTAGTTTTTAGTGGAAAAAATATGAAAATATATATTTGGTTTCCCTTGATGAACTAGACGGACAATATATTATAGTCATTGATAATGATCCACAGGTTTGGCATAAAAGACTTGGACACATAAATATGTCAAACATTAAGACCTTATAGAAAAAGAGCCTGGTAGAAGGATTACCAAAGCTTAAATATGGCAAAGATAAAATTTGCAAAGCATGTCAACTATCCAAGCAGCCTAAATGTCATTTTTCTCTAAAAAAGAAATCTCAACGACTAGGTCACTTGAACTATTATTACACATGGATCTATATTGGTCATCCAACATCTTGATTCTTGGAGGGAAGAAGTATGTTTTTGTTATTATTGATGATTTTTCAAGATCCACATGGATACTTTTAACTAGCAAAGATGAAGCCTTATCAATGTCAAATTTGGTGCAAAGTGAAAAGAAAAATTAATCATATTTATTAGAAGTGATCATGGTGGTGAATTTAAAAATAAACAATTTATAGAATTTTGTAATAAAAAAGAATTTATCATATATCGTCTGCACTAAGGACTCCCCAACAAAACAGGGTAGTTGAAAGGAAAAATAAAACAATACAAGAGATGGCTAGACCTATGTTAAATGAAAGTAAATTATCCAAGGAATTTTGGGGAGAAGCTATAAATACAGCATGTTATGTACTAAATCGAGTTACCATAAGAGTAATCTTGAAAAAAACCTCATTTGAGTTATGGAAAGATAGAAAACCAAATATTTCATACTTCATGCTTTTGGTTGTATTTGCTATTTATTGAATAATGGAAAAACAAACTTAGAAAAATTAGATGACAAAAGTGATGAAGCAATATCTCTTAGATATTCATCAAATAGTAAAGCATATAAAGTTTTTTACAAGAGAAATCAAACAGTAGAAGAATTCAGAGATATTGTATTTGATAAATTTAATCGAAATCCCGAAAAGGAGGATGAGCTAAGTAATGCAGATGACATGTCAAAGAATCTCGAAAAGCTACATATAGAAAAGCAAGGGAAATTAGAATCAAAGCAAGAGCAATCCCTGGAAAAAAAAGATAAGTGAAGGTAATGACTCTTACAAACCTTCAAAGGATTTGAAATTCAAAAATGACTATTGAATTGATCAAGTAATTGGTAACATATATGAAGGAGTAAGAACTAGATGCTCTAGACATAACATATGCGAACACTTTGCTTTTGTATCTAAAATAGAGCCAAATTTAGTTGATCAAGCTCTAAGTGATGAAAATTGAATTATGGCAAAGCGAGAAGAGCTAAATCAATTTGAAATTAACCAAGTATAACACCTAGTTTCTAGACCCAAGGATTGCATAGTTATTAGTACTAAATGGGTTTTTACGAACAATTTAGATGAAAGTGAACTCGTGGTAAGAAACGAGGCTAGGCTTGTGGCCAATGGATATTCGTAAGAAGAATGAATAGATTTTGAGGAATCATGTGCTCCAGTGGCCAGATAAGAAGTCATACGCATCCTACTAGCTTTTTCTTCTCACATAAACTGTTTCAAATGGATGCAAAAAGTGCATTTTTAAATGGATACCTAAATGAGGAGGTATATGTCAAACAACCTCCTAGTTTTGAAGAAAAAGATCAATCCAAATTTGTTTTCAAGTTAACCAAAGCTTTTTATGGATTGAAATAAGCTCCAAGAGCATACTATGAAAAATTAAATAAATTTTTGATTGATCATGATTTTCAAAGAGGAAAGGTTGACACTACCTTATTTATCAAATACAAAGGAAAAGAATATTAATTGTTCAAATTTATATTGATAATATTATATTTGGTGTCATTAATGAAACTCTTTGTCAAGAATTTTCTAAGCTTATGTAGAATAAATTTGAGATGAGCATGATGGGTGAGCTAAACTTCTCCTTAGGCTACAAATTAAGCAATTAAGTGAACGATCTTCATAAATCAGTCCAAATATGTCAAAGAAATGCTCAAAAAGTTTGGAATGCAAAAGAGCATAGGAGTAAATACATAGGAGTAAATACACCTATGAGCTCGACTATCAAAATTGACAAGGATGAAAGAGGTAAAACAGTTGAACAAAAGTTATAAGAAGTGTGATAGGTTCTTTATTGTATTTAACTGCATCTAGACTAGACATATTGTTCAGTGTTGCATGTGTTCTAAATTTCGATCATGTCCCAAAAAATCACATTTAGCAACTATAAAAAGAATTTTTAGATACTTAATTGATACTACTAATCTAGGGAGAGTTCAACATTTGATCTAATCAGGTACTCGGATGCGTATTTTTTCAGTTACAAGGTAGATAGGAAAAGCACTAGTGAGACTTGTCAATTCTTTGGAAACATGATGGTCTCATGGTTTTCAAGAAAATAAACAAGTGTTGCTCTATCTACTACAGAAGCCGCATACATTACCGTCAGGAGTTGTTGTGTCCAACTGCTTTGGATAAGACAATGACTTAGAGATTGCGGGATAGATTACAAAGATATATCAATTAGATTTGACAATACAAGTGCAATACGCTTAACTAAAAATCTCATACTACACTCTAGAACAAAATATATAAATGTGAGACATCATTTCATTAGAGAACATGTTGAAAATCATGATATTTGTCTAGAATATGTTAAAATAGAAAATCAATTGCTGACATTTTTACAAAACCATTAGCAAAAAAATCATTTTACAAAATTAAAAATGAAGTAGGCATAATTGATATTGATTAATAAAGAGGAAATATTTTTGTGATATCTGTGGATGCTATGACTTGATGAATTAAAAAAAAAAGGAAATAATGCATACTATGATACTTGGGTTAGAGGAGCCTAGTCGACTCCACTCATCCCAAATCGACTTCAACGAAGTTGACTTCAAACTTGACTTAAAGCTCAAAGTTGACTCCGAGAAGCGGCATTTTGGCTACCTATTTAGGCGCGCGCGACCTTCTCTCCCATATGTCTCTCTCAATTTTTTTAAATCCTCTCAAGAGAAAATTTTCCTCCTTCCATCAATCTTGAAATCCATCTTAAACCTTCCCACATCAACCTTTCCATTAACTATGCTACCTAAGGCCATCTCAAAACCTAGCAAGCTATCCGTTTCTAGACCATGAAAATCAAATGCAGCTGAAGATGTACCTAAACGGCAACGAACACCATCTAAGAGGGCCCGGGAAGAGCCAATGATGTCCATGGGTCGTCGGGTCTGTTTTCAACAAGGTATCCCTCCACCTCCACACCTAGAGAGGAAGGAAACTTAGAATCCATTAATAGTATAGAAATTGGTGGAAAGCAGAAGGGAAACCCAACTCAAAGGAGGCAAGTACTCAAAATGTAAATAGAATATTTTAGGACTGAGCATCAACACAACAAATTCTATAAACACTTCTATGAAAGGAAGACTTTCTTACCCAAAATCATTGATTTTAAGCTTTTTCATGAATATAAGTTGCTATTGAAGAGTTATTAGAGTACCGAGGATGGACTAGGTTATTAAAAGAGGATAACAAGATTTATCTAGATTTGACTAGGTTGTTTTACTACTTGTGGGATCAAGAATACCTAAATACATATGTGAAAGGGGTGGAAATCAATCTAGGAACAGGACACAGAATCAACAAAAGAAATGTAATTGATCATATGACAAACATTTTGGGTGTTCCTCCTTTTGATGAACCACTCCCAGCAAGAATGACTCTCACCAAATGTACAATCAACTGACAAACAGTTATCAAAATTTTACACTATATAGACTTAGCTCCACAACTAAGGGTATTATGATTGCTCATAGCCTATTGCATCTATCCAAAAGGAGGAGGCCGAAACCAGCTCAATCATCAAGAGGCCGAAATTTTGTGGAAAGTGGCCAACTAGGTCAAAGTTAGTCTTCCTAGACTATTCCTGGAGGCCCTGGAGTTGAAAAAGGAGAATCCTAGGGGCATACTATCCTATGGCACATGGATCACCAAGATTCTAACACATTATCATGTCGACTTGGATAGGGATCCCTATGAGGTGTTAAAATCCACAAGTGCCATCAACCGTGTCTTATTGACCCGTATGAAGATTGACCTGGAGGCATTTAGAGCCGATTGATTACGGGATAAAATAGGAGGCGATTTTCAAGGCGCCCCAGCTCAACAAGTACCCCAAGCAGAGGAAGCTCAACCTAAGGGGGAAGATCTGCCTCGTCATGATCTCCACCCATCTCCACCTCCCACTCTTCCAGCTCCCACTTCTCCTGCATCTCATGGCTCTTGCTCCCCTCACAGATCATGAGCAACAAATCATTTTTCACATTCCCCAAATCAACCATCTACCTCTAAGACAATTCTTGAGTATTTACTAGTGTAATACCCCATTCCTAGAAATATTCAAGAACTAGTCAATGGGGTGCTACATAACCTAAGAAAAATTCGACGGCATCTCCCCATAACATACAAGGGGTAATATGGAATACATGACCTGATATTCATAAACATTTTAATTTGTAACATTCAATCCTATATTTATATGCTTGCATCTTCATATAATAAAGATATTCATATAAAAGCAAAATCATTAAATATTACCCTTACACAGTAAGCAAATATAATGATTATGCATATGTGCATCTATAGGGATTATAATCCAATCCGAAATACTAAATACATTATAATTGTCAAGGTGAATCTGCTTAAATAATTGTCTACATATATGATTATCAAAAAGAGCACAAATCTAAAAGAACTAAAATTAACATATTGCGTTATAGTCTCTCATGTTTGATCTTCAACTTGTCCCATCTTTAAGTTCCCCACCTGGCCTATGATTTAAAGGCACAATAACAAACGATATGAGTCTAAATAGACCCAGCAAGTAGATAGTGGTTAGCACAAAGTGGAAATAAGTATAATAATGGATGCTCAAGTAGTGATGAAGCTAATACATATGGGTCTAATACCTACTCCCAAGATCGTATGCATATAACTACACATAAATTGAACAACACAACCAATCATCTACTCATGTCCATCAAGGGGCCATGAACAACCCTCTCCTCTTATCAATCAGGGGTCATGAACAACCCTTTTACAACCACTATTTGAAATAACACATCATACTTAATAGACAAGGAAACATATCGCAAACCACGCATACAACATCAACACAATTCAAATTCAACATATAAATCTATCACATAAGCATTTTATCAAACACATGATAGGTGCGAAATGAAAGAACTTTTGATTCATACTCTCGTTTGGGGCAAATTAATTCACGTCACATTTCAACAATATAAAAACTACTAAGAAGTCTTTTACATCATAAAAATCGCACATTCAAAGCAAATTCCCCATGAGCCCTAACTGTTACGAACCCTATGCCTCATACCATGGAGTTGTCAGGCGCTACACATTCCCTCCAGTCTCACATCACGTTTAACATAAATTTTCATCACTAAATCGAGAAGGAGAGACATTTGGTTACCTTAACCGTGATTTCTCCCAAAACAGCTACCCTAGATGTGGATTGCAGAGATTTGGAGCCTCGAAACTTCCCAAACTAGGATCTATGACCTTTAAGGAAGTTGGTATAATTTTCCTCAAGAGATCCACAGGTGGTTCGAACTGAGTGGAAGAGAAAGAAGAGGAGGAGCGAAGAATCAAAAGAGGAGAAGAAGAAAACATAGTCGGGCACGAAATGGAAAAACGAAGCCCTAGAGCGCGGGCCGCTCTTGTTAATTGAACCCATTGAGTCAGGTTGGGGCATGGGGTCAGGTCCAATCGCAATTAATAATTTAATTTTCCGCTCCTACAACTTAATAATTAAAAATTTCTCCGGAGGCGCTGCCCCCTTCACCCCCGCAACTTGACCGGTCAGGTTGAACCCTGTACCTACTCTGAGAAGGGGAAAAACAGTTATAGTGCTCAACAATGACACACTAATCATACACATTTTAATTTATGCTCAGTATGCTAAGATCATAACACATGAATATATGCACTATATGTCCCCTAGATACCATATTTATATATGTTATGCATCCATTAACATTATAAACTCCTAGTGGCATGTTCATAAGTTATCTCATAAATAAATAATGGTTATAATGAAAATAAAATAAAATACCTGGTCCTTACAACAAGCCATGGATAGTCATATTTCTCAAGAACTAGGGGCTATCAACATCTCCCTTATGAAAATGCATGGTTGACAAGATAAGTTAGACAAAGAATTTACCGCCATCAAGTATCAACTTGTTTCTGGTAGTCGACGCGGCCGACGCATTCCGAGTCTACCCAATTTTGATCCATATTGGAGCTAATTTGTTCAGGCTAAACCAACTGTTTAAGCTCCATCGTCACTATTCTCCTCCGTATGCCCCTGTCCCATGCCTCCAACTTACCCACTCTCTTACCCTATATTAGACTTTGCTTTTCACAAATCTCGCTTCCCGTACTATCTTTTTTTAAGTTTGACAAAAAGGGGGAGATAGGCACAGATTTTTATTTTTCTTAGGTAGATTATATTTAAGCATTGCAATGCATTTTTGAAAATGACATATTATGAAATAGTGTTCTTAATCATGTTGTGTATATCCATGATTTGAATTGAATGAAATTTTACATATTTTGTGTGTTGAAATGTTGTGTGACTGATATGATTAAAAATTGAGAATCGAATGCAAATTGATAACTGACATGAAATACTTCTTAATTGATAAATGAAAGGTTTATCTAAAATTGGTTTTGCCAATCATCAAAAAGGGAGAGATTGTTATAAACATGTGGTAAATTAAGTACAATCCATATTTTGATAATTAACAACTCAATTTGAGAACTACTAATGTACTAATGTGGTATTAAGTGTTTTCAAGGAGTACAATATTCAAAGATCAAAAGCTTGGCAGGCCAAGTCGCAAGCCAAGTCGACTCAAACATCAACTTAGGTGAAATTGCATGCCAAGTTGACTTTAGCATCAACTTTGAGGCCCTACTTTTCGACAGTGCTGAAATTTGGACATCTGAGTAGACGAAGTCGTAACCGAAGTCGACTTCACTTGAGACTTAAGCAAAGTCACAATATCAAACCGACTCCATCTACGACTTGGGATATCTTAATCACATCTTCAAAGATTAAAGTAGAAGCTGACAATGTCAAGTCGTATTCTAAGTCGACCTCGTTATGCGACTTAGGTACAGTCGCACCTGAAGTCAACTCAAACTCTCGACTTGAATGGAATTATAGATCAAGATGTTCCTAAAAACTTTGATCAGAAAGATTAAGTCCAAATCATAAAACGATGACAAGCTTGAACCAAAGTTACATAAAGCCCTTATCAAAATGGTCGAGAAATATTGACCAAGCTCAAATATCAAGAAGAATGAATAGAACTCGAATACAAATGAAGATTTATACGCATGAATTATGAAGAGGCAAGGAAAGACAAACAAACAAAGAAGATCACATTGTGTTAAAGCTCCAAAAAAATCAAATAATTGGTGAAGTCGCAACACAAGTCGACTCCACTTGCGACTTGGGTCAAGTCTAAAGACCAAGTCGACTCAAGTTTGGAACTTGACAGAAGAGCTAAAGATCAAAGTCACATCTGATGTCGACTCCAGTCTGCAACTTGAATGAAGTCGCAATCCAAGTCAACTCCAACTACGACTTGAATCGCAATGATCAGAAAAATTCAAACATTGGCGCATTAAATGCACACCACCTACCTCCAAACGTTCGAATTTACTCTCCCTTATTTAAGACACCTCAAATGAACGAGAAATGGTAGAGAGATAGCATTGATTGAGTTTAACCTCTTTATTCTCAAGCATTTATGTGATTTAAAGAAAGTTTTCAAGAAGAACTCGGAGACAAGCTACTAGTGCTGAACTGCTCCATCATCAACTCCTTCTTTAAGTTCTTCTATGCACAGAAATTTGTCTCTACACATACTGTAAAGTGTAGTATCATTTTTACTTTATTAATCATTTGCATTCCACTTGGTTTAGTATTGGAGACTAAGACCAAGTGAAGGCAAAATGGCGTGTGATTGGAGTATAACTCGTCACCTACTTATGCTAAGTCTGTATAAAGCTCCCTAGAGCTGAAATCTAGAAGAGGGCAAGAGCTCTATTGTATTGCTATTTTATTTAGTAGAATTCAAGACACTAAAGTATGTTCTTGAAGAAGTGGAGTAGGAGGGTTGTCCTGAACCACTATAATTTCTTGAGACTATTTTAAATTGCTCTTATATTTCACATTTTTCATTCGAGGAGATTAAAACTCTCAAGGGGTTAAGTTTTTTAATTATAAAAGAATTTTTCAAGTACCCAATTCACCCATTGTCTCTTAGGTTTTGTCACAAACTTAGGATAAATAGATATAAATGCTAATATTAGATAGATTATAATTATGCTAGCCTTACTAGTTTTATTTTATATTACTAGTTTAGACTTTATACTATTTTGGGCTTGCTGGCACCCTAAGTAACTATAATTATAAATATATTAAAGCTTAATGAAAGAATCATATTGAGCTCTTTCAAAATTCTTTTTATATATTAAAGCTAGACCTATGTCTGCTTGTATTTATCCCTATTTATAGTAAAGTCTTGATTCAAAGCATCTGATTGCATTGAAATTTTAGTGCAACTAGGAGCAAAACTAATTTTTATTCTTTTTTGAAATTTTTGTACAACTATTAGTCTAGGCATATTCAACTCATGTATTAAATTTTACCATTTTTAGAGATGTGTATATTTTTTATTTTTAAAAGGAGTATTTTGGTCATTTAAAAATTACAACATTTGTATATAATACCCTTATTTCTAAAAATTAAAAATATGTATAAACATCTGGAAAATGGAAAAACTTAAGTTATATATAAATACACTTAGATTAACGATTTTATTAAAAAAATTTAAATAGATTTCACACTTGGTTACACTAAAATTTCATTGCAACTGGGTGCTTTTAAACACAACTCAATATAATATGCCTCAATATATAAATCAATATACTATATGTCAACATATCTAACTCAAGACATGAGGGGGATTGGTAGTGGCGAGAAAATCCAACATTGTTAAGAGACTTGAAGTCTTCTTGATTTATATGTGTGAGAATAGCTTTTTTAACATGGATTGGATAGTAGAGAGAGGGTTTGGATGGTCCATCTTTTATCTAATAAAAAAATGTTTTTAAATTTGCTAGTCATTTTGGGATAGAACTGACCCATTAATCAGTATAACTCGATATTCCAACTGTGGGAAATTGGGGAATACAAAAGAGTAACATTCAAAAAGAGTAACGATCCTATTCATCGGAGCACACTTAGCTTCAGTGCACTTGAGTTCCAAAACTCATTTTTAGAATTTTTTATATAACTATTAATCTAAGTTTGTTTAACATGTGTATCGATTTTTACCATTTTTGGAGATTTATAATTTTATAAGAATTAAAATTATGAAAATAGCCATTGATTTTAAAAAATCTAAAAAATCTATAAATCTTCAAAAATGGTAAAAATTGATACAAGTGTTAAATACATTTAGATTAGTAATTATATAAAAACTAAAAAATGGGTTAAATATAACGATTGTGCTAAGCCTATGTGCACCCCGATGCATTTACACAACTACCTTAAAAAAAAGCAATTATAACGGATTTGGGTATGTTAGAAACTAGTAGTAAAAGTTGTGAGTATAAAGAGAATTTACCCATTAAAAATTGAAAAAATTTGGAAATGGAAAATCACATGTCATCTTTAACACATGTCATGTCTTGACATGCCTTAGACTTTTATATAATCACTATAATAGAGCTAGAACTTGATAAATGAATTGCCAAAATTGCTAGCATGTCATTAGTTTTCCCAAAATTGCAAGTATATCTACGTATTTTGCCTAAAATAGCTGGCGTGTCATCTTCATTAGGGTTATGTGGCTGCTCTTAAGAAAATGACAAAATTCCCATTGAAATTTTAATGCACATTTATTGAATTGATTATATTTATTTTTTATTATTTAAGCATTTATCGAATATTTTATTCTTTAAAAAGACATTTTCTTTTACAACATTTTTTATAATCTTTGCACAAGTGAATAATTTTAATTATTTTTATCATTTTCATAAATTTTTTAAGCATCAACAACGTCATCCTAACAAAAGTGATACGTCCACAATTTTAGGCAAGCTAACAAATGTGATATGTCCACCATTTTAGCTATCCAAACTAGTAATTTTTTGAAAACTAATGACATTCATGCAATTTTCCCACATTGTATAGATGCAAATGTAAAAACTTCATTCACTTTAATACATCATTCACTGTTGAAATACTAACAATAAAAATTGCATAAAAGCTAATGTGGATGTTCATAGGAAGGATGCTCGGAATATTGAATTTTTATGGTTGTGGCCAGGGATGCAAGTAGGTGTGTCATGGAGCCTTTGATAATGTAGGCAGACACCTTGTTATTGGAAATGGATTGGATGATCAAGATGAATCATATAGACATGGTAATGGAGGGTGACTCTTTGTTACTAATCAATATCCTTAAGGGCTTGCCAACTGGGCGTCATCCTAGTTGGTGGCAATGCAATTTCACGTGCTATCACAACCATGTTCGAAACACAGCGTGTGTAGTTGGTGTGGGATTTTTATATTCCTTTGTATGTGTCCCCCCAGTGGTGGGGATATTTGTTGGAAACAATGACTCAAAACAAAATAAATTAACCAAATTGTAAGTTTTGATGATTAACAAGAACTAATTTGAGATTAAGAAGAATACTAATGCGTTTGCCAAGTGTTTAAGGAAA
>JAXCLR010000050.1:29080966-29094967 GCA_035584095.1 Annona squamosa | reverse complement strand
ATTTGAACGCTATAGAAGTGGTTGGCGCGCAATAAATGTTCCAACGTTCAAAAATTCGAACGTTGCTTCCCCAAGTCACAGGTGGAGTCGACTTCGTCTGCGACTTGGCTTCCCAAGTCGCAACTGGAGTCGACTTCGTGTGCGACTTCAGTTCCACATTTTCCAAGTCTGAGTCAAAGTCGACTTGGTTTCAAACTTGACCTCAAGTCGATCTTGGAGTCAACTAGGGTTACGACTTGACTCGTTCTTATGCCGAAAACAGTTTTATCTTTGTTAGATTCCCTTTAGCTTGCTTGTCTTCTTTCCTTCAATGATATTTTGTAGACCTTGTGAAGCTTGAAAACTTGTATGGTTGATTTTGCCCTTGATTCACTAATCTTCATATCTTGAATTTCTTCAACTTGAAATATGCTTGGAGCTTTGACTTGGACTTGAGAGACTTAAGTTGATAATGAGCTCATACCCTTGATTTGGATTTGAGAAAACTCAAGTTGATTCTTGGAATGAGCTTTAATCTGCATCTTTGAACTTTAAAAACCTTAAGTTGAACTTGGGGTCGACTTCGTCTGTGACTTCACCTAAGTCGCAATTGGAGTCGACTTCGTCTGCGACTTCACCCAAGTCGCAACTGGAGTCGACTTCGTCTGCAACTTCGGTATTTTTCTGCCCCAAAATCAACTCTGGAGTGATTTTGCCGTCTCAAGTCGATGCTGGAGTTGACTTCATTTGCGACTTGGCTTCCTAAGTCGCAAGTGGAGTCGACTTGGCTTGCGACTTTACCTGCTCTTCTTCCATTTTCAAAACTGGTCGTGGGGTTCATTTTGGAGTCGAGGATGGAGTCAACTTTAGGATCGACTTGGCTATTTCATTCCTTAAAACATTCAACAAACTCATTAGTATTCACTTTATACTCAAATTTAACTTTATTAATCATCAAAACTCATGCTTTGGTCAATTTGTATTGTTTTAAACATTGTTTCCAACAAATGTCTCTTCTGGAGTCAGTCTATGTACCGTTTAAAAGCCTGAGCAGACATGAACTTGTTGGCATCGAATTTCAAGGGCTCTTATACTTTCTTCCTCTTAGCCGATGATGATGAAGCCATGTCTCAAGTAATCTTTTCAATGACAAATCCAAAAACAGCCAAACAATCCAACCTCCACAGATTGCACCCAAATCAATCCACACACAGTCACCAAGCCGACCTCCACAAAACCAACCACCAAAAACAAAAATCACTAAGCAATTCAACTGCCCAAGCTAATCTCCAATCTGCCGACCAATCCATAAATCTAATCCAAACTTCCACCTGAACAATCACCAAGCACATTCAAAGCAATTGAAATGCACCAAAAATGGAGAAATTTTTACCCACAAAAGCTTTTTGCCTGAACCTAGACCTGCTGCTGTTTTTGCACTAGCGCCGGGGTGTGAGGGTAGCAGCGGCAGACGGAGAAGATGATAAAAGTGGGGCTCAAAATGGGGAAAATGATAAGAATCCCAATGTAGGTTTGGAGCTTAGGATTTGGTGATGAAAAACCAAAGTTTTGAATGGATTTGAGTGGATCTAAGCAAGGAGAAAAAAAGAATGAAATGGAAAATGGAATGGATGAAATGGGAGGATAATTCCTTAATGAAATGTGGTTGGATTTGAGTTGAAATGGCTTGGAATCAATGGAAGATTGATTGGAGGAGAAAAAGAGGGTTTTTCGGTGTCGGGGCATGGGGTTTAGGGTTTAGAACCCTAACCCCAAGCTTTATAGGGCGTCTGGTCGCGCTGTCCAAGACCAGGCGCTAGTTCTTCTTCCGTGTTCTTCGGGTTCTTCATCATGGCACCAGGGCGCTGCCATGCGGCACCTAGGTGCCAATTTCTTTCATCAATTTCTTTTACAATTTTTTCTCCTGGCTCTTCCAAGCATGATCTTTGTGAAATTATGCTCCAAATTATTTTCCTAAAAATAAAATTAAAAACCAAAAACAAAAACAAAAATGCGAATCAAAATGAGTAATGGGTTGCCTCCCATTCGGTGCCAAGCTTAACATCCTAAGCCCGACGTTCCTGCTGCTTAATCTTCCTTCAATTTCACCACCTCGAACTCCCTGCCATTCGGACTGCAACATGGATTCTCATATCTAATCCTAGCCCCCTTCAAGTGGCTCAGTTAATTTTCTATAAAGACTATATAAGCATTCAACAGGGTTTTGAATGGATAATGGTTCCAAGGTTTTACATTGGTCCAGTGAGCCATGCCAAGTTTGACTTTTCAACCGGTAGAATAAGGGCACGTGGATATGAAACTGTTGAGTTTTCTTAATTGTATCCCTATCTAATCCGTTAATGGCTTTATCTCCCATGTCTTGGCTTTCTACCGGCTCAGTCAATCATTTGAGCCCGATGTGATCAACGAGTTGGTCTTCAGTATCAGCAAACAACTTGCAGTCCTTATTTTCAGTCTTCTCCAGGTGCTTCTTAATACCAGTCGAGGAAAACTTTTGAACCTTTGAGTTGACCATATCAATCATTAAATAATCCTCGGAATTGGTTGGGCACTGTATTGCCTTGAGCACATTAAACATGACTTTTTCATTTTGCACCTGCATAGTTAATTCTTCGTCTCAAACATTGATTATTGCATTGCCCATTGCGAGGAAAAATTGATCGAGAATAATTGGCACATCTTGATCTTCTTCATAATCCAGGATAATAAAATCAGCAGGAAAGATGAACTTGTCCACCTTGACAAAAACATCCTCAATAATACCTTCCGGATACATAATAGATCGATCCGCCAATTGCAACGTCACTGTTGTAGATCGGGCCTCCCTGAGGCCCAATTTTCTAAAAATCGACTTAGGCATGAGATTAATGCTGGCTCCCAAGTCACATAGAGCTCTCCTGAAGTATTGGTTTTCAATTGTGCATAGGATGGTGAAACTTCCTGGGTCCTTGAGCTTAGGAGGTAGCTTCCTCTACACCTTAGCTCTGGTTTCCTCTATTAACGCCACTGTCTCGAATTCTATCAATTGCCTTTTCTTCAATAGCATGTCTTTCATAAATTTAATGTAGCTCAGCATCTATTCCAAGGCTTCAACAAGCGGTATATTGATATGCAGCTGCTTTAATACCTCTAGAAATTTCTTGAATTGGCCTTCATGTTTAATCTTTGCAAATCGCTGAGAAAATGGGGAGGCGGCCTTTGATTTGTGGCGATTTCAGCATCCGATTATTTCTGGGTAGTATCTGGTTCTTTTGGCTCCTGTGACTGCTAAATTAGAGGATTTGTGGGCTTAGTTATCGATTCTGGTGGAATTGGATCAGGTAACTGCTTCCCACTACACAGCGTGACTGCTTGGACCTGTTCTTTGCCTTTTCCGTTCAGATTTTGCTCGGTGTTGCTCGGCAATGAACCATGAGGTTGGTTATTCAGGGCCGAGGCCAGTTGGCCTATCTGAGCTTCTAAGTTTCTATTCGTCGTGATCTGGGATTGCATGAATTGCATAAAGAGATTTTCCACATCCGATTTATTCTCTTCTCGCGATGGTTGGTTGAATTGCATTGGTCTTGCTGGTTGTTGCTGCGGGGGCTGCCGCGAGAATCCGAGTGGCTGGTTTGGCCTTGTTTGATTGTTCCATGAGAAGTTGAGATGATTTCTCTAGCCTGCGTTGTAGTTGTTTCCATATTGATTTGCTGGATTTCTTTGGAAATTTCTATGTAATTAATGGACTTTGGGTTGGAGGCACATTCATCACTAGGATGGCCGAATTCACCACACCATGTGCAAATTTGCTACCGTCGACTGCTATGGTGTAGACACCCCTAGCGCACTGACGTTGGCTGGCCTAACAAGTTCTGAATCTACTGAGATAAAGCGTTGATGTGGGCCTTAATTGATTAAACTACGTCTAGTTGGAGTAGACCCCCACTTCGACTTTTATTAGATGTTAGTTGATAAGTATTGGCCGCCATATTTTCGAGTAGGGCGTACAATTCTCGATAGCTTTTCCTCAGCAAAGAACTGTTTGTAGAAGAATCCACCGTGTGTTGGGTGGAATCCTAGAGACCATTATAAAAAATTTGTATTTGAACTCACGTAAGAATTCCATGATGCAGGCATTTTCGAAGCAGGTCTTTGAAGTGATCCCACACCTCTAATAGGGTCTCCTCTTCATGTTGCTTGAATGAGACTATGTCCATTCTCAGCTTGGCTAGCTTGGCAGGCGAAAATATTTTTCTGAGAATTTTGAAGCCAAGTCATTCCATGTGTTGACAAAGTTCGGGGGCAAAGAGTCTAACTACTCCGAAGCTCTATCCCACAGAGAAAATGGAAAAGTTTGAAGCCGCATTGCCTCGTCGGAGACTCCATTCTGTTTGAACATGTTCATAATCTGCGGGAAATTTTGCAAATGGCGCTGTGGGTCTTTAGATGTGAGCCCTCCAAACTACCCAATGGACTGGAGCATCTGGAAAATCACAAGCTTGATCTCGAAATTGTTGGTGTCGATAGGAGGAGGTGTGATGTTTGTCTGAACAACATTTTGGCCAAGCATAATGAGATCCCAAATGGGTTGGTCCAAATCATCTTGAGGTAGATGATTTGGAATCTTGATCTTTGGTTCCCCTATTGGTTTGTGTGAACGTTCTCGTCTTGATTCTCGATGCACTCCATAGTATGCTGTTAGCTCCTAGCTTCCTTGCTCTTACGACACCTTCTCAAATAAATTCGTTCGATTTTCGGATCAAAAGGAATACAATCTCCTTTCCGGCTCTGCCTTCGCGCATGCAATACAAGATTAATCTGCAAAAACCAATTCAATTGAACTAGAAGAAAAAAATCTAGACTAAAAGAAATTATGAAAATAAACTATGCTACAAAATTATACAAGAAAGCAATAAAACTAACAATAATTGGCTAAACAATTCCCCGACAACAGTGCCAAAAACTTAATGAGTTGTGTATATGTCAATTAAAATGCTCGCTATTTATGCAAGTATACGTGTCGTGTCAAGTAATAAAGTGTGAGTAGAGTATTGTTTCCACGAGGAATTGTTAACCTAAATTATTAATTAGTTTGGTTGCTTTCGATGGGTAGAAAATTCTGAATTTATGAATTAAACTAAAGCTAACAACTGCACTAAGAAATCAGAGTAGAGTTCATAGAACTGCATGGATACTAGAAACGGGTTTAATAATTAGAGATGACAGATGGATAGCTTGGAATCCTTGAATCTAAACTATAACGCATTGGTTCTTTTTAATTGTATTATGTATAAATTTACTTGCCCGAGTTCATTAATCTCTATATATGTCTTCCAACATTATATAAAGCTAATTCCACCATATTTAATTGCTATGTTTTCATGTCATTAAATAAAGTGAAATTGATAAGTTCATAACCTGTTTAATGATTACACTGGATTTAACGATATATTCCTATCCGTTAAACAACTCTCCCTAACAAAGAAGAAACTTATGCCTTGCACATGGACCAGCAGAAATTTTCCTCTTCCAAGGATAAATCAAGCAATTAAATTATCTAACAAGGTAGCTAATCTTGCAAAAAGCATTAAATCCACACATGCAAAGGTAAATCATACACAATTATATATAAAATTAAATATTCATTCTTGAAATTTAAAGAACCAAAAATAATATAGTTTAGAATTCAATTCATCCTAACTATCTATCTAATGGAGGTTTAGTTCAAAAACATGATCTCAACATTCATTACATCCATATAAAGAGTATCAATGAAAGTAGAGAAAGAAAATTAGAAAGAAATAAAAAAATTATTTTCCGGTGGCTTCCACCAAAGGGGTTGAATCCTCGCTTTGTTTCTAGGCTCTCTCCTCTCTCTCTTTTTTTTGTGCGTGAACCTCCTAGGATCGATTTATAGAATCACGTTGCACAACTTACACACTGAAATTTGCGCATACGGATGTGTATTGGTGCCTATGCGCCAACTCCCTTAAAGTAGTATGACTTGTGGCTTCAAAAACCCTGTTGTGCTAATCTGCATGTTGGTAAGGTGGCGCCTAGGTTCCAACTCACTGGAAGCTATGTGTTTTCTAAATTTTTCTAGGGTCCTGGCAAAGGCATGTAGGGTGGTGCCTAGGCGCCATCCACTTCCTTGTGACTTGGTGTCAATCTACATTCCACTCACCCGCATGCTTTCATATGTCTCGTTCTTCCTGCAAAAAATGGAAAAACTAAGTAAATTGACTAAAAATGCCTAATTAATGCTAAAAATGTGCAAAAACTAAATAATGTTCATAAAATGCAAAGTGAGTAGAAATTAAGCTAAATGAATGCAAACTAAGCATAATATCTTGGACAAACACTCAAATAGAGTCTGAAATGGGTCATGATAACACGTATTTTTACGAGTTATTAATAATTATCTAATTTAAATGGACCATATTTTGTCATGTCATTAAAGAATATAAATATGTATTTAATTACATGCTAAATGATGTCACAAATGGGGCCCACAAGGCTGGAAAAATCCAGCCATATATGTAATTCACGTCCACATGTGTAAAGGGTTGAGAGAGAAAATTTTCGAGGGGTAAAAGCCCCTAACTCCAGCTGTGCACGACCCCACATTCCAACAGCAAGGAAAGCAAGAGAAAAGAAGGAAAAAAAAAGGAAAAGGGGGAAGAAATAAGAAGGATTCAAGATAGTAAAGTGGAGTTCAAGTATGACTCAATTCATGTAAGTATACCCTATGATTTGAGTACTTTAATTTTACAATTTTCACCTCAACTTATGGGTCATGGATTTGATTCATATTGAACCCTCAAAGCATGATTCATGATGCCCTTGATTAGAGTATTAATTAAGGTTTGAATGAAAGGAATGGATGCATGGGTTCAAGAGGTTGGAAATGGTGATTAGGGTTGAAAATGGGTTGATAATCATGAATGAAATTTCCTTAAACCTCCATATGATGTTGCTGTTTTGATGATTAATCATGATTAAATTATGATTCATGATTTAAAAATTACATATGTTGATTTGGGCTTAAGTTATGAATTTTAGAAAGGATATCAATTAGGGTTACAAGTATGACCCAATTTTCATGTTTATATGTTAAAAATGATATGTGAATGAGCCCAAAAAAATTATGGATGTTATGGAGGGTAAAATACCCATGTTTAAGGTACTTTGAGTGTCCAAAATGGTTTAAAAAGATTAGCCCTAAATCAGATTTTATGGGCATATGTTTGGACACATCAAAACGGGTCAAATGGATACCTAAAACGTGTATGGATATTACTGTTATGCAAGAAAACGAATTATGAAATTTAAATATGTATTAATACCCTAAATTTGGGTTAAGGAAAGTCAGACTAGTTGCTGGAATTAAGTGATTAAAAATCTATTTTGATTTAAGTGTCAAAACAGAAGTTGAAATGGTGAAAAAACGGGTTCTAATGTTGCTATTTTGGAACCCTAAGATGAATGGATTAAAATTCTGAAATTAAATCCTAAATTATAGGTTAATTAAGGGGTTTAATCATGCTGATTAAAGACACAAGTTGCTGTGTTGAAAGATTTTAAGAAACACGTGAATTATGTGTTGTGAAATTGACATATGTGAAGAGATAGACATAATAAAATGATAAATGGTTTATGTGAGATATTAAAATGAAAAAATACATGAAAATATGATGAAACACATGGATGATGTTTTTGTTTGGATAATCTCAAATTTTGATATTAATATATGAAGTTTAGGACATCCATTAAGTGCTAAAGAATGATAAGTAGAACTTTATGTGTTATGGTATATGGGAATGGTACCCTAAATATGGGTATTAAACATATGGTGAAATGAATAGTATGTGCACAAGTTATGATGTGCATGTACACCCGACTTGGAATTCAAGTGGGTTGTAAATGTTAATGGAAATGAGATGGAAAACTAAGTTGAATGCAAGCAAAAGAAAGTATATGAATGCTATGTTATTCTTATATGTATAGGCAAAGGCAAGGGATAAGTGAAATGGATACCGACGCAAGCAAATTTTCTAAATGATTTTGGTTTTCATTACAAGGTATTTAAGGATGGCCATTCCTTGTCTAAATGTGTATTGAAATGTTATTTCTATTGAAATAAGTGATTTGTTTACCGTTAGCAAATGTTTATGAAAGATGATGAAGAATGGATTTACATGATATTTCTTTAAAACAATATTTAAAAGGGATGGTGCAAAGAATTCTTTACATGAGAATGACAAATTTTATGTGTAAGAGGTATATAATGTCAGGGTGACAAAAGTCATATATGGAATGGAAGTCAAGTAGGTTAGTTGAGGTAGTAAGTGGACAAGGAGTCCCCCTTGACGTTGCCAAGTCAGAAAGGACCGGTGAAGTAGGCTAATCGGGGTAGTAAGTGGACAAGGAGTCCCCTGGACGTTGCCAAGTCGGAAGGTCCGGCATCAAGGATGGAAAAAATCATGCTATTAAGGAATGTTCCCCGTGCTAGCATACCGTCACATGAAAGATAATATCATAAATGGAAATGATAAATTTGCACATCCAATGTTTATGAAATGCCCAAAAACTGGGATTTACGAATGGTTTATATGAATGATTGTCATGAATGGTTTATGAAAGGTTTATGAAAAAGTTTCTGCTCCGCAGATAATTAATCACTTATGAAGTGTCTCTACTACATGAAGAGAAATATTTTTAAAGAATGTTGCCTTCAAAGTAAATTTGCCTGAAAAATATACAATTTTCTTATTGAGTTGAATTTCAACTTACGTTTTGTTTTCCAAACCCAAAGACATGTGAAATAAAGGAGGCAAGGAGCACAGGCGGAGATTCAAAGATGAACGAATTTCCATGAGTACCTGAATATGAACCTAAGGGTTAAATGGTTGTATGAATGTAAACAATTGAATTGTTATTTAATATTGTAGAAGAATTATGCTATGTTTTATGCATATGGATTGGTGAAAATTTTGCATGTGTAAAAGCTAAGGCATAATATGATTAAGTATGGAGGTTATGAAATGATATGTGTAATTCTTAAATGATATAATGGCCTAAAATGACATTTGATGGAAATTGAACGTATAAATAATGTAAAATCCTAAGGAATTAGGATTAAGTAGATGAATATCCAATAAGAACCTGCTGCGTGATCAGGCCAATAATCCTAATTTACATTACCAATCGATAAATCTTGAGGTAGGGATATGATGTTCGAGCTGAGGTGCCACAATTAAGCTCCTCTTTGCATCATATTTAACATAAAAATGTAAATATCGGGTAGTACATGAAACCCTAAGTTCCATTTTTGCTAAAATCATTAATGTATAACCAAATCAACATGTGTAACCCATAAGAACATGAATCATGTCCTAATTATCATGATTAAACCAAACGGCAACTTATTTTAGGGTTTTAAAAATTTCAAGATAGATTTCATCTAAAAAATCAACCCTAACATCCCCTTTAACCCTCTTGAATCCTTGATTTCATTTATACCATTTCAAATATCATTCAATACCTTAATTAAAGGCAACATATCTCATCCTTTAAAGGTTCATTATGAACTATATTCATGACTCATAATTTGAGGAAAGAAAACTTAGTTTAGAAAATCCAAAACTCAAGGTATACTTACTTGAATCTAAGCTACTTTGATTCCAAACTTTCCCAACTTGAATTCCCTTCTTTCCATCCTTCTTTTCCTTCCTTTTTTTCCCTTCTTCCTTGCTAGATTGGGCATGTCCAAGGGTTGCTCGTTAGAAAATTTTCTCCTCTTGAGTTTCCCAAAAGTGGACGTTCCATATGGGTGCCCAATTTTATAGTTTTTTCATCTTGTGGGGCCCACTTGCCACATCTTTAGATAAGGTAAATCAATGTTTACTTATCCCTTGATGCCATGGCTAATTTATATCAAAGTAAAATATGCATGTACCATTTATCAAAAATCATCAAATCAAGCTCGTTTATGGACCATGTTGCTGTCCACAACAGCCCATTTTGGCATTTTTTGCCTCAAAATTCCACTCTTTTTAATGCTCCATTACTTACCCTAGGTGTTTAGCTACCTAGATGCATATTTAGCAAATTTCAAAAATCCAAAAATCCATGCATTATCCCCCTTGGGTGTCCCCCTTGCTTGACACCACTTCTATGCCTCATTAAGTTATACCATGCCATTTAAAACCAAGCATTTAAGCTCTTGATTTTCCATAGATTTTAGCCTTTATGATAATTCATAAAATCCACTTGGAATTGCCTCCCTTTGACACCTCATATATGCCATTAAATAATGCATTTAATCCACTTGGTTTCACATAAATGTTATGGTACTTTTGGGTGCACAAAGTCAAAGTTACTCACCTTTTTTCAATTAAGTATATTTCCATGGTAATTAGCTTAATCTAATCCTTTCATAGTGTTAATCTTATAATTTTATGCACTTGTTTTAAGTTTTGTCTTAATAAGACTTTTCTACGTCAAGTTATAATCATTTGAAATTATCCTTTGAGTGTGAGATGAAAATAAATAATTATCATCTTAATCCCATCACAATTTTCTTAATCCATTCCATTCATAAGGTTGAGCCAAAAGTCATGAGCTTATCTTTCAAATGTCATTTCAATTCGCCTTATAGGCATCGAATTATGAATTTTCTACATTTTCCAACTTAATTCCATATTTCTCATTTCAATTTTCATAAATTAAATCATGATAATTAAAATAATTATTCATGACACATTAGCATTTTATAATCCTCATTAAGTCTCTTTAGTTATATTAACTTACATTGGGCTACGACGATTAATCTTAATTTCAATTTTTTATCATAACCCTAATTGCAAAAATTCATCAATTCATAAAAACATCCATAAATAAAACCAACTCATACATAAATCATGATTACAGTTTAAATGCACTTATATAAGCCCTACTTGGGTTTGGGTACTACAGTACCTACATACAAATGTCCAAGCCTCAACTTTGTTACTTAATCCAATTGCTCTAACTTCACCCAGTCAAACGAATGATTGCAAATAGCTAAGAGCATGGAGCCTTAATGCTCCATAGAGCATGTGAATGAAATCCTTTAATAAATATGTTATAAATAATTTAGGTTAAGATTTTTTAAATTGATTAAAGCTATGGCTAGGCACACGCCCATACAACCCAATTCAATTACACATCTTGCCCAATTTTTGAAATTTGGGTGGTATGGAAGGTTATAAATAGGTTCTAAATTTGGGAATTGCGACTTTTGGGATGTAATGAGATTTCAACATGTTCGTACAACTAGCCTAGAATGGGAATTCAACATATTCACACTAGCCTAGCTAATGAATTTAAAAATATTAAAGAAATGATAATTATACATGTCTGTTTAGAACTTCAGAGAATAAGAAAATTAATGATGACATTTTAAATTATTAAAATCTTTATCATATTTATTACCTAATTTTTATTACATCATCAATTGGGCTATGCCTTGTTCACATTTATTATTGAATTAAGGTAATTGATATGTTAGCGAATAAATAATTATGAATAGCTGTCTCATTTCATGAAATTATATTTTAAAGAGATTTTCATTTAAAGATTTTGCAACGTCTAACATTGTTGCTAATTATTTATTTATTTCAAGAGTATGCACTAATTTCATAATTTTATCATTTAAATGTGAATAAATAGATGTTTGGTCAATAAAATGGAATAAAATAAGGATAGGATAAATTGAGGATATTTGTTGGTGATTATAATCTTTAGCTAAATTTATTTGATGAATTGATGGCCCAAATTACATCTAGTTTGGCTTACATGAGTACGTAAACCCACGGCACCGCCAAAGTACAAGCTTCTGTACTCCAGCATCTTCTTCCCAAAGCAATCGAGCAAGTAGCCATGGCTATTGTTCATGGACCCTTGTAGATTTGGTGCCTAGGTCTTCCATTCAACAATCCAAACCTTTCTATGGATAGACAACAAAAACCCATTAAGTTTGGAAGTATTCTCTTCTTCGACACCATCAGATTCGATGGCCATCCGGCCATCTTCAACGAACTACTGCCGACCATGCAATTAGATTCAAATCCTCGATGGCAAGGCATCCACCTGCACAAGAATTAAAATGGAGAAAGAAAAACGTTCCCCAACTCTGATGGATTGTCTGAGAAAATGATTTGGGTATAGACTGTTGAAAAGTGGAAAGATCAGACGACAAGAAATTTCTTAGTCACTATATGTTCGTTGCGATTGAGGCAAGTCGTGAAGTGAAAATCGACACACTATCTTCGGATTTAGAGACAATGCCACTGGATTTGGAATAGAACACCTACCTACTATGATTTGCTCGTCGGATGAGTTGGAAATCTACTATTGTCAGAATCATTGAAGATAAAAAATAATATAAAGAAAAAAGAATCATTGAAGATGATGCTGGGTCTACTAACAGCAATGAGACTGGCCCGATTTGGGAGTTACAGAAGACGCCAATTAGGGAATATGTATGGGTTCTCGAACAATAACCATGGAAATTACGCTAGGCCAGATGATTGACCGAGGGCAGCGAGGCTTCAAGGAAAGTAGTGGGGCTGGCCGCACATGGATTCACAGGAATAAATAGTGATGACGAGGATTAATCCGATATCAGTGCGACGGACAATTTTTGAATCGGCCTCCTTTTTCTTCATCCATTGATCGATTCGTCTTCTCCTGTTAATCTAGTTCCTCCATTACTCGATTCGTCTTCTCCCTTTAATCTTCTTCCTCCATTACTTGATTCCGTGTATCCTAGAGACGGGTGGAGAGGAGCAAAACAACGATGGAGATTTTTTTTCCGTGAGGCAGAATTTTCTATCTTACTGGTATTTTGGTTTTTCGAATCAAAAAATGGTTATCCTGCAAAAATTGCACCAGATGAAAACGCGTAAATGCTATTTGTCAAATGGACGGACAAGAGGGGGAGCGCATATGTGGATGGTGAATGCGCACTGCCATCCTAATCTGTTTATAACATATTTAATAAACCAGTTGATGGATTATTTAATGAGTTTTCTATATATGTTGCAAATAGATAAAAACAAGCTAATTGAAAGTCTTGATAACCGGAAAAAAATATATGGATAACTTAAAACCATATATGAGTTTGGAAACAAATGCTACAATATAAACATCTCTTTAAAAAATTTACCTAATCTAGTACAGCGCCTAACTGTTCTTGTTCTAAGATGCAAATAATATTTTATTTCAATTTAACAACTAAATTAATATAAATATACATTTGTAAAACTCAAACATACACTTAGTATAAGGATGCATCAACCAAGACTTTCTATTATCAAATAAATTTAAGTAATCATACTTCAAATTTCATATAATAAAGTAAGGGATATCTCTTTCACACCATCCTTAATGGATTATAAATTAGTTAAACAAGTTACTAAACAAGTTGACAAAGCATAAACTATTAATTCAAAAATCTCAATTCAAATTTATTTGTGAATGGATTGCATGGACGACTTCGTTGGTCTTGAGTCATTAATATGTCTAGTTAAGGTTGTTTTAACAGGGATCAAGAAGCCAATACTTCTCAATGATCAACCACGTGGTCTCTAAAAAGAGAATGCCATCATATACAAGATGGGAAATCCGCTTTGGTCACTACAAAGTAGACATGTACTTACATGGCAAGGTGTATAGATGTTAATGGATTAGGTCAACCTACAAACTACCTATCCAACTCATTTATAAATGAGCTTAGTTTTAAATTTTTGAATAAATAGTTTAGAATCCATCAACTTGTTCAATGTTCTACTGTCGAAATAAATGAATGCATTAGAATTTCATGTTTATAATTTGGGTGTTTTTGGGAAGTTGTAAAACTTTTGATGAAAAGTTTTGTATATAAAAGTTGTCAAATAAAGAGAAAATGATGTAATATTGTAGGGGTAATGATAAGGAATAAAGAGAATAAATTTAAAATAAATAGGTTAGTTGTATTGG
>JAXCLR010000050.1:29068019-29080866 GCA_035584095.1 Annona squamosa | reverse complement strand
AAAATAAATAGGTTAGTTGTATTGGTAGTTGTGTAGAAATGATTGAAAAGTAGGGTTGTTGTATAGAAATATGTGTACAAAATAATTTTTAACAAAGTAGTTATAGAGAGTGAAAAGTTTTAGATTAAAAAGTTTTAATTTGACAACTTTTTAAATTGCAGAACAAACCCTTTGTCAACTCATTGAGCAACCCTAATGTATCTGTCTATCCCTTTAGACTCTGTTAAAGGAGGTATTTAAAAAAATATACCCCTAACCTTAATATATAATAGTTGAAATGTAATTGCTTAAGTTTATTTCATAATAGAAAGTCTTACTTTGTACATCCCTATATTAAATGTATGTGTGCTTTTTGCAAATATTAATGTTAATTGTACTATTAATGAAAATAAAATATCATTTGCGTCTTACGCACCTCATTAGATTGCCATAATTTGGAAACAAATATTTATGCAGGAGTATTTATTTCCAAGCTAATCAAATATGTTTAATATGTTTTTGAGTTGTTATATTTTGTCAATTATCAAGGCTTTAAATTAGCTTAGTTATACTAATCCATTTATTAAATGGATTATAAATGAATTAAAAATTAAGATTTTTTAAATAATTTAGTAAAAAATTAGGATTGTAATTTTAAAATAAATTAGAACGAAAATTGGGCTTCAACCCTTAAGTGCCTTGCGTGCTATTTTCCCACTAATGGGAAGATTTTGATTCTCTTATTTTCCCACTAATGGGAATATTTTTACCTAACAGCATCAAATGGTTTTCCCCTATTATATTTTTTTCCCATTTTTTTTTATTATGCATTATGCATTTAGATTGATGCTCTTATTTTCCCCACTCATGAGAATATTTTTACCCAAGAGCATCAAATGGTTTTCCCCTATTATATTTTCCCCCCATTTTTTTCACTATGCATTATGCATTCAGATTGATGTAAAAGCTGAGAAAACATTAAGATGTAAATAAGTGAGGAAAAAATTGTATTAAAATTTTCAAAAGTGAAAAGATAATGTAATTTGATAAAAAAAATTAACGATTGAGATTAAAAAAAATAAAAACGACAGAACAATTGTATAAAAAATGTCAAAATTTTAAAAACGACAGTTGAAAATTAGTGAAAATTTTAAAAGCGACAATTGAAAAATAGTGTTCATGGTTAATTAAGATGTAGAATCATGAAAAAAAAGTGTCAGGAGTGTAAAAGCGGAGAAAGAATTCTCCACCTACTGTGGCAGACTTCTTCCACAAACCAAAAAACACCACCATTTTTTATAGAAATTTTTGCAAGCAAACGTGCCTACAAAATTTGACAATTATTACGTCAATTCTTAAGTTTGTTGAAATTACAAAGATACCTAATAATATTTATATAAATTTGCAAGTATATCCTTTTTGCTTGAATGCCTTTAATTTTTTTTTATAAAATGACGAAACACACTTTAGACTAAGTCACATGCTTGCAATATATTTAATTTTTTTTTTATAAAATGACGAAACACACTTTAGACTAAGTCACATGCTTGCAATATATTTGTAACTATTGTAGGCATATTTGTTATTTGACTATTTTATACATTTTACCTTTATCATTATTTTATATTATTTTACTGCTATACTTAAAATATATTGCAAGTACAAGATTTAGTTTAAAAGACATTATTATCATTTTATAAAAAAAAATTACAAGATTTAGTTAAAAGACATTATTATCATTTTATAAAAAAAAATCTCACGGTGTCATAATGGAAAGAACACACTTATAAATTTATATAAACTAGAAGAAAAAATACACTTATAAATTTATACAAAACTTATAAATTTATATAAACTAGAAGAAAAAATACGCTTATAAATTTATAAAATATATTTATAAATTTATACAAACCTTGTAGACGTATTTATAATTTCAGCAATTAGACGTATTTATAATTTCAGCAATTTATACACTTTGTAGACTCAGTTTGAAAGACATTATTATCATTTTATAAAAACATTATTATCATTTTATAAAAAACATCTCACGTTGTCATAATGGAAAGAACACAAAAAACATCTCACATTGTCGTAATGGAAAGAACACACGTACAAATTCATATAAATGGAAAGAACACACTTACAAATTTATATAAACTAGAAGAAAAAATGCACTTATAAATTTTAAGAAAAAATACACTTATAAATTTATACAAACTTTGTATACAAACTTTGTAGACATATTTATAATTTCGGCAATTTATATATTATAGACCTTTGTAGACGTATTTATAATTTCTACAAATTTACAAAATTTATATGAACTTTGTAGACTTAGTTATAATTTCGACCAACTTAAAAATACAAATGTGCAACATTGGTTGAACTCGTGCGTATATTTATAAACATCCCTTTTTTACATTCTTAAGAACACTCGACAGTTATAGCATTGGAAACTAATAAACATGGCTACAACATTGGTTGAAAGTTGAAACCCCTTGGATCGGCTTGTGGGACTCGGCTGGCTGCTCAAAAATGCCGGTTAGCATTTACCAAGCGAGCATCAAACGCCCCGCATGCCGCCTACAAAAGTTCCGCCTTTCGCGTAAATATATAAAGTCATAAACACACTGCATCATCACCATCACGAGTTGTCACGCTCTATCACCACCATCTCAGATTTTGTCTAACCTGCGTGTGATCGCTTCTTCTTCTTCGGTATCATTAAACCATACTTTCAGTAGATTTTCCGTTTCTCCTTATCGAAATATATATGTTCTCATACAAAGACCCTCGACATGGCAAGTGTAGGCGGACAATCCACTTCCCTGATCTCAGTCTTCAGGCCTTTCCCCGCTGCATTGGCCAATGGATGGATGCCATGCTCCGGCCCGGACATATAAGCTCTCTTCTCCCTCTCAGCGGCGACCGAGATTCCGAACCTCTTCTCCGCGCCTTCCACGAGCTTCTCTTCGAGCTGCCCATCTCTGGTGAAGGCCATCATCAGCTGGGGAAGGCCGAGTGGGAGCTCGTCGCCCCTGTCCACCTGCCAGAAGTGGAACGTCTTGCCGTAGGTATTGCAAACCTTCTCCAGGTCCATGCGCTCAATGGGGCCCGGCACGGCCGGCATGAAAATGATCCCGCTCTTCACCTCGTACTCGTGGGAGTGCCACAGCGGCTTCTCGCTGTCTGGCAGTGACAGGAAGAGGCCCTCGGAAATGATGCACTCGACGCCGATGAGACGAGCGTCCTTGTTGTTGCTGTCGTAGATGAGGCACTGCCTCATCTCTTCGTTCTGGTGAGCACAAAAGTGGTGGGCTTCCACTTGCCGACTCATGTCATCCGCGTACAGATGGAACCTAAATAATAATTATCATGCATCAAATATATAGCTATCGCTATTTATTACTCAATTTGCACACATAAACACGTGCACTTATAGTGACTGAACTTGAGATTAAAATGAAATGATATCATATCATTTAATTACTTAAGAGAGTTGCTCCTCCGGTCGCATCCGAATCGGTGGATATTTCTATGGCATGAAAAATTATTTTAATTAAATTTGTACACGAACCAAAAAATGGCAATGGATGAAATTTTTAATTGTAATTTAAGTTGATTTTTCATATACAGACCCGTTTGATGTATACATGCATACACCCCCTTGATGTTGAGAGAGATTTGATGCATTTGGTAGTTCTCTTTTTTATGCCGACCTTGACATTGCGCATGCACCCAGCCTAATGATCGTTGACATGAAAATGCTTAGATGCAGCCAGCTGCACCACATCTAATGAGTTCCACGTTGATCATAAAATCGACAAAAATTTAACCAGTCCATTACACTTAGAATCGTTTATTTTGGATCCACCCAAATCAGATAAAATGTATTCCCATATGAAAACTGTACAAAATCAATACAATAAAACAGTTTTATCTAAATATCGATTTATCAATTTTAATTTAATATTTCTAACGTCTAACCCATCTAAAACTTCATTCCTACCTGCACAAAGAATGATAATATATTTTAATACATTAGTGAATAAAAAATAATTTTTATAATTTACACGTAAGTATATAATTTTATGCAAATGGGCCAGTCCAAATGGGATGACTTTAACATCAGAAAAAAAAGGGGATGACTTTAAGAAAGTTATGGAAAGAGAGACAAATGCATCCTAAATTATGATGCGTATATTCAATTAAATACATTAACATTTTTTATAGTAATTTATCCATGTATAAAAGATATCTGAAATAGTTTACACATTGAAAAATTACTTTAAATTCTTATTTACATTTTAGCAGAATTTTAAATTATTTTTTACATTAATTTATTTTAATATGTGAATTTTATACCATTTTTAACAGGACCCATAGGCATATCTAATTTGAATGAAAATTAATATTGAATAAAATAAATAATTTTCAATATAATAGAAGAATAGATTATATTTGTATGATCATGTGAAATTCATTTTGATCTAATTACAGAAGTTACACCTATGGTATATTTAAATGCGGCGAATCATGTATCCTATGTATAATTTGATTCTCTGTGAACGAGAAAAAGAGAGACGTACGCGCAAAGATGCTGGTGGATGTTGTTGATGGGAGCAAAATCTTGCATAGCACTGGTTGCGGTCTCCAGCACCGTCATGCCCATTTGAGTGGGCTCTCCTGGGACATTTACAGCACTCGCCATCTCTCCTCGCCTTGTATGTTTCACAAAACCCTAACGGGAAACAAAACTGCCGCCTGCAGAGATGGAACGAAGATCAGTTCTGCAGCTGTTTCTTCTCTTCTTGCTACGGCTTTAAACCGCACGCCTCCTCGGTCTAGCATCCACGTTGCGTTTCATCCTGTAACGTGGCATTTGCGTGCGACTCCTGCTAAACAGACGTGTCGTAAACCAGAACAGCGGCAAAGCATCGAAGCATCTGACCGATAAAAAATATATATATATGCAAAACGCGACACGTCGGTTTTAAGTCGGCAGTATGATTATATATATTATAATATATTTTAGACTAAAATATAATATTTATTTATTTTTATAATTAATTATATTTTTAATTTTTTCTTCATAAATATTTTTTCTTAAGTATATTTAACCTATATATAAAATTTTATTACTTTACAATATTTTTATATATTTATTTTTTCTCTTTTAAAAATCATCAATTTCAAGGGTATTTAAGTTATTTTGCACTCTTTAAAAAGCTTAATTTTAAAAAAATCAAAAATAAATATGTAAAAGTGTTTTAAAACTTAGTATATAAATTGAATATACTTAGATAAATATGTTTATGAAAAAAATGACAAATATAATTAATTAAAAGATTAATGAAATGTTGCCATTTAGTCCAAATTACAAGTATATAATCATACTCCTTTAAATTATAACCAATAAGATAGTGGACAAAAACATATACATTTATGTATAAATTAGCAAAAATATTTAACTTCATTCGTGTATATATACATTAGAATGCACTAATAACAAACAAGATTATTTTTCTACACCGGAGGTCTAGGCAAAATATGCCATTTACTAATTGTTTGTCTTGATGATTAAAATATTATTGGTATAAATTATTTTTTAACAGTTTTAAAGTTTGTAAGTAAAAAAATAATATATTATGACAAGTAAATAAAATTGTTAAAAGAGTCCAATAATATCAACATTTTTAGTAAGTTCGATAAGATCTTTGATATTTTAAGGCGGTTATCATAAATCAAAACTATTGTAATAATTCATACAAATAAAATTACCATGATATTAATAAAATATTAAATATTAGTGATAAGATATAGATAGTGTGACTAACATATATATGTTTATAATCAAAATTTAGTGAAAAATTATCAGTGAAGTTAAATTTTTCTAACATTTCAAATTTTCAGATTATTTAAATAATACTACAAAATGTCAATATATATTGTCAATATCATTAAATTTAATTTTTCAAATGCAAATACCTAATAAATATTACCACTTACTTTGTTTACATTTAAATTTTAATTTTTATAAAAATTAAAATAATTATTTAGAATGAATGAGTTTATAATCATATGGTTACTCATTACTCAATCATGCATTTGTAAGTGCCTTGGCTAGTTTAATGGCATGAATTAGTTGCTAGTTTCACCATAACACTTGCTAGTCCTATGAACGAAAATTATTAAAATGATAAAAGAACTAAAATTAATGGCTAGGCTAGTTCAGAAAAAGTAGAAATGCTCATCTAATTTATTTGCCATTGAATAACAATAATAATTTCGTTAAATATTCTAGTATTTTCATTGAAGTACATAAATGGATTTTTTTTTACAATAGTACGTAGGTCGATATTTATCTTAACATATGACATTTTCAAAAGAAAAAAATATTAAGGAAAAAATAGTAGTGTATATCAAATATTTTGAAATATAGATATCAATATGATATTATAAAGAATTTGAGGAGATTACTTTAAACTTTTAACATTGATCTATAGAAGAAACTTGCATAGATAAATAATTTTTTCTCCTCTACCTTAAGAAGAATACATAGTTTCTTCCAAACGTTTTTCTTGTTAACATATTTTTGAGAAATATACAAATTCTCATATTGAAAATTTGTGAGTGATAGAATAGGTCAACAAAAATAAGATCTTTAATGAAAATTTAGTACTACAATAAAGAAAATCTTGGAATTCAAGTCAAATTAATCATAATCCATGTTTTGATGATTAACAACTCCATTTGAGAATTAATTGGGTACTAATGTGTTTGTTAAGTGTTGTCGAAAGTTAAAAACTCAAATTTTAGAACATAGCAAACTAAGTCGCAGTCCCAAGTCGACTCAGTCATCGACTTAGGTGAAGTTTGTTGGTCCCGAGTTAATGGCAATTACCCAAGAGTTACCCAAGAGGGGAGGGGTGAATTGGATATTTAAAATTTTTCAATTTAAACAGAAACTTTATCCCGGATTAATCTAGTCCCTTTTATGAAGAAACAAAATGGAAAGCAATATAGTGTAGAGAGCAGAAATAAATATCAACACACAAGATTTTATAGTGGTTCGAGCAACTTTCCCTACTCCACTCTTCTAAGCTCGCACCTCTTGTGACTTGGGTTCCACTATTGTATTTCTTAAATACAACTAGAGCCAATGCACTCTTCTAGATTCTAGCTCTAGGGGGCATCAACAATACACAACACAAGTAGGTGACGAGTTCCACTTCAATCACACACTATTTTGCTTACACTTGATCTTAGTTATCCAACCTAAATCAAGTTCAATACAATAAGAAATAACAAAAGAGAGTTTCTACATATTACTGTTGTGTAGAGGCATATTTGGTGTAGAGAAGAACTTGTAATGTAAGCTTAATGAATCAGCAAGCAGCTCTTGGCAGTTTGGAAGTAAGGTTCTTCTTCTAGATGTTGGCTTGATCACTTAATGCTCTTAGAGATGAGAGTTATGCTCATTCAATGAATTCTCAACTACCCTCCACGTTCATATTGAATGCCTTTTATAATTGTTGAGGGAATCCGAATGTTTGGAAGTAGGTGGTGCGCATTTAATGCGCCAACGTTCGAAATTTTTCTGACCGTTGCGACTCAAGTCGCAGGTGGAGTCAACTTCGAGTTCGACTTTGGCTCTCCACAACTTCTTCAAGTTCCAGTCAGGGTCGACTTGTTCCTCGACTTGACCCAACTCGCAGGTGAAGTCAACTTCGGGTGCGACTTCACTTCTTCAGCTTACTAGTTGAACTTGAATTCTTCAGAGATGACTTTGATCACTTGATTTTCTTCATATTGATTGTTCTCCCTTGATTTATATCTCTTTGGAACACTATATGATTATTTACATAGAACACCTTGGATTCCTTTTCTTGAGTTCTGGAGTACTTCAATCTTGGAATGTATTGCTTGCTTGAATTTCTTCATGTTTGATTGTTCTTCCTTTGATTATACTTAAGACTTTTTATAGTTCTTCTATCTTAAATACATTTGGGTCCATGTCTTGAGTCTTGAGTCTTTAAGTATTGGAGTGCATAAAAGATATCCAAATGTATGATATCGATTCTCTATGAAAATATGCAACTTTTGTTGCTCTGGACTTCATTTGATTTTCATTTGAGTGTCTGAGTTGTCTTGGCCTTCATCTTCACTTGAATCTATCATTGATTTAACTTGTTTGGCAATTTTTGCACTGAAGTCAAAGTTGGAGCTGACTTGGTCTGCGACTTCACCCAAGTCGCATGCGGACTCGACTTCGTTTGTGACTTCGGCATCTCTGCTCCCTGATTTCAACTCTGGACGAAAATGACAGGTTGAAGTCGCTGCTGGAGTCAACTTGGGATCGACTTGGCCTAAGTCGAAGCCTGAGTCGACTTAGAAATCGACTTGACTTGTCATGCATCATATTCTCCATTTTTGTAACCTTTAATCATTTCCACAAATATGTTAGTAACTAAAACTTACTCAAATTGATTTGTATAATCATCAAAACATAGACTTGGCTTATTTTCCACATGTTTCCAACAATCTCCTCCTTTTTGATGATTGACAAAACCGATTTGAGTGTATATCTTTCAATATCTTTAAATCATACTATTTGTGCTTTTTGAAGTTTAACATGCATATTTTACTTTTAATAAATCACAAGTTAAAAACATAATATTAACAGACATATTTCACTCTTGATACATCACAAGTTAAAACCAAACATTTAGGACCTAAAAGCATTTAAATATGATATTACTCAAATCCTAATCTCTTCTCCCCCTTTTTGTCAATAGATCAAAAAATAGAGATAAAGCGGATTAATCTTTGAGAATGGTGAGGGCAACTCCCCTTGAACCTGTGCTCCCTCTTAGTTTGTGCTTTTCGAAGTTAATTCAATCATTCCTATATCATTTTTAATTTTATAAAATAGTTCTTTTGCTAGAGGTTTGGTAAAGATATTTGCAATTTGATCTTCTATTTTTACATATTCTAAACATATATCATGATTTTCTACATGTTCTCTAATAAAATGATGTCTTAAGTCTATATGTTTGATCCTTGAATGCAATACTAGATTTTTAGTTAAACATATGACACTAATATTATCACATCTAATAGGTATATCTTTGAAATTCATGCCATAGTCCCTAAGTTGTTTTATCCAAAGCAATTGGGTACAACAGCTTCTGGCGGCAACATATTCAGCTTCTGCAGTAGATAGAGCAACACTAGTTTGTTTTCTTGAAAACTATGAAACCGACATTTTCCCAAGAAACTAACATGTTCCACTAGTGTTTTTTTATCTACTTTGTAACCGACAAAATCTGCATCCGAGTAGCCGATTAAATCAAGATTAGAGCCCTTTGGATACCAAAGTCCTATGTTGGTAGTATCTATTAGATATCCGAAAATTCATTTTACAGCAACCAAGTGTGATTCTTTTGGACATGATTGAAATCTAGAGCACATGCAAACACTAAATAGTATATCGGGTCTAGAAGCAATTAAATATAATAAAGAGCCTATCATGCTTCTATATAATTTTAAATCAACTAATTTGCCTTTCTCGTCTTTGTCAATTTTAATAGTTGAGCTCATAGGCGTGTTTGCCCCTTTGCTATTTTCCATGCCAAACTTTTTCAATATTTTTTGATATACTTGGACTGGTTTATGAAGATCCCTTCATTTAGTTTCTTGATTTGTAGTCCAAGGAAGAAGTTTAATTCTCCCATCATACTCATTTCGAATTCCTTCTGCATAAGCTCAGAAAATTCTTGACAAAGGAGAGTAACACCAAAAATAATATCATAACATAAATTTGAATAATCAAGATATATTTTTCTTTGTATTTGATAAACAAAGTGGTGTCTACCTTTCCTTTTTGAAAGTCATGATCAATCAAAAATTTGCTTAACCTTTTGTACCAAGCCCTTGGGGCTTGTTTTAATTCATATAATGCTTTGGTTAATTTGTATACAAATTTAGATTGATCTTTCTTCTTAAAACTAGGTGGTTGTTCAACATACGCCTCTTCATTTATATACCCATTCAAGAATGCACTTTTAACATCCATTTGAAACAACTTAAAGTTCATGTGAGATGTAAAGGCTAGTAGGATACAAATAGCTTCTAGTCTAGCAACCGGAGCATAGGATTTCTCAAAGTCTATTCCCTCTTCTTGTGAGTATCCCTTTGTCACAAGTCTAGCTTTGTTTCTCACCACAAGTCCACTTTCGTCTAGTTTGTTCCTAAAAACCCACTTTGTGCCAATAACAATACAATCTTTTGGTCTTGGAATAAGATGCCAAACTTGGTTTCTTTCAAATTGATTTAATTCCTCTTACATTGCTATGGTCCAGTTTTCATCATCAAGGGCTTGGTCTATAGTGGATGGTTCAATTTTAGATATAAAGGCGTATTGTCCACAAATATTTTATTTTGACCTTCTAGTCTTTACACCTTCATAGACATTCCCTATAACTTGTTCAATTGGATGAATATTTTTGAACTTTAAATCAGTTGGAGGTTTATAGAATTTATTACCTTCACTAACCTTTTCCTCAATGGATTCTTCTTGCTTCTCCATATGCAAATTTTCAAGGCTACTTGTTATCTCATTTGCATCACTTAAATCATCTTTTCTTTTGAAGCATGGATTAGATTCTAGAAAGTTGGCACCCTAGTGCCTTCCATATGTCACCATGGCTCTACACCTTAAATATATGTATCATATAGCACGGTCATGTGCTATCTTAGGTAAGGTGTGGTCAACCTTAGGTATGGGGGGTCTCTACATAGGGTTTCATAACCCATCATCTGTTCTGTCTCCCTTCTATCCTTTATCTTTCTTTAAATTTTCCTGCCTCTTTCTTCATTTCATTTGACCTCGTATCATTTTTCCTTTGTATAATATCTATTTCATGAAACATAATGACCAACTACATTTCCTTAATTAACCATATCCTTATGTCAAAATGACACCAATATAAGACAATACATATCGTATGTGTCTTATAGCCTCAACCTATTTCTTTCATCATTTTCTATTTTTCTTCTATATTTGTCCATCAATCTTTGCTGAGATATCATCTTTGTGATATGAAGTCTTTGCTTTCCATACTTATTTATCAATCTATATTCTGATACCAACTTCTATAGCATCATACCTATCCTTTCATCATCTTTTATTTTCTCCTTCTCCCGCCTATTTACCAATTCTTGCTCTGATACCAACCTCTGTGGCGCCCCAAACCGAGATGTCACTTTCTTACCTCAAGATTTATTGATTGGTAAATGTGAATCAGGATTGTTGCCCTGATCACGTGGCGGGTTCTTCATTGGAATACGTCCAAATTTTTTCGTTTATTCATCTATCATCATTCATAATCTTGACATGACAATCATCATACATTGTGACATTTCACTTATAATAAAATTCATTGTTTCCATTTATATCATCTTTATATGCCTGTCATTACACACTCAATCATTATATACATCATATTTGCATATATTCTGTCATTAATTCCCATGGAACTTAGAACTCTAACCAAGTTCAAATATACATAAATACGTAGCATCTTTTCATGCCTTTCTACAGTGAAAGATTTCTTGACTTAAGCATCATATTTTCATTTCCATACATTCATACATTCGATCTTTGAATCATATATAGAACTCAAAATTCTAATTAAGTTCACATACACATTAGCTTACCTTAGCATATTCGTGCTTTTCCATTTCTCATAGCCTTCAAGGCTATCATCACGTACCTTTCTTCTCGTCTTTGGTTCTCAACCTTCTGAGTTTCCTTGGTACTTGTCTAAGGGTTGGGCAAACAAAACGTGAGTGACAACTCAGTAAGCAAGCATTTTATCTTTAGCGCAAGGTTTCTTGAAAACCTTTTTCATAAACATTGGGAATACCTTGTTCCTGAGGACATGTATATGTCCTAAAATACCATCATAAAATCCTTTGTTTATGAGGATAATTCCATGTCCTTGAATGTTTTCATAAAACATTCATTCTTTAAAATCATTTATAAGTCACGCCTGGGCTTGTTTAGGCAAAACATATACATTTTACCTTTGACGATGAGTTTCCTTTAATCTTATATGAATATTTTTAATGTTCATAACCATTACATGAAATCATCGGTTGCCAGTGGACATTTTACGCCCACAACAACATAAATACTTAGGCAAAGGAGACATCTCATGTCTCAAAACATCATTAACATAAACCATCATAAAATCCTTTAGCCAAGAGACATTTTATGTCTCAAAACATCATTAACATAATTCATCATAAAATTCTTTAGCCAAGAGACATTTTATGTCTCAAAACATCATTAACATAAGCCTATCATAAAGTCTTTTAGCTATGAGACATTTTATGTCTCAAAATAATTTTCATATAGCTTCCTTTGGCAATGGACATTCATATGTCCTAAAACATTTTTTATTTAAACACATTAACATTGGGCATTCTCATGTCTATAAACTTATCGTTTAGGCTCTTTAGAAATGGATATTCTTATATCCATAAACATTCTTCAATTAGGCTCTTTTAGAAATGGACATTCCTATGTCCAATCCGCGTTTCACATAAATCTTTTTCATAATCCCTGTCTCGGGGCTTGTTTATAGCAAACAAGGCAAACAAAATACGTAAATCATTTTCATTACTGCATTTGCACAAACACATTTCCTTTAATTCCTACTATTTACACTTTTGTGTAAAACACCCTTTCTTTTAGGGCAACCATTTCATAAAAATCTCTTTAAGATACTTTCATAAAATCATATTTTCATGACCCAATCTTTGGGCTTTTTAGAAATAAAACATAAGCAAATGCATTTCT
>JAXCLR010000050.1:29044935-29059171 GCA_035584095.1 Annona squamosa | reverse complement strand
TAGTGGGTGTCTTCGACCTTCTCTTTTCCTTTTCCTATTCAAGGAAAAAGGATAATTTTATTTCTTTTATTCAAGCTGTTTTCCATGCATGCTCTATGATATTTGGGTATTATTTCTTTATATGGATATTTTTATCCATAGGTTCCTCAAAATTTCTATCCTTTTATTTAAAAATTAATCTTAAATTTTCTCCAAAATCATGTTGTTTACTGTAGTTAATCACTGTAGCAATCACTGTAGCAAATTACTGTTCATCTGAGGTTATTGTTCATAGAGACGTGACTACTGTTCATGGGTTCTAAAAATTGATATTTTTTCTAAAAATAAAAAATAACATGACATAGCTCATGCATAGTATATCATAAGTTATTTTATATATTTTGAATTTCTCATTATTTACTTGGAAAAAAAATCATTTTCTCCATATACTAAAAATCAACATAAATTCAGTTAAGCATAATCCTTAATTTCAAAATAATGAAATTAATATATCATCATTCCAACATCATATTTATCATAATCATACATTTCAAATCATCATTTATCAATTTTAGCGCATTATTTTCAGATATCATATGCTATCTTCCCTAATGCCCTATTTTCGCTCCAATTTTTTGATGTTTTGACATAATTCTATTTAAGCATTATATTTATACTTATTTTCTCATACTTAGGCATTATCTAAGCTTATTTTTATCCTACTTAATATTCAAAAACATTTGGGTAGAAATCACTTACCCGAAGTGGAGACACGTCTCTTTTTCTCACACTTTCTCTCTCTAACTTACTTCTTTCTTTCCTTGGACATGTGGGATGGTTTGGGGACTTGGAATGGCTCAAATGGAGCTAGGTTTTGATGGCCATGGACGTTCACCCTGCTTCCCTATTTATAGTGTTGCATTTTTCAAGAATTTGAAATTTACCCCTAGCTTTGAGGTATTTAATTGTAAATTGGTATTTCTTTTTAATTTTGAAAAATAATTTGAGCCATGTGCTGCCCACCTTAAGCCTGCTCCAGCCCCTTATGCAGCCCTATTTTTTAATCTATTTTTTAAAATTAATTAAATTAGGATAGATTAATCTTAGCCATTGATTAAAGATGATGATGATTAATGACCATTGATTTTGGTCAAATTTTCTAGCTGCTCCCCCGCCACATCCTTGCTGCAGCATCCATTTCATTTAATTTTTTTATTTTTAATTATTTATTTAAATAAAAAGTCGAAAGCTATTTAATGAAAAAGAGAAGTTACTTTTTTATCATCATTTGATGTGTCATCTTGACCCTTGATTTGTGATTTTCATCACATCATAACCCATCCATTATGTCCATCATGAATTTTTAACCATCCATAAAAAAAATTCATCGAATTCCGACACCCTAATTGCAACTTATGAATTTTTCTTTATTTTTTCATAAAAATCCAAAATGGTATTAAAGTATCCAAAGTATTGATATTTTGTTCTGTGGTGATTAAATCGCTATTTATCTTTTTGTGATTAGGTTAATCTAAGTGATTAAATCTTAATCATGTATCTTAATCCTTGGTTACTATTCACATTTAGTATTCACGAGCACTATTCACGGGGTTAAATTCCTAATTACATTATTTCAATCTTTAATACACATATCCACAAATAATTCATGATTTTTTATTTATCATAAAAATAATTACAAAAAAATCTAAGGTTACGATTGTCGAAATGACGCGTATATTGTCGGAGTTTCACATTTTTAATGTCATAATCCTTTATTTTTATATATTTCGGGGCCATTGAAATTATACATGATGCTTTTACTATTTTTAGTAAATCACTAGTGTTATTAATTTAAATAAAATGTGTGAAAGTGGATGGTTTGTATTTTTCATATATGTGTAGGCATGTTGATGTTCTGCTTGTCGATAACTTTTTAATTTAAGTTGTTCCATTATTTTTTTGTAGCTAAAAGTTTATGGTAGCGGGGGAGAAGTTTATGGACTGCACTTGTGGTATCAATAATATAACTTGAAACTTGAGTTGGAATGCTTGAGAAGAGCTTCTATGGAATATATTTGGGGTGTAGAGTCATGGACATTTGAGCTTGCAGTGCACCTTTCAATATTGTGTTGCTCGATTTCTTCCTTCTTCATCGCTCTCAACCGAACTCTCTTGTCATACACTATCCTTGCTGTCAAGTTATTTGATGTTGGACGCCTCCTTTATCATTATGTATTAAGTATTGCAAACGGAACTAATGCACATTTTCAATCAGTAGAGGAAGAAGAAGGAGAAGAGAGCCATGGAGACAGTGAACATTCCTTCCCTCCTCACGACTAGGGAAGTCAACTCTCCTTTCCTTTTACTTTTCTTTTCTTTTCTTTAAAATGTTTATCATTTTCAATTGCTTATCATATTTTCATTTCCATATCATAATCAGTTTCTTTAGTTTATATGCATTGAGGCAATGCATTCCTCAAGTTTGGGAGTGGGTGCTTTGTTCTATTGTGTTTCAAGTTAAGCATTGCATTTAAATAACTATTTTATATGTGTGTTTTAGGTTTGCATAGCATTTAAAATTTTTCCTATGATAATCAAGTAGTTGCAATCTATCTTGAGGAAGACTTACAATGTTCAGGAAAATTTTAAATTGAAATCAAAATTCATGAAAATTTTGAAAATTTGTAAGCCATGATTATTCATTAATTGAGCTTTGTGTTAATTTTTTTGAAAAAAAATTTCAAATGTCATGTGAATGATATAATCAATTAAGTAGTTGAATTTTATAGTTTACGTTCTTGCCAATATGTTCCATTGAAATGATTATGGAAATTTTTTTTATGTAATATGAATGCTTGTGCCTAATTATGCCTTATTGTCAATTTTTTTTTTGCAAATCTTTGTTCTCCATTTTGAGCCTATTACATCTTTTTTGTTTTCAACCCTGTGTTTTAAAGTAAATGCATTGTCTTATTGATTCATAGTGTAATTCATCTTTTTACTTGAGACTTAAGATTAAAAAATGCATATAAATTGTATATCAGATCATGTATATTACCCCTAATAAAAACTTATTATAAAAAATAAGGGGGTGACTAACCTAAGTTGAGTAACCGAGACTTGGTATTTACAAATGGCAAAGTTCGTGTAAAAAGGCAAGGGAAAGACACAGTAATACTGCTTCATAGAAAATTCTCCCCGTATACCCTGAAATATAATAAGGGAAGTTTAAAAAATAAGAGAAAATCTCCAGATACCCTGAAATATGGTGAGAGTTAAAGCAATAAGTTTGGGGAGGAACCAATCGTAAAATTTTGTAAGTCTTGGCCGAGTAGAATATACAGATGAATGTTATATCCTTTTGAGATAATAGATTTACTGTGAGCATATTCATTTGTATTACATCTATCCTAAGAAGTCATTTTGATCAAGAGAATGGTTGGCAAGGTTGAACTATAGTTTTGACTACTTATGGATATCATTTGCATGTAATTTGAATGATATCTTGGCTTGATCTAAATAGAGTTTCATGGGTTATTTCAATTTATTATTGTCTCGGGCATTGTCAAGATGAGAGATATCATTGCATTGCTAAGGATAAAATGCAGGCTTGATTTTAATATGTAATAATTGCATACATTTGTATTTTTATGTGTTGCTCGAGGACTAGCAACATTTAAGTTTAGAAGCGTGATAACACTATAAAATTTGAGTTATCAACATTTATTTTGCACTAATTTGGAATGCTAATTCAAGAGAAACATGTAAATTTACACAAGTTTTGCATTAGTTTGCTCCATTTTTGCATTTCAGGCCTTATGTGTAGATTTCATGCATTTTTTAGTTAATTCAATACAAATTTATGTCATTTTAAATTGTTAGTATTTCTATTGCATCGATTATGATAACATTTACTTGTTTTATGTCTTTTATTATAGGGAAAGATGGTGGCTAACTCATAAACTTCGTGCCAATGTGACGGGACAAGAGTTACAATGCAAGCACACACTAATAATTCAAGGTAGTAAGTTGGCGCCCAGGCACTAAAATTTGGTGCATCAACCTCAGGCATTGCTATAGTAGAAAAATCCAGAAACAGGTAGCTTCAAGCAGCTTCTAGAAAAGTGGCGCCTAGGCGCCGACCCCCACATGAGTGAATTTTAGCATGTGTCTTTTGCTATATTTTGGGGGTATAAAAATATATCTTAGAGTTTCTTAAGAAGAGAGAGAGCTCATGGCTGCTGCTGAGAAAGGAGGAGAAAAACCAAGGCTTCAAGCTAAGAGAGAAGAGAACAAGTGGAGATACAAGTTGTCACTGTAAATCCATTAAGTTTCATCTCCTCTTCTCTTCTCTCTTTTCATTTTTTTTATTCTTTTTGCTTGGGATGATTGTAAACTTGATTTTAATGAGAATTGAAGTCATGTTTATAGAATGAATCTTCCTACGGTGGGAGATATATAGGATTTGAACTAATAGTCTATGTTATTTGGTTTTCTTAAGCTTGAAATGATAATACAGTTGTGCTATGACTTGAGTTGCTTGAGATTACCCTTATATATCATGCTTAATATGTTTACAAGTTTTGCAACTTTGTAGATTGATTAAATATTCTGATTTATGCTTGAAAAAGTGGGATTTCAATCAGATCCATTTATAAGGCACAGTTGTTCTAGTTCTTGTTTGTGTTGGATGTTAATATCGATAGGAATATACCTATTAACTCTGTGTAATCTTGATTAGGTTATATGGTTATCAACTTTGTTTTACTTAGGTGCATGGGAACATAGTAAATAACTAAAACTTGGTTAAGTTTGTATCTGTTGGAAGACATATATGAATATGAATAAGCCTAGATTAGTAATCTCTGCAACTAACTTAAATGGGACCAAATGGCATAGCTATGATTCAATGAATTCATATTTCACCTATCTTAATCATCTCGAAGTAATCTTAACAGTATCCACTCCACTTTGGTCATTTACTGCTTTGCTTAGTTTAGTTTAATTTAAGTCTTTGAAAAAAAAATTCATTCACTTTACCAACTCACTTTAGATAATTGAAATTTAATGTGTTGATTTGTTTAACGCAATCCTCGTGAGAACGACACTCTAATCACTCTTTATTACTTGATCAATAAGTATACTCACATTAAAATGAGCATTTTAATTAGACATATATGCAACTCGTCAGTAACTACTGAGAAAGGGAGAAAAAAATCAAGAGCTTCAAGGAAGGAGGGAAGAATAAGTGGAGAACAAGCTGATTCTAGCAAATTTATTGAGTTTCATCTCCTCTTCTTATTTCTCTATTCATTTTTGTTATTCTTCTAACTTGGGATGATTGTAAACTTCATTTTAATGATAATCAAAGTCATGTTTATGGGAATTGTAAATCTAATTACAAGACTTTTGCTGCAATTTTGGAGGATCCTACATGTCCACCATAATGTGAAAAATAGGTATTTTATTTTATTTTCATTATAACTCTTCCCTGTTTATGAGGTAATTTATGAACATGCTGTTAGGAATTAATGATGTTAGTGAGATGCACAACATATATAAACATGGCATTTAGGGGAACATATAGTGCATATATATATGTACTATGAATCTAGCACATTGGGTTGTATGAGATACTATTTACAAGCACGTTGGGACATGAGCATGAGTTGTATATTAGCAAGTTTCTATAGTTGCACAGCTCGATTATGGTATAATTTATTGGACATAGATTTAGAGGTATATGATTGACGCACTATTTTTGGGCACTATGACTGTCTTTCACCTCGCAAAGTATGTACAGGATTTAACCTACCCCGTTAAGTCGCGGGGGTGAATGGTAGTGCCCCCAGAGAAATTTTTAATTTACTAAGTTGTATTAGCAGGAAAGCTAGTCGCAAATAGTGACTAGGCTCAACCCATGCTCAAGCCTGACCCATTTTGATGAGAGCGCTCTTAAGGGCAGTAAAAGCACGTCCGTCTCATTCCTTCTTCTTCCTCTCGTTTGATGCATTCTCGACCTTCTGTTACTCCTCTCTTCCCAACCTCGATTTAGCCCTAAGTCTTTTAAAAATCACATCAAACTGCCTTGAAGATCCCTGATTCACCTCAACGAAGCTTGAAATTCCGGAGATCCGAGGCTAGGTTTGTTGTATTTGGGCGAAGTCATGATTGAGGTAAGTAGATATCACTCCTTCTCGATTTAATGATGAAATCTCGTGTTAAACCTGATATAAGGTTGGTGGAAAGGTACAGTGTACAACAACGTTGTGGTTTGGGGCGTAGGGTTCATAATAGTTTAGGGTTAGCAGGGTTTATGGGGAATCTGTCGTTAATGTGTGATTTTTATGAAATAAATGACTTGTTAGTAGTTTTTACATCATTAAAATGTGAAGTTACTAGATCGGGCTAAAACGAGAGGATGAACTAGAGGTTCTCCTTTTGCACCTATAATGTGTTTGGTGAAATGCTCATGTGATAGTTGATAAATTGAATTTAAAGTAAATCATGTAAATTTTGTTGATGTTGTGTGTATGGTTTGTGACATTTATTCTTGTTTGTCATGTATGATGTATTATTTAAGATGAGTTTATGTAAAAGAGTTGTTCATGGCCCCTAATTGACATGAGGAGAGGGTTGTTCCCTTGATTAACATGAGTAGAGAATTATTTGTGCCATTTTCTTTATACGTGGTTATATGCATACGTTCTTAGGAGTCGGTATTGGACCCATATGTTTTATATTGATCATGATATGTGCATCTAGAATTTTACTTATTTTTACTTTGTGCTTACTACTATCTACTTACTGAGTCTATTTAAATCACATTCTAGATGAGGAGCTTCAAGGTGGGACAAGTAAAGGACCTAATCGTAGAGACCATTAGATTATTGTCTTTGATCATAGTTATTTTGAAATTTATGCTCTCTTTTGATATTAGTATATGTAGATAATTACTCTATCAGATTCAACTTTAACAAATATATTTTATTTAGTATTTTGAACTTAATTACAATCTATATGAATACATATATATGATCTTTTAGTTTGCTTATTGTGTAAGTAAAATTTCAATGATTTTCCTACTATGTAGATATCTTTGTAATATGAAGATACAAGGGCATAAATGTAGAGTTGAATGTTACATTTTGAAATGAAATTGAAATGCTTATGAATAACAGGTCTTGTATTTCATATCACCTTTTATATATTATGGGGAGATGCTAACGAATTTTTCTTAGGTTGTATGGTATACATTCACTAGCCATTGAGAATATCTAGGCAATGGGGCGTTATAAGCAATGATGCAAAATGCTTTGTTCTTTCTCATCTGGAATGCATCGGTAAATCAGACCATCTCCGCATCGTTTGTAAAGGTATGGATCATCCCAAATATAGTGTTTCACGTCCGCCAGAAACCTTTACTTCTGCTAGTAATTGAAATCTAGCGGCATAATTTTACAATATCTCCATACTAGGGCATTGGTACTTCCTTCAATGCAAGTAAAAATTCATCAGGAAAATTTTCATTGATCTAGTCATCTTTTGTTAGCTTAATTTCTTTAGTTGATAGTAGTCTGAATAGATGATCGGGTACTGATAATTGGAAATTAGTAATATATTTTATGAGCATTTTATACTTATTTGGTGAGTAATTAATTGAGTTTAATGTCAAATTTGTTCTAAAATGTGGTTTTACAACATTTGGATATTAAATATTAATTTCAAGCAATTTAAATAATTTTTATAATCTTTTGGATTGAAATTACATTTTATCTGTTGCCATAAAATTAAATGGGCTTGAAATAATTTTATAATAATAACCCAATAATGATTTTTGATGAATTAATTATTTAAATATTTTTTTATGCAGGAAAACAAATTACACCAAGTGGGTCCCACAATCTGGACCGTTGATTTCCTATGCATCCAGCTGCCATCCAAATCAACAAAAAATTAACGGCCTGGATTTCTTTATCCAGCAAAATTGCATGCAGGGTCCACCAAGCATCCAGACCGTTAACAAAGATCTTAGCCGTCCATTTACAAGAGAAAAAATTCACGGCAACCATGGGACCCACAAGATCACGTCCAATTGCTCAACACCATTCAAACCAGAATTTCAGCAGCTGTCCATTTAAACCATCCACCGTCCATAGCATGATTCCAAGATGTCCAGCAAATCAACTGCGGCCCACCAAGCAGCAAAATCAAGCCATAGCACCATCCATTTCTGAAATCCACCAAATGCACGTGATCAACTCCAAAGAAAATTCAGCAACGTCCAAAGCAACCAGCTGCCCATTCATGCTATGGACCCCACCGAATGCAAAAATGCAGCATCATTAAAAACCAGCAGCAATCACGTGATCAAGCATTCAAAATTCAACAGCCCCCTTTATATTGCAATGGACCCCATAAGCTAACCATGCACGCGAACATCATTTAAGCTGTCTAAATCAAATGCAGATCAAGCACCGTCCAAACACCAAGATCAGAGTTGTTCAATTTTTATTTTCAGCCACCGCCCTTAGCAAAATCAGCACCAATTAATCATCCAATTTAATCAAGCAATTAACGTCCAAGCTGTCCACCAAATACAGATCACGTCTAAGTTGTCCACATCGTCCATTTATCAAGCAGTGCATTCACATGAGCAACCATTCATGCTATGGACCCCACACAAGCTGCGCACTTAAAATTCAGCAACAATGCTGTTGTCTATCCAATGCATTCACATGATTTGCATTTGAAGTCAAGAGCAGCTACCATTCATGCTATGGACCCCACACAATGCAAATTCACATGAGCAAGCAATAATTACCATTTATATTGATGAACCCCACAAAATTCAGCAACGCCAACAGCAATTGATGGAGATGGGGCCCACAGCAATTGAGGTACGCAGCTATGAAAGGGGAAGAACCGAACAAGCAGCAAAAGGGGGGTTTTGAAGCAGAGAAATATGGGCAGAAATTTGAGAGAGAAAGAGAGAGAGCAAGGTGAAGAGCACACGCAAGAGGCGGACTAGCGAGTTGTGTGGAACGGCTGACACACCATTGAGGCTTCAATCCAATAAGCTTTTCTATCTTTTCCCTTTTTAATTTCAATTGCCTTGTTTAAGATGGATTTGAATTTTAATTTTATTTTGGACTTAAACATGCTCAACTAAGCCTATGATGTATCATGCATACAATGTAGCATGGTGTGGATTTTTAATTTATTTATGATGGATATTATTATTAATTTAATATCTTGTGAATTTTATGCTTGCTTTGTACATAGGCCCATACCTTGGCATGATTTCATATATTAGGTGATGGAACTGAGAGGTAGAAACCTAATATACGATAATGAAGAGATTAAACCTGGAAATCTAAGACCATTAGAATAGGCATGATGACCTTGAGGAATTCTATGAATAAACCACAGAACTTAATGGATTCTAATTAACTTAATCCCATGAGAATAGGTGGTTAAGAAAATTAGCATATGCCTTGTAGATTTCGAGAGAAGGTGCAAAGATAAATTAAGGTTTGTTCTCCTTTAACAAACAATATCTAGATTAAATTATTATACCATTACTCATTGCAAAAGACATATGTGAAATCCTAGACCCTAGATACTCGCACTCTCGTTTTTTGTACTCGTTCTACTTTGCAATCTTCTCTTCCCATTTTGTTTATTTTCTTTCCCTTTTATTTACTATATTTTCTTCCCACTTATCTATTTTATTTGTCATATTCTCTCCTATCCGACACGAAAGCATTTAGAAGCAAAGTTTATAGTAATGGATTGATAATTTATATACTATAATCTACAACCCATGCACTTGCAGTGAGATTGCGAACAACTACCACATTCTCCATGCCTTTCGTGTCTCGAATTTCGAGATCAAATTCTTGAAGCAACAAAATTCAACATATCAACATTAGTTTAGCATCCTTCTTGGCAAGCAAGTAATGAATTGTTGTAAGGTCCATGTAAACAATTACTTTTGAACTTACAAGATAAGAGCGAAATTTATCAATAGCAAAAAAAAGGTTAATAATTCTTTTTCAATCATGGCATAATCGACTTAGGCATCATCTAGAGTTTTGCTTACATAATAGATCATCATTGGTTTGTTGTCTTCCTTTTTGTCCTAAAACAGCCATGATTGCATGGTCACTTGCATCACACATGATTTCAAATGGTAAACTCTAGTCAGGTGGTTGCATAATTACGCCAATGGTCAAAGCTTTTTTTTTTACCTACAAAATGACTTCAAACAGTCATCAGAGAAATTGAATTTTACATCTTAATTGAGTAGGTTAGTTAATGACTTAGCAATTTTAGAACAAAATTTAATAAAACATTCGTAGAAATTGATTTGTCCCAAAAAACTTCAAATTCCTTTGACTGAATTAGGTGACGGTAGTTTTTCAATGACTTTAATTTTCACTCGATAAACTTCTATGCACTTGTTTGAAACTAAATGTCCTGGAACAATTCCTTCCTGTACCATGAAATAGTGTTTTTCCTAATTCAAGACTAAGTTGGTTTCTTAGCACCTCTGCAAAATTTAGACAGGTTAGTTAGACAATAGTCAAAAGTAAAGCCATAAATAGATAAATCATCCATGATTACTTTTGTAATATTTTCAATATAATCGGAGAATATGGTCATCATGCATCATTAAAAAGTAGTAGTTGCATTGTAAGGCCCAAAAGTATCATATGGACATGTGAAAGCCATTTTCTCTTGATCCTAAGGGTAAATAGGAATTTGAACGTAGCTGGAGTACACATCTAAATAGCAAAAGCAAGAGAGGTTTGCAAGTCATTCAAGCATTTAGTCAATGAAAGACAAAGGAAAATGATCCTTTCGGGTTGCAATGTTTAGTTTGCGGTAATTAATGCACATTCGCCAACCTATGATTGTCCTCATTAGTATAAGTTCATTTTTATCATTTTTCATGAAGGCCATGCCTTCTTTCTTGGGTACCATATGTATTGGGCTCACCCAACTGCTATCAAAAATTCGGTATATGATGCCAGCATCAAGTAGTTTTAAAATTTTCTTTTTCACCACCTCCATGTTCGGGTTAAAATGCTTTTGAGGTTCAATACTTGTCTTACAATTGTCTTTCATGAGAATCGTGTGCATGCATAAAGAAGGGTTGATACCAAGTAGATCATTAATGCAGCAACCAATTACTTTCCTATGCTTTCTTAGATCAGTAAAACGTTTACCTGTAAGGACCAGGTATTTTATTTTATTTTATTTTTATTATAACCCTTCTCTATTTATGAGATAACTTATGAACATGTCACTAGGAGTGTATAATGTTAATTGATGCGTAACATATATGAATATGGTATCTTGGGGATATATAGTGCATATATGCATATATTATGATCTTATCACGCTGAGTATAAATTAAAATGTGTATGATTAGTGTGTCATTGTTGAGCACTATAACTATTTTTCCACTTCACAGAGTAGGTACGGGATTCGAACTGACCTATCAGGTTGCAGGGGTCAAGGGGGCAGCACCCTTGAAGAAATTTTTAATTATTAAGTTATAAGAGCGGAAAATTAAATTACTAATTGAGACTGGACCCGACCCATGCCCCGACCCGATTCAATGACTTCAATTAACATTAGTGACCCACGCTCTAAGGCTTCATTTTCCCATTTCACGCCCGACCATGTTTTCTTCTTCTTCTCCTCTTCTGGTTCTTCGCTCCTCCCCTTCTTTCTCTTCCACTCAGTTCGAACCACTCGTGGATCTCTTGAGGAAAACTATACCAACTTCCTTAAAGGTCATAGATCCTAGTCCGGGAAGCTCCGAGGCTCCAAATCTCTGCAATCCACATCTAGGGTCGCTGTTTTGGGAGAAATCACGGTCAAGGTAAGTAGATGTTGCCCCTTCTCGATTTAGTGATGAAATTTTATGTTAAACATAATGTGAGACTAGAGGGAATGTGTAGCACCTGACAACTCCATGGTATGAGGCATAGGGTTCGTAACAGTTAGGGTTCATGGGGAATTTGCTTTGAATGTGCGATTTCTATGATTTAAAAGACTTCTTAACAGTTTTTATATTATTGAAATGTGACGTGAATTGATTTGCCCCAAACGAGAGTATGAATCGAAGGTTCCTTCATTTTGAACCTATCATATGTTTGATAAAATGCTTATGTGACAGATTTATATATTGAATTTGAATTGTGTTGATGTTGTATGCGTGGTTTGCGACATGTTTCCTTGTCTGTTAAGTATGATATGTTATTTCAAATGGTTGATTGTAAAAGGGTTGTTCATAGTCCCTGATTGACATGAGGAGAGGGTTATTCATGGCCCTTGATAGACATAAGTGGATGATTGGTTGTATTATTCAATTTGTGTGTGGTTATATGCATACAATCTTGGGAGTGGGTATTGGACCCATATGTATTAGCTTCATCACTATATGAGTATCCATCATTATACTTATTTTCACTTTGTGCTAACCACTATCTACTTGCTGAGTCTATTTAGACTCGTATAGTTTGTTATTGTGCCTTTAGATCCCAAGCCAGGTGGGAAACTTAAAGATGGGACAAGTTGAAGATACAAACATGAGAAATCATAGCACAATATGTTAATTTCAGTCCTTTTAGATTTGTGCTCTTTTTGATAATCATATATGTAGACAATTATTTAGGCAGATTCACTTTGACAATTATAATGTATTTGATATTTCGTATTGCATTATAATCCTTGTTGATGCACATACGCATGATCATTATATTTGCTTGATGTGTAAGGGTAATATTTAATGATTTTCCTTCTATATGATTGTCTTTATTATATGAAGATGCATGTATATAAATATAAGATTGAATGCTACAGATTGAAATGTTTATGAATATCAGGTCATGTATTCCATATTACCCCTTGTATGTTATGGGAAGATGCTGCCGAATTTTTATTAGGTTGTGTAGCACCCATTGACTAGTTCTTGAATATTTCTAAGAATGGGGTGTTATATTATCATATTAAGATTCAAAAAGATTGGCATTGATTATGACTAGATAAGTAGAATTTGGGTTGAGAAACACATGCCTGAGCTTTTTAGGAAATGGTTTGAATTCTACCTTTGGTGCTTCTTCCTTTGGTTGTGTCGAGTTCAGAGAATTGGTGTCCAAGTCTAGTTTCTCACAATTTGCAATAGTAGCATGTGAAATAGGAGGGTCTTTGTCTAAGATGGCTATACAAGCGGAAAGTTTAGGATTAACATTTTCAAATGTTGCACTTCAATGATACATATCTCCATTGGATCACCTTTTTCTTCAATCAAAAAAGGGTCGATGGCATCAACTCACAAGGAAGAGTTATCGGTTGATGGGTGCTTTGCGGCTTCAGAGAGGTTGAACTCCACTTTTTCATCTCCAATTATTAGAGAAAGTTGATCATTCTTGACATTAATGACGGCTTCAACAATGGCTAGGAAACATCATCCAAGAATGATGTGGATTTGGCAATCTTCCTCTATGTTGAGGACTACAAAGTCGATAGGAATGAACAGTTTGCTAACTTTTAGAGGTACATTTTAAAAAATGCCAACTGAAAAATTGATTGATCAATCAACAAGTTGGAGTGATATTGAGGCGAGTTTTGAATCTCCCATATTCAGCTTTTTACAGATGGAGAGAAGAATCAGACTCGCGTTGGCCCCAAGATTGCATAGCACCTTGCTGATTTGAATATTCCCAATAGCATAAGGAATGGAGAAACTCCTAGGATCTTTAAGCTTTTTAAGTAACTTATTTTGTAAGATGACACTACACTCCTCAATGAGTGTAATGGTTCTATGCTCCTCAAGCTTTTTTTTGTTGGACAACATGTCTTTTAGCAATTTTGTATAAATGCATCTGAGAGATCATGTCAATGAATAGAACACTGATTGACAGGCTTTTAAGTGTTGAAATAAATTTTTTGAACTGCTTTCGAAGTTTGGCCTATCTTTGCCTTTAAGGGAAGGGAAAAGGAGGTTGATAAAGTGGCAAGATATATGGTTTCTCCATCACTGGTTCAAGTTATGGCTCCACTTCTTGCTTTTGTACCTATTCGACCTCATTTTCAGTGTCAATTTGAGATGCTTTTATACCTATTTGACCTCTTCTTGCTTTTGTACCTACACTTGTTCCTTGGGGTTTACTTCAAGCTGGTTAGGAAGTTTGCCCCATTCTCTATGGGATGAGGTGGTGGCTTGTTAGGTAATTTGGTC
>JAXCLR010000050.1:29028071-29039730 GCA_035584095.1 Annona squamosa | reverse complement strand
TAGGTGATGAGTTCCACTCCAATCACACACTACTTTGCTTACACTTGATCTTAGTTACCCTAACTAAATCAAGTTCAGTATAATAATAAGAATAAAAGAAAAGTTCTACACGTTACTGTTGTGTAGAAACAATTTTGGCGCAGAGAATAACTTGTTTGAGATTCAGCAAGCAGCTCTTGTAAGTTTGGAAGCAAAGTTCTTCTTCTAAGTGTTGGTTTGATCACTTAAATCTCTTAAGGATGGGAGTTATGCACAATCAATGATTCTCAGCTACCCTCCTAGTTCATATTGAATGCCTTTTATAATTGTGGAGGGAATCCGAACATTTGAAGGTAGGTGGCGCGCATTTAATGCTCCAACATTCGAATATTTTCCAACCGTTGCGACCCAAGTCACAGGTGGAGTCGACTTCGGGTGCGACTTCGCCCAAGTCGCATATGGAGTCGACTTCGAGTGCGACTTCGCCAGTTCGCAACATCTTCAAGTTCCACTTTGGGTCGACTTGGTCCTCGACTTGACCCAAGTCGCAGGTGGAGTCGACTTGGGGTTAGACTTCACCTCGGCAGGTTGCTTGACGAACTTGAAATCCTTTGAATGCTTTGCTTGCTTGAATTTCTTCATGTCTTTTGTCGTTCTTCCTTGATTTATTTCTCTTTGGACCATTGTGTTTTCATTCTAGCTTGTTTCCCTTTAGCTCCATGATTTGCAAGCCTTGAGTCTTTGAGACTTGAATCTTGTATTCATGAACAAGTTCAATATATCTTGATTAGAATAGTTGAGTTTATGCATTCTGCTTTCTTTGGACTTGGATTAGTCTTCATACGTTCCAATTCGAACATCTAATTTGACTTGATCTTCAACTTTACTCAAGTCTGCCTTGAAATCGATCTAATCCCAATTCGTCTTCTAAAATATCTAGTCTGTATGATTGAAGTCGATTCCGGAGTAGACTTGGTTTGTGACTTCGCCCAAGTCGCATACTGAGTCGACTTGGGATGCGACTTCGGCAGCCTCTCAGTCTTGACTTCAACTCTGGAAGGAAATGTTGTTTCGAAGTCGATGCTGGAGTCGACTTGGTCTGCAACTTCAGCTAAGTCGCATGTGGAGTCGACTTGGGGATCGACTTGGCCTAAGTCGATGCCTGAGTCGACTTGGAAATCGACTTAATTTGTCATGCATCATATTCTTCAAATGTATAACCTTTAATCATTTCCACAAATATGTTAGTAACCAAGACTTACTCAAATTGATTTGTTAATCATCAAAACATAGACTTGGCTTATTTGCCACATATTTCCAACACAAATTGCTGACTTGGGAAATTTTATGAAATACCTCGTATATGTGTTGCCAAATGGGCATTTGTGAAAGGATAAACATGCATAGGTAATAAATAACTTATATAATGTGATTTTGTGCAAAAATGCATAAAAATATGATGAATTTTATGAATATATTACTGTTTAGAATTATATGATGTTAATCTCAAACTTTGGGATTAATTAGTGAGGCTTAAGGCAACAACAGGTGCTTAAAATGAGCAACGATGTGTGAAAAATGAAAAATATGTTAAAAATGATAAATTGAGGTAATGAACCTCCAAATAATGATTTAATGAAAGATTATTACCTGTATGTAAGTTTACCCTACATAAGGGTATTAAAAATGAATAATGTGATGTATAGGTTATGATACGTATGAACACCTGACTTGAAAGACAAGTGGGTTAAGTTAGTGTAATATAAGTCCAAATGGATTTATATAGGTTGAATAACCTAAGGAATATAAGTATTTGAAGATGATGCAAATAAGCGAAATGTTATTTTCATTTATCTAAGCAAAGGCAAGGAGAAGAATGGAAGAAAAGGATTATACCGATCTCAGGTAAGCAAGCGAACTTTTTCAAATTATGGATTTTTCTCTATATGTTGAAATGATGATTTTGTCAATGCTTTTATGATTGTGTTTTGATGAATGGGCAAGCACATGTTTTGAAAATGACAACTTCAATGCAAAGCCATAAGTTTTGAAAAATTATGGCTTTAAGGAAAAGCCTCAAAGATTGCTTCGCGAGAAGCAAATAACGATTTTAAAATAAAAAATTTATCACAAGTGTTGCCATGGATTGGCAATGCTTTATGTTAATGGATTGAGAAATTTGCTTATGAATAAGCAAGTTCTCCATGATAATGTTTTCAAAAGATTTCACGTTTTATGTCGATGGTTTTTAAGAATTTGCTTTTAAGTAAGCAAGTTCTTTACGATGTTGTTTCAAAAGTATTTTATAAGAAAAAGAGAATTTTGCCCTTTTTCACAAAGCAACAACTGTAAATAAGTTTTGAATTTATCTTATAATGTTTAATGATAAATAATCAATTTATAAAAAAAAGAAAAAGGAGATTTGATTTATGAAAAAGATTTATTTTGCTATATCTTGATAATTAAATAATAAATAATAATTTGAACATAGTTCATATGTTTTGAAATGATATTCAAAAAGTTTTGATTTTCTTTAGATAAGGAATCTATATTCAAAATGTTTTGAAAAATATTTATACAAGTGTTGTTAAATGGAATTTATGGATGACCAACCTCATATGTTGATTTCATAAAACTGTTTAATTTTGAAAATTCAAAGGTTTTGAAATTCTTTTATAAGGATTTTAAGATGTATTATTTTTCAAACATTTCAAATGTTTATCAAAATATTTTACTCAAAATGTTTCTAAAAAAAATTAAGGAAGGTCATTCTAAAATTTGATTTCAAATAACAACTTGTAAAGTGGGTGCGCTCGCTTACAAGTTGACACGGACTGCAGCCCGTCATAATAATATACGGTACACCGGTACAAGAAACAAGTAGGTTTTACAGCACGGTTTGGGTGACCGGGGCCGACTCTATCTAAGGCCAAGTCACTAAGGGATGGCAGAAGTGCTAGCGGCACCCTCCTGATACGGGAGAGTCACATTTACCAATCAAAACGATCCCGAAGTAAGGCTTCTAGGCACCTAGGTTCGGGGCGCCATATATATCATGTTTAACATGAGATGTCATCACTAAATTGAGAAGAGGCAACATCTACTTACCTTGATCGTGATTTCTCTAAAAAATAGTGACCCTAGACTTAAATCCCTAAGGTTTTGTGTTTTCTTGATAGGAATTGATGATTTTCAAAATAGTTGGTAGAGATTTTAGAAAGATCTAGGGCTAGATCAGACTGAAAAGAAGGGATAAAAAGAAAGAAAAAGCAGAAAAAAGAAAGAGAAGAAGATGGAAAATAATTGAGTACAAAATGAAGCCCTAGCGCGGGCCCTCCTAACTAAAACCCCATCGAATCAGGCTGAGCCGAAGCATGGGCCGAGCTAACAAAAATTTATAATTTGCTTTCTCACTCATATGACTTAATAATGAAAATTTCTCCGGGGGCACTGCCCCCCTTCACCCCCATAAGGGGCGATGCTACCTTGACCCCAGCTAGGTGGAATATAACAATAGTGCATCAATCATACACCTCTAAATCTATACCCAATAAATCATACCATAAACAAGTTGTGCAATTATAGAAATCTACTAATGCATAACTCATACTCATATCCCAACATGCTCACAAATAGTGTTCTACACAACCTAATGTACTAGGATCATAGTATATGCATATATGCACTACACGTCCCCCTATATGTTATGCATCCCATTAACATCATTAAGTCTTAGTGCAAATTACCTCATAAATATAGAAGGGTTATAATGAAAATGAAAATAAAATAAAATACCTAGTCCTCACCACAATCTTATTCTCGTTCAACCACAGAAATTAAATAACATAATATATAATATCAAATCCTACATATCTCCCACTATAGGAAGATTTAGCCCATAAATATGCCTTCAATTCCCATTAAACTTAAGTTAATAATCATCCCAAGCAAGGAGAATAATAAAAATGAAGAGAGAGATGAGAAGAGGAGGTGAAACTCAATAAATTTGCAGAGATCAGCTTATTTTCCACTTGCTCTTCTCTCCTTCCTCGAAGCTCTTGGTTTTTCTCCCCAAACACAATAGCCATGAGCCCTCTAAGTTATTCTTAAGAAACCCTAAGAGAAGTATTTATAACCTCCTTAGTTTAGAGCTCAACGCATGAGAGATCTGCACACAAGTGAGGTGGCGCTTGAGTGCCAATTCCATGGAAGCTTTCCGAAACTACCTGTTTCTAGAAATTTCTACGGTAGCGATGCCTAAGGCCTAGGCGCCAGAGTGCCAACTTTCTGCCTTGAAATTCTTCACTTTGCTTGTGTCAAACTTCTTCCTTCATTTTATCCTCTTTTTGCCTTGGATTTGCATGGGAATTATCATCCTTTTCCTACAACAAAAAGTAAAAATAAGTAAATACATTCTTAAATAATCAAATGAAATTAAAAAAACTAAAGTGACTTGAATTTAAACTAGATGCGACCTAAAATGCATGAAAACCACACAAGACGCAACAAACGCAAATTGTGAAAACTAATACAAAACTCATGCAAAGTCACATGCTTTTCTTAAACTAGAATTCAAAATGAAAACAAAATAAGCCTTGATAACTCTAATTTTATAGAATTATTATTTACCATCATTGCACTTGGCCTACATAATTATTTTAGCAATGTAGATGAAGTCGCTACATTCACTAGAAGACACCATCGAAGATTAGAAACTCAGATTTCAGGAAATGATTAGAAGCTATGGTTTTTCAAAAAGGTCCTAACCTTTCGTTAAAATCTTAAACTGAGTTGCAAGCTACAGAGAGAGTTTTGGTGATGATGAAAGACAAACATACCAGCTAGAATATTTGTGGCAAGGCTGGAAAAGACTAGGTGAAGTCCACATAAAGGGTCTATTGCAATGTTTATGAGAGTTTTTTTTTCTCTCGATATTATATAGGGTGTATCTTGATCTAAGCACCTGTAGGTCAACCTATTGGGTACCCTAAAGGGTAAACTCAATTTTAATATATCCATATATTATATAATATAGATCACCTAAACCAAATGTTTATGACAATTGAAGCTTTTAGATCACAACTCTCTACCTCCCCTTCCACCATTTTGTTTTTCCTTTTGCCCTCCTAAAAATTCTAGCAACCCAACCTCTCCTTCCCCACAATCCTAAAATAATTGAATTGATCTAATTCTTGCCTAAATTCCTAGCTTCTACTTGCATGTCTTTCATCCCTAAATTGCCAATCTCATAGAACTTTAAAAGCTCTATTTTTCATTTCTTTGGCTATGTTGTGAAGTTGCGTCTTTGCCTCTCTAATCTTCTCTTTCTTTCCACTAATGGATGTATGAAATTATGGATAATGGAGGAATTTCTAACCCTAATCCCTGCCAAGAAGGAAATCACTTGTTTATTTTGACTATTCAACCTTGTAGATTTGTCATCATTGTTAGAAAAGCCTTCTTGAGTTATATTTTGACAAAGATTTGTCTACTAGATTATATTTTAGATTTTTTTATTGAGTTTTGTGATGTTTAATATCAATAAGTAGTAAATTCTAGTTTTCATTTTCATTTATAATCAAATTTTGTTAATGTGAAGAGGCAATATTTTATGATTTTGCCTTTTCTAATGTTCCATTTGTCATTTTGCACAACAAGCTATCGGCTGGAAAACCATTTGTTAATGCATAAGATCTTGGTTATATTACTTTCCTTTGAACATTGATTAGTAAATAAGGATAACTAATTATGATTTATAAATATGCCATCTAGTTCTCTTAGCTATCATAACAAGTCTAATAACTAATAAACTTAAACTCTTTAACGTTGTTGTTGGCTTCAAGATTGACATCAAATTTCTATATTCTTGAAATACTTGAAGGAAAATTAAAAATACAAAAATAAGTTGTATGCATCTGCTCCATTGATAAAAAGAAGTACGATTATCTTATACCAATTTCACCTCTTCCCATTTGCTTTTAGGGGTATTTTTATTCATTTTGTTGAGTTTATATAGTGATTTTTTGGTTTATATATGCAGGTTTATATTACGTGTTTATAAAAATTGCAGCTTGATAGGATGAATAGAATTGATGTAATAGATCACGTATTTATGTTGTCATTTAATAGTATAATGTCAACTGCCTTGGATTGGACTAATTTATAGTGCTAGAATATAAGCAGAGGGATTTAAGTCCATGGCTTTATGTTTATATAAGCTCTTTAGAGGACATGATTTGGAATTGGAATCAAAACTAACCTATCATTGAGAAAACAAAATAGGATAGAATTCGAACTGAATTCACTTAAAATAAGGCAAGGTAGGAGCTTTTAAAAATATGGTAAGGGTAGGGTCGATCTTTATGCTGGTCAATTAAGATTTAATTTTTCATCAGCTTGTAAGATCTTGATCTTTTTTTTTTTTTGCTAGCAAATAGACAGTTAGGACTGAATGGCGGTGGCAATGTGCATCTTGAACTTGCCATGTCTTCAATCATGCATCTAGTTTGGTTTATTAGATTGATTCATCTGCACCTTGACTTTAGAGGAGAGAGGATGTAGGTTCCACTTGGACTGTTGGTATTATGCATGGAGACTTTTCTTCCATGTTTGATGTTATAGAAACTTCCATGTCATGTCATACTTTTTACAATGGGCTGGAGGTAGCTTTCCATGTATTGAAATTTGAAATTGAATGGAGTTGGTTTGGTTACATCATTAAGCTTGCTTTCCCCCATCTCATACAACTGACAAGATGTGCACATGCTTTGATTTTTTTATAGCTTGGCTCCAACATGGTAATGCTCCAGGTATTAGCAACTATGTAAAAAGACGATGATGTATATAATATAGTTTGAAAAGCCACATGATAATAAGATTTTGATGAATCAATATGTTGAATATGTGAAGGATTGTGTAAATTGTGTAGTAACAATGCAGAATCTAGTTAGTGAGAACTATAAGGGTGAATATTGATAAATGACTTGGCATAAACCCAAGATGGATATATATATATTTCTTAGATGATTTTGGATCCGTGGGAACCCTTGATTGATTACATGGTAAATGTTTGAGAATTAACTCTTATATGCGGATTTTGAACTTGAAAAGAAGCATAACTTAGAGTTAACTAGATTTGAAATGTGTTTAAGCATGAGTGAGATGCTTAAAATGTTTAGAATGTATATAAGTAGTTGTGGGTAAGATTTGAATGGTAGATTTGGATAAATGATGGAAATGGACCTAATTATGTAGTTAAGCCAAAAAAAATTGTAATAATGAACATGACTGAGGATCATTAATGGGAGCTATGATTTGCATGAGAACGATTCTAGGTATAACTGAAATGTAATCATGATACTTTGAGAATTTAGTCATTTAGGGCTAATAGTGAAAATTCAAATGAACATGATGACCAGAACTTTGGAAAAAATATAGAATATGATGGTTTCTAGTGTGAATAAGATGCTAGATGTAGGAGAAGTAATTTTGAAGGTATTATAGGTGATATTTGTGATTTGGGCCATGAGACCCGCTATAGAAGCAAAACAACTAAAAAGTGGAATTGGTTAGTCAAGTTTTGTATAAAACATGTTTTGAACTAATAAATGATATAGATGTAATATATTGATGATAAGAGGTATGTGTGTGAATGGTTGTGTAACGCCCCATTCCTAGAAATACTCAATAACTAGTCAATGGGTACTACACAACCTAAGAAAAATTCGACAGCATCTCCCCATAATATACAAGAGGTAATATGAAATACATGACCTGATATTCATTAACATTTCAATTTGTAACATTCAATCGTATATTTATATACTTGCATCTTCATATTATAAGAACATTCATATAGAAAGACAATTATTGAATGTTATCCATACACATCAAGCAAACCTAATGATTATGCATATGTGCATCCACAAAGATTATAATCCAATCCCAAAATACCAAATACAATTGTTCATTAAAGTCTGACTCAATAATTGTCTACATATATGAATATCCAAAAGAGCACAAATTTTAAAAGAACTAAAATTAAGGTTATTGTGTTACGGTCTCCCAAATGAGATCTTCAACTTGTCCCATTTTGAAGTTCTCCACCTGGCCTATGATCTAAAGGCAAAATAACAAATGATATTGGTCTAAATAGACTCAGCAAGTAGATACTGGTTAGCACAAAGTAGGAATAAGTAAATTCTGTATGCACATGTTGTGTTCATGATAAGACATATGGGTCCAAACACCCACTCCCAAGATCGTATGCATAAAACCACATATAAGTAAGAGAACATGAATAATCCTCTACTCATGTCTATCAAGGACCATGAACAACCCTCTCCTCATGTCAATCAGGGCTATGAACAACCCTTTACAACCAATCATTTTAAACAACACATTATACATAATAGACAAGGATAAAAGCCACAAACCACACATACAACATCAGCAAGGTTTACTTTAAATTCAACACACAAAACTGTCATACAAGCATTTTACCAAACACATGATAGGCACAAAATAAGGGAACCCTCAATTTGTACTCTTGTTTTAGCCGTATTGATTAACGTTTTAAAATATAGAAACTGTTAACGAATCTTTTTTTTCATAAAAAAAAAATCGCACATTCATAGCAAATTCCCCATGAACCCCTAACTGTTAAGAATCTTACGCCCCATACCACGAAATTATTCGATGCTACACACTCTCACCAGTCCCACATCACGTTTAGCATGAAATTTTATCACTAGATTAAGAAGGGGTGACATCTACTTACTTGGATCGTAATTTCCCCAAAAATAGTGATCTTTACTTGGATCATAGAGATTCGGAGCTTCCACGATTGGAGTCGACAATCTTCAAGCAGTCAGTAGAGCTTTCTTAAAGGAATCTATGCCTAGACTGAACTGAATGGTAGGAAAGAAGAGAAGAAGCAGAGAACGGGAAGAGGAGAAGAAGGAAAGATAGCCAGGTGCGGGATGAAATGAACCCTAGCGCGCGGGCTTCCCTTATTACTAAACCCCATCAGGTCGAGTCGGGTCAAAGCATAGGTCAGGTCTAATTGCAATTAGTAATTTACTTTCCCATTCATACGACTTAATAATTAAAAATTTCTCCGGGGGCGCTGCCCCCTTCACCCCCGCGACCTGACCGGGCAAGTCGAACCTCGTACCTACTCCGCGAGGGGAACAATAATCATGATGCTCATCAATGGAACGCTAATCATACACCTTTTTATTTATACTCAATACGCTAAAATCATAATGCATGCATATATGCACTATACATCCCCTAGATGTCATGTCCATATATGTTATATATCCATTAACATCATAAATTCTTACTAGCATGTTCATAAGTTGCCTCATAAATAGAGAAGGATTATAATAATAAAAAATAAAATAAAATACCTGGTCATCACAAGTTGGCATAGTGTTGGGAATGTTTTGACATGTTATAACCACTTATCTTATGAATCAGTGAAAGTTGTCGATAAAGTTGTACAGTAAAATGTATGCCGAATTTTGTGATTGTGAAATTTTGATCTAAAAATTTTTGAAAAGATATTATTTGAAGTTAAGTATCCAACACAAAAAGAATCATCTTAATCGAAGTTGTGTAGAGTAAGCTATGGGCAAAATGGTGAGAGGTAACTAAAATCGAGCTATTTATGGACCAGCACAGGCCAAACTGTGTTGCTTTTAGAACTACGCAACCCAGGCCATGCAACATGGGAGGGGTCCAAACCTTCTCTATTTCATGTCGTTTCTTTCTCTCTAACCTCATGAAAAACCACTCAAAAGTGATGTCTTTTTTACATCATGGAAGCTTCTTGGAACAAGGAGAGAGCTTGGAGCTGAGGAGAACTTGAAAATTTTTGGATAAAATTGAATTTGAGGTAAGTAGGTTATTTTCTTTAAATCAAAGCATAGATTTTGGTTAGAATCACATGAGGCTTTGTGGGCACCATTTTTTAAAATATGGGTGAATTTTTAAGATATGAGGGTTGTGTTGTGGTCCCTTGAATCAGAGGCACCTTAAACCTTATTCTAGAATTATTTAGTTGGCAAATTGTAAGCAGAATTGTAGCCCTGTTCACGCGACGAGGTCTTCAATTCAATCTCATTGCATTTTACAAGCAATCACTCACTTGTAATTAAATTCACATTATATTTACAAAATATTAAAATATACATTTACGTCATCAGTCTATGTAACTTGGTAATATTGTACCCTTACTACATATCCATTCACACCAAGTATATGAAAATAATATAGTCTTAAGATTTTCTCAACCAAGACATTTTTTTCTTGAACTTTGTTATACATATCTAACGTTGGGAAAACATAACTTGAATACTAAACTCAGTAAGCAACAATTTTCATTCAAATAAACATTTATATTCCAAAATTTGGCAATTCTTAAATAATTGCATATGCAAATGCATATTTCACATTCATGCCATAAACCTTCAGTGGATGGTACGCTGACTAGGCAAGCATCAATACGTCTATTCCCTATTTTAGGAAGTGCGCCACCAGCCTTTAAGCCTATATCAGTGACTCGGTCACATTTGAGGGAGACTTTGGTCTGCTTACACCTATAAAATGGACCTATACATTCATGCAGCATGCATCATACACAAGCTAGCATGATTTCAAGAAATCATAGCTTTCATCTATCTATTCTTTTTTGCAAATTGAGAAGATTTTCACAATCATCTATAAAACAAGTTAATAAATGTATTTTCTGAACCACATATTGAGGATGGCCACCATTAAATAATATTAAAAATCAGCAAAATGAAATGAATTGCAAATCATTCAATCATTTTGAAAATAAATCATTTCAAAACATAAGTTTCTTACCTTAGAATGTCAACTTGTCTCCTCAACCTTTTCTATTTCTTTTCCTAAACAAGTGAAAAGGACTAGCTCACATATTTGCATTATATATTTTTAAGATTTTGTAATTAATTTAGGCTAATATTTCATTCAATACCCATGTTTAGCATATTAGATTTTGCAGCCATGTTATATAAGGTGCTCGTATGTGGTCTGTAGCGAGATAAATCAAAACAATTTTTTTGAAATTAACGTCCACGTCTCTTAATAGCCACATACATATATCTTTTAATTATTATTCATACAATTATATATTAAACATACATCAGCCCTAGTAATTTAAAAATTCTCACATATAAGGGTTGTTTGAATTGTAAAACAAAATTAAAATATACATATATACCTACAAAAATCAGCTATTAATCATCATAAAAACACGCAGTTCTGTTTTTAGGTGTAAATGGTAGCTCTCCATGATGGTTGATCTTGAGGTGTTAAGGAGACGCTATATTTCATTTTAATAAGTCATATTATTTATTAATATTAATTTGTGAAATCCAAGCATAATATAGAGAAGAAAAAATAAATAAATAGTGATTGCCCGTAAAATTATGCATCTCAAAATTTTTCTGAACCTAGTGTGCAAATTAAATTTCTAAACCTGATTCTATGTGGACGTCACAATCAGGTATTTAATATATATATATATATATATATTTGGTTTCCCACACCTTTGCGACGTCAAGGGCAGCTGCATACCTGGAAATTGAAAAAATCACTTCTGCTTGCTGCTTCCCTCATCCTTGGCTGCTATTATTATTATTATTATTAT
>JAXCLR010000050.1:28977377-29027971 GCA_035584095.1 Annona squamosa | reverse complement strand
TACTATTATTATTACTATTACTATTACTATTACTACTAGTATTACTATTACTATTACTATTATTACTATTATTATTATTATTGTTACTATTACTATTACTATTACTATTACTATTACTATTATTGTTTTCTTTCTCCGTGCTGGACGTACACTGTTTCACCTGTCTTTCCCTTTTTTTTTTTTTTTTCTATGCCGCTACTGCTGGAAGTCAAGCCTTGCCACTATTCATCTATTTATACCTTTGCTTAAGCTATCATTTAAGCTGGAATTTTAACCCCAGTCCACGTCCATATATCATAAGTTGACACCTAATCTCTCAATGCACCGTCCTAGACAGCTTGCTACCAGCAACTTCCGTTCTTCTTTTTTTTCTTTTTTTCTTTTTTTTATACTGCTGCAACGTTATTTTATTGAGTGTTAAAAATCCAAGGAATGGGCTAAGTCAGTTTCAGTTCAAACTGTCGTTTCCAAACCTCAAATGACCATGTATATTTACTTGGATAGTTAAAATGTTGTTTAACAATTTCTAATAATGTTCTTTAAATCTAATCCATCTATATTGTAAGGCACATTAAATTAGTCATTCATGACAAGTTCCATGTCAAAATGATTAAATTTGGTTAAGATACAAGCACTTGAAATTAATTAATGCAATTCATTTAATTTTTAATATTTCTGCCCCATTTCTAATCATGTTTTATGTAATCTAATCCATTCACTAAGTAGGGTACATTAATTTAGGCTTAACCATGAAATTTCACCTCAAATGGAATTGTTTACATATAATAATTTGAATTAATGAAATATAAAATATATGGTAAAAATAATACAGATACATGTTTCAAGGCTAGGAACGTACTATGATGCATGAAGTCTATGCACTTTTTTTCGATATCAACTTTGAAATTATGTTAATGTTTTGTTAAATCATTTTTCATAATTCAATCTATCTATATTAACCATTCATCTCAATTTTCATATCACAATAATCTATATCGTTTTTCTTTTGCTATTTACCCACCACAAGAAGTAATCGTATTGCAACTCTTCTCGCAAGAAATGAATAGTCTTGAGCATCTATGAAGTAAAGATCATGGTATGCTCATGAAAACTTTGAATGAACAGATTAATGAGTGCTTCCCATGAACTAAATGCCTTTTTTAGAAGCCAAATTATCTACAAAAATGCAAAGCTATCATGTGCTGGACTTAGAACAAAATGTTTGAGTGCAGATTGTTCCGTTTCCTCCATCTGATTGATTGCATGCTCATATTCATACAGATGGAGTAAGACATTCTTGAGATTCACATGGAACAACTTAATATGTAGCCAATCTTGACTTTGTTTTTAGGCCACCTAGGGGCATACCCGTATTAAGGGTGCATCATTCATACATAATGCCTTAATAACATGGGATTGATTTCTTCTTCTAAAGAATTCAGCATCACTGAGGATCATATTCTTCTTGTATCCCTTATCATCGGCCATCATATTGCTTTTCCACAAAGGTTCTGACCCAAGTGTCTCACATCCACTATCTTGAGAAGGGTAAATTGCTTTTGAAAAATACCTCTAAACAGTTTCTGCTTCGGGTGACCATATGGCAATTAGCCTACTCCTCCTGTCTCTATAGTAACATAGGAAATATGTAGTATTTTTACAACTATGCTGAAATTCTCTCAAATAATTACTTCATTTGCCTTAACAAGAACAATAGCAGGAACATATTCATCAAAACTGTCTATTCCATGATGTGTTCAAGACAACGAGCATAATGTCTTTGACATAACTGATTCTTGATGCGCGTATTGGATGTATATTACTCTAAGGAAGGCAACATGTTTGTCTTTGATCAATCATGATCGCCTTATTTCATGGAAAGGGCTAGATCATAAAGGATCTATCATGATTTTGGTTTCTCGATTCATAAAAGCTAGGTTCGGTTTGGTAAAATTGATGAATGATGAGTCCACAAAGTCTAACAATTTTATGTAGAGTTTAAAATCTATGAATGACGATTAGGTGAAGTGACAATTCTACATATAGTTTTTCCAACTTTTTATAGCTTAATCTACTTAATATGAAGGTAAGCATAATGACCTTTGCGTAGGATCAAAGGAAGCCTACTCAGAATCAAAGCAAAGACAAGAATACCACTGTGCGCCTGGAGATCCATGCCTTGAGATTCAATCCCAAGGCATGTGTGGGTGAAAATTTAATTCAATCATAGGTTTGGGTCAAGCTAATCGAACACATGAGTTTGGTTAGAACCCATGATCTTGATGGCTCCATATACATGACATGAATTGTGTTTCAAATGATAGGATGACTAGAGTTGAGAGATATGACTACAGGTAAAATGATGAAATTGCTCAACTCAAATGACATGACTTCAAGTGAGGGCTATCCCTTTTTTGCTACAATGACGTTGGGAGTACAATATAAATGAATGCCTATTGATATTAATAAAGACATGACAAAAAATTTCAATGTTGCAGGGTTGGCACTAGTCAAATAGCTTAATTAGTACCATTATAAAGCACTAGTATCAAAGATCCAAGTTGGACATTAAGGCTCCGTTTACTATGGAGGAAAAATATGAAGATAAATTTATGAAAAATAAGTCATATGATATGATAATGATTAGGCATAAATAGAATAAAATTAAAATAGATAGTATTGTTGTATGAAAAATGTGAAAATTAATTAGAAAGTATTGTAGTTAGATGCCGCATCACGTCAAAAAGTTGCATAAAAAGTGAGAAAAAAATTTTCCTACTCCCCATTGCCAAAAGGATCCTAAATCAAACGATAATAAAATGCAATTATCTTTTATCTTTTGATTACCGTGCCCTAAAAACAAAATAAAATCTTAAAAAAGTTCATAAGGGGTAGGTATAGTGTATTCTAATGGTGTGAATGCGTTGCGGATTCAGTTATGATATTTCCTCAATCATTCACGATTTTGTCAATGAGTCTACTTTTCCTAGGACATAATAAACAATCCTTAATGACTAAATAATAAGAAGAATAAGAGATTTTGATTTCCCAAATTGCTGGCAATGGATGGCTTCCTGGAGCTGTTTGTATGGACAGCCCGTGGCCCACTACTCTTTGCCCGTTGACCTGAGATGCATGCCTTTTTGTATGCTTCGCGAGGAGGGATGTTTTCCCTTCGTCGCTTTTTACGTACTAAATGTTTCTTGCAAGCACTTTAGTTAGCAATCCTGATATAAAAAATTTGCAATTGTTTTGATAGTACCTGTGGTTTCTGCCCATGGTTTTAGCATGACTGGGGTGCTAATTTTAGGTGCGAATTTTAGCATTCTTCTCTGACCGTTGGTCAGTGCTCCTCATTGCAGCGATTAGAGTTATTAACAGATCAAGTTGGACATGTTGGAGACTAATTCCAATCCTAGCCTATTTAAAATACTTTAACCCTAATCCGTTTATTAATTCTTTAAAAAACCTCAATCCTAACCTATTTACAATAGATTTAATAAACAAGTTGGCAGATTATTAATAGGTCATATCGTAACTGGCCTGGAGACCTAAACTTTAGCAAATAATAATATTGTAAGAAGAGGCAAATGTTTTTTGCATAGAAAAAATAGAAATACGACAATAATGGAAAAACGAAATTAAGACTGACAATGAAAAAATGAAAATTAAGTGGGCCTTAATAAGACTTAATAGAGAAAGATAACCAAGGTATATATAGCCTTTAATGAATTAAATGAGTTAAATGGACTAAATATGTAAAATAAGTTACTACACGAGTTGACGAGTTATAAAATCTCAATCCTAATACGTTTATGAATAAAACTTAATAGAGAAAGATAACCAAAGAATATATATTTATATATATATATTAGTCTTTAATGAATTAAATAAGTTAAACGGACTAAATGTGTAAAACAAGTTACTAAACGGATTGACGGATTATAAAATCTCAATCCTAATATGTTTATTTAATTAAATAGTCAAGCGGAATGATAGATCATAACTCTTTTACTCAAAAATCTCAAACCAACCCATTTACAAATGAGTTTGACGAGCAAGTTAATGGATTGCTTATGACCATTAACACCCCTAGATTTAATTTCTCTACGGCGTTGATTGAATGTTTCATCTTGTGCTCAGATTTGCTTTCAGGTGTGATCGGCATCAGCTGAAATTCAATAATTTTAATTATCCTTTTTTTTTTTTGGGTCTTGAACCGTGGCTTGATTCCAAACGATCTGGACCGCTTACTGATCACATCTCAAACTCGCTTAACCGTCTCGGATTTTTTGTAATTATGAAATTTCCAACATTCTTGTGCTTAGAATACGTAATTTTTTTTTAATAACCTTCAACGTTCTAGCATGGGCTATCGTTCCATCTTATTTGATCTTCTGCAGGTTTATATATGCTTTCCACTCACTACTTCGACCATTTCGAAGATGTCCTCTCTCTCTCTCTCTCTCTAACCTGAATCACTTTCTTCATAATACTTTTTACTTTTCCTCGACCAATTAAGAATCAATGCACAACATTCGAGTATATTTATTTCTATCATAAACCTGATGGACAGCTAAATTTTGATTACTCTGCTGAAATGAGCTTTAGGCTTCTTTTGGCGACAGGTTAAACAGACGATGAGTATGTTTACAAATCTCTTATAGTTGCAGCTAGCTAAATTTTAGGGAAATGAAGTAGAAATCCCATGTTTGTGAGAAACAAAATACATATGCTTCCCGCAAATGGCCGGTACATTCCACGCATTCTATAAAATATAACCATGGCCAGACGAACAAACTAGCCTATTTGGGGAGGTCTGAAAACCCGCAACTACAGGGATGAGAAAAATGACCGTCTCTGCAGGCGGTTCATGACTGATATATGCTAAAATCGTCATAAAATGGTAAAGGTAACGTGACAGAAAAAACAAAAGGAAGGGCAGAGCAAACCGCATTAATGTGTGGGCATGAACAGTGAGAAAAGCTGTAAATAACAAAACCGGAGCGATAAAAAAAAGGTAGCTGTAACATTCTCATTAGGAAATTCTAAGGCCAGAAAGATCAAGACCCACCACCAAAAATCCAGGCATTTAGACCGAGTGCAATAACTGTATCTTATTTTAGAAGCAAACTACTCCTTTATGACATTTCATATGGTTCGCTTCCTGAATGTTTTGATTCCACGGGGGTATAACAGAGAAATATCACAAGCTTGTTGGGGGCCATCGTATTGAGTCCCAAATTTTAGAGCATGAAATCATCCACTAGCAAAAAAGCTCTACAAAAGGCGCCAGAATGATGGGCACTGCCTGCGAATGCTCTACCTTTTTAAAACCTACTAAAATTTGTCCCTCAACAGACAGAAAAAAAAAAAAAAAAGGAACCAAAAAGATTGAAAGGGATAGAAAATTTTGAGAACTAAGAGTTGAGAATTGCAAAAACTATCTCTGAACAATCTGATGAGTTCTTAGGCAAGTTCAAATGTCATAGCTGAATTGTTACTAAAATAATGACAAGATATCAACTACAACAGGATGAATAAAGAGAAAAAAAAGCACTATATGGGCCCAATATTGATTTTGGTACCATAAATGGCCTGTGAGCAGTATTTACCTTGAACAGAAATTGAGTTCTTGCGCATCCGAGTCTGGATCAATTGAGCTTTGATGGCCAGACATTTGTTACTTCTAATGCACCCTCTTTGGTGCCTTCTTCCAACCATCATTTCCTTGTACTAAATATGCCAGTCCAGTCGAGACCTAGGATTTCAAATTGTTTCGTGAATGTCTCCACAGGGTGATTGCTAATACAAGAAATCCAGCTGCTCCCACTAAAATCTGCAAATGAAATTAGAGATCAGAAAATATCAGACTCTTTGACTAACAGTTAAACAGTTTGAAATCATCACAACAGGCTGAATAACAAAAATTGGGATCCACAATGGGATGCAAACAAGCATCAGGCAATTGGCTGTTGTTATTTTCAGCAAAGCAGAAGAGTTTCACATGCACAGAGAGAGAACCATAAACTGAATTATCCATTATCATGAAATGGTGTCAAGAATCTGTAAATCGGGAAATGCAACGATTTGCACCCAATTTGAACTTCTAAAGACTCACACAGAGTTTATTGCAATTTTGCGCAGTTCAAATTTGCCAGATTTGGCCCTGCAGATGCTTCTCCAAATCTAGTCCATTTAACAGAAAGTTGCCCACTGTTGGCCAAACCCTGCAGCCAGGCTACTCTCTAATTCAGGACCCTTAAACAAAGCAAAGGAAGAAGCTTCCATTGCAGCTTCTCCAAAATCATGAGCCATGCTAAAATGAGTGGCCCAAAATTGTTAGGCCAAGGACCCAGCGCCCAAGGCATCTAATCCAAGAATTAGGTCAATGTTATTCTGAGCATGACAGGGCGCATCCCTTTCAGTCAGGCAAATTCTGCAGCACCACAAGAGAACTTTTTTGTCACCAACTTACAGCAACTGCTGAAATGATTTATGGTCTTAACTTTTTTCCATCAGACTGTTGAAAACAATCACGATGATGCATTGATGCCCACACACCAACAAAGCACCAGAATGCTAGTATCTCCTCTGGAAATAACTTAAGTTGCACCTGATGACATAGTGACAGGGCTGAACCTGCGGGAGTATGATCATTATCATTGCTAATAATGCTGTCCTGGCAGTATACAACCCAACGGTCTGTTCGGCCACAGATTTCAGAGGTCAGGAAGCAGGACTAGAACTCTTTCACTAAGCTTTAGAAGTATTTTCTTTGCACTACAAATGCAAAATTTCTGCGTTACAGGAGATGCTGGAAATCTGGTGCTTTTCCCCTACTATTAAGGAAGCTTTGGCATGACAGAAAAGACCAAAAAACCTTACTTAATGCATATGTATATGTGTTTGTATATACATGTATATGCGGGAATTCTTCTATGAAATTGGGTTTCATATAAGTAATTTCATGGAACCCCCTCTATTTTTGAGATATTAATGATTGATACAAATTACAAAATTCAATTTATTCATTGTATTTAACATCATTTGTTTCGCTAGAAGATCAAGTTTCATCCAAATCCAATATGTGCATGGGCTACAATTGCTTAAAAATAGGTACATCTATGTATAAATTAGGAAAAAATGCATAGATTCATTAGTATATGTATTATAATGTAGTAATACTTTATAGAATCATTTATCTACATAGTAATAATATTTTACATGGTTTAAATGTTGAAGATACTAAATAAATTTGATACTTAGCCTTAATTCATTTTATCACATCTATTTTATACATTTATAGATGGGGCCCATATACGATGATGCTAGACAAATGAAAAAGTTTCCACAATAATATAAATAACACAAAATATAATAGATGAAGTGAATTTTCCATCAACCATTTGGACATTAAAAATGGAGAGTTCCATAGACGAGGAATTTCGTAGAAATATCCCCAATGTATATGTGAGTAAACGATACTATACAATGGGTCCAATCCTATGGAACCTCTGCATTTGTGCCCACCTTGATGATTATATGCCATCCATTCCACTCATTGCATTGAACATTATTTGCTTAATTAGGGAACTAAGTCTTTTATCTTGATCAAAGGTGTGCATGGGTCCATCCAATGAAAGTTTTTCAACGTGATGAAATTATTTGATTTATATACCAGTTTCAAATGTGTCAATTTAATATCTAAATCGTCGGCCGTGCATTATGATAAAATTTTAATGTACCTACGAATAGATCTAAGAGCTTTTCATAATTCGCACACGACTGTATATTTTAAGTGGCACAATCCACCCAAAACTCTTAAATTTAAGTAATTTTTGGTACTGTAATCTACCAAATGATGTTAATTGTGACTTGTTGAATTTCCATTTCAGTATCAAGGTGAGCTCCAAATGGAGAGGTCTCATGAAATTGAACTCACAAAACCTGTTCCAAAGTATTCAAACCTTATATAATATATCATACATTCATACATAAGGGAAATAATTCTATAAAGTGAAAGGTTGAGCTTATAAAGTTTATATTACAACATCTATGTAGTATCCAAACCAAAATTTTAATTAGAAGATTTTATGAATATTAAAAGGCTCTGCTTCTATGAAACCAGGTTATATAGAAGCGAACCCATGTAACCATTTCAAAAATAAGATTTTGATTTTTGATAGAAAATTTAATTCATTCATTGTATTTAACATCATTTGTTTGTCTAAGGGAGCAAGTTTTATCCTAATCCAATATATTTATAGGCCATATTTGTTAAAAATGTACATATTCATGTGTAAATTATGAAAAGCGCTAAAATATCAATTTTAAAATAGTATTTTCGACATCTAAACTGTCCAAAATATCATTTCTACGTGAATAAATGATTCTATAAAGTATTATTACATTCTAATACATGTGTAAATAAATTTAAGCATTTTTCATAATTTACACATGAATATAAATATATTTGAACAAATGTGGCCCATAAACATACTTGATTGGGATGAAACTTGGTCTTTTAAATAAACAAATGATATTAAATACAATAAATGGAATGGATTTTCCATTAAAGATCAAAATCTTATATTTTGAAATGGTCATACGGGCTTGCTTCTATGTAACCCAGTTACAAAGTGGGACCGAATATTAAATTTCTAAAAAAAGACCTTTAAATTTAAGTCCTTTATTGGTCATAGTGTTTTACAATGTATAAAAAGAACTAAATAAATTTAAGTAGCATTGAACTATTTATAAAAACAATTAAATTAAATTTTAAATGCCATTGAAATTGTGTAACTATTTTAGTTAGAATATTGGGTTCATTTGGTAAGATGTAAATTAAAAAAAAAAAAAAAAACACACACACACACACACACACTTTTCTACTCTTACTATACACCTTTTGATATAATTGAATACATCTCCCTTATTAGTGTCTTTATATTCTAATTATTTCTTTACATCTTTCCATCCAACATCCCTACCTATTTTGTCATTATTCTCTTTTTTCACATTCATACCCTTATAATATCACATCACGTCACATTTTCAAAAAAAAATTCCCCACTTTTTTTCGCTTCTTACAAAATGAACCCATCATATCCAAATAACATGCATAAGGGATCGTTTGGATTGACCATAGAAACACCTATAGGAATTCAATGTACCATATCAAATCTTAAATGCTTTCTTTATTGTCAGCTTAATTATGGATTAAGATGAAGTATTTGCACCTAAGCATAAGATGAGAGGTTTTGGCTATGACAACATGCATTATTGATTTAAACCTTCATTTAGGGTTATTGAACTCAACCTTATTTTAGCTTAAAATAAAGTCCATTTCTTCTTCCCCCTCTCTCCCTTCCTCGATGAGTTGGTCGCACCAAAATTTTCAATGTAACACTCACTTTGAGCATCATCTTAATGTTTTTAAGAAATCAAACCAAGCAGTATTATTCATTTCATATACTTAACCTAAAAATAAAATCGAATTGCATGGTCTTAAAGATATTCTAAAAAGCAACGATTGGACCCACCTAAATACAATGTTATCAACACCAAACCAGTGGATGGATTGGTTCATTCAAACCAGTTCAACCATTTGTTCAACTGCTTCAAACTGTTGAGGTTATTATTAGATGGGTGCCGCTTCAATGTAAAAAGAAATGATCATGTTAAGCCAGGCTACCTCAAAAAACCCATCTAAATTTTTTTTTCTTTTTTCTTCATACGCTTTTTTTATCTAAGTGTATTTTAATATATAAACCAAAATTTACCATTTTTGAATGTGCATATATTTTAAAAAAATTTTAAACACTAAAGTATTAGATACTTCTATATTAATAGGTGTATAAGAAAAAAATAAAAAAATAAAAAGTTATTAAAATGGGTTTTTTGAGGTTACTAAATCATTACTTAGTCCGAACTAACAAGATCATTTCTCCTATGTAACCCTCTCAGTTTTTAATTTCTTGATGGTTGATTGAAAATCTACTCATCTATTGCATTTAGCATCAATACTATTACCATGAAAAACCCGTATATTTGTTTATTATCACTGTACATGGTTCTCATCTATAAATGTGCAAAATCAACGTAATAAAATAATTTAATACTAAATATATATTTTTAAGTAATATTTTCAACATCTAAACTATCTACTCAGTAAATAAATAATTCTATCAAGTATTACTACATTCTAATACATATGAGAATGGACCTAAGCATTTTTCTTAAGTTATACACGAATATGCCTATTTTAAGTAACTGTGGCTCATACGCATACTGGATTAGGATGAAATTTGGTCTCATAGCTAAACAAATTATGTTAAATATAATGAATGAATTAAATTTTATATCAATCACCAAAATTTAAAAAATGGCACATGAAATCACTTTTATGTAACCCGGTTACAAAGAAACATGCTCCTTATTAGATAACTATTTTTCATGCATACATCATATTATTAGATGACTATTTTCATGATACATCATATTAGTAGTAACTATTTTTTTTCATAAAAAAAAAAAACTATTTTTCATGTATGTATCATATAAATTTTTATGGCTTTAATTTAGAATTTATATTTTAAATGATTATAAAGTTAATAGACAGATCGGATCTTCCATTTTACTTTAAAAAAAAAAAAAAACAACATTTTTTATGAGTGTATACAAGACTTAATGCTCAGCAAACTATTATAACACATTTATAAAGATTGTGCAGATGAACTGCTGACAAGTGCCAATCAGATTCAACATGAAAACAGTCCCGAGTTGGACTGGCCACTCCAATCTGGTTCTTATAACATTGCTTGAATATCCAGTCAAGATGATTTTTACACACATGGTTAAGCATCCGGAAATAAAGAATAAAGATAATTTTGATTTGATGAAAACATAAACATGGGGCAAAAACTGACTGGTTACGATGAAATCAAAAAGATATTTCTTGCATAGTTTTGGCATTCAATGAGTTATTAATAGCTCTGTAATGACATTCTTTTCATTTTTATTTTTTATTTTTTGCATGGAATTGGTTATTAATAGCTCTCTCAAATTACAATCTTTCCATTGTTTCGGCATTGAACAGGTCATCAACACACCCATAAGAAGCTATATCCTCTTATGGTTTGCTTGGATTATGGAGGCGCTGTAATGGGAATGGGGCCAAAAACTGCCAAGATGGTTGTTTTGGACAAGCATTTTATTTCCACTAGATTTGTTACTAGACTGGAGTCTGAACTAATTTCAAGGATTATAATGTAATAAAAGTGTTAAGTTCAATCATCGAAGGACATCTAGCAGACTGGGGGGTTCTATTCTGCATGGTCAACTTGTCTGACAAAGATGTTAGAACGGATTTGAGTTCCTTCCCACAACCAGTGAGTTACTGTTCCAGTTCAGTAGTGAAAGCTGTGATCTAGTTGTCTTAGATGTTAGTGATATTTCAGTAATAATATCCATAGTACGAACATCAGCAATACAGCAGAATTACCCTTGTCTCCCAGTGTTTCCCTAATGTTCTCTAAATTAGAATTTGCCAGCATCAGCAACAATATAGTACATTGATAATCTTTCCACGCACCTAGTTGGCGATTTTCTCAACTAGAGCAATATTAGGAAATACAACAAGATGATATTAACTATTTATGTCCCCGAATTACTTCTCATTTGTTTTAATGGATCATCACATACAATACAAAAAAGGAAAATAAAAATCTGGTACTGGTTAATGCACATCAAGAAAATAAACTTAAATCAAAAGATTACCATCTTAGAGGCAAATGTCTTGATGCTAAAACTACCAGATAGGAACAAGAGAATGTAATATAATTCCATAACAGGTACAAGCCAGTGTGCATGGACACCAGAAAAAGATGCCACCAAAATTTGCACGTTAACTGAGAAAATTTTGCATACAAACACACCCTGCAAGATACCATTACAAGTTGCACATTAAACTCAGAGAAGCTTGTCAAGTAAATGAATCTAACCTTTGCATCTCGACCAAGTTTGTTACGAATAGGTGGCAAGAATGACTTCAGAAATCTTAGAGGAGAAAACTGTGGCATTAGAATGACTACAGTGTATTGTTTTCGGGATGGAAAGGGCAGTATCCTTTGTAGTGCCAGCTTTGCTGTTGATGGACTTAAAGATTCTCTTACTTTGCAACGACCCTCATCCTGAACCTGCAAAAGAAATTAAAAAGGCAAGAACAGTCTTAACCAAGGCCATAGTAGTGGCAGCATGGACAAACAGAACACCTCATACTCTACGAGCATTGTATTGGGAGCTTGAGCTTCTGTAAATATTTATTAGTAGTTTTTTTTTTTTTTCCTCCTCTTTTCAAGATAACACTTCAGTCATAATTCACTGATATAACGGTCCATTAATATTAGACTATCCATTTAAATATCCACATCAAGACATTGATGGCGTAATAAACATTATCCCCAGCATATACCGCAAGCATAGTTACTACAGTATATATCTCGCAATCTTGCCATAGTAGGAAATTCATGAAGTCAATCTCTGGGCTTCATAAATGTTCTTGGATCAGTTATCACAGTGACAGAACCAGTACTTGCGGAAGATGAAACTACATAACTGAAGATAAAAGATAAGATATTCATCTGTAGCAGTCAGCTTTCTCAGATCCATTTATCCAATTAAAAATATTATAAAAGATTAATTAAAATACCCATTGCTGACCGATGACCAAAGATGCCTACCTGGAAAGCAGCACTGATGTCACCAAAATATACCCGTGATTGGTAGCTGCGAAGAATTCGATCCAACCAATAATAGTTTTCCTAGAAAGAGTAAACAAATAATTAATACATGCTTTGTAATATCCAAATGTGCAGGAAAGACCACAAAGTAGTCTCCGTAGAGTAATGGAAGGCACCAAAGGATGTGGATGAAGGTTATAAGAACACATGGCTTGCCAAAAGACAGAATGCAAGTCTGTAAGATAAACTTATAAACATAACAGGACTCGTTCATCAGACTAAATACTAGTCAGAAAAGAACTTATATGATTATTTGGTTGATGGTCAACAATTAAAATGAAGTGTATTCTCAAAAACTAACCTGTAGTCCATTCTCATGAGCTCTCTGTTCGATTTCAAGGATGGATAAAACATCCAGTTCCATTGGACCATCCTCCTGAAGGCGCGATATCTCATCCAGTGCAAGGTCAACCTACAGGAGAAATATCCATGGAATGATATTTTGCTTTAATAAACCAGTTGACAGGCCCAATAAACAAGTTCGGCTACCCTGGCATCAACTTTTACATTATCGGCTGGAGATGTAACACCAAACAGAAAGAAAAATGAGAGTCGAGAGATGATATAACCCCTTATTACAAAAAGTTAGGAAAGAAGTTGATGCCAGGGGACAGAGAAACAGTTAATTATGAGGTACAAAATAAATAGAATGATGTTGTGATTAGTGTGTATCGATGAAACAGTTGGCATCTCCAGCAAACAAGTTGGGCTACCTTGGTTTTAACTTTCACACTAGGGCTCATTGTAGAGATTGAAACAGGAAGGGGAAGAAAAATAAGAGACAGAAAGAGAGTTATCCAAGAAACCTCTCTTCTATGTAATCCCCTTCATTTTTAATATCTTGATGATTGATGTAAAATGAACTCCATCTATTATATTTAGCATCATTTATAATATGATAGAAACCATTTCATTTGTCTAATATCGATATGCACGACTCTTATCCACAAATGTGTAAAATCAATTTAATAAAATAGTTGAATATCAAGTATCAACTTCAAAGTATTATCTTCAACATCTAAACCATCAAAGATTCATTATTATGTAGATAAAGGATTAAATATGCAGAGAGATAGAGAGAGTCATCTTTCAGCTAAAACATTATGCAGTCCAAAGTAAATAGAAGGTATTGTTGCTTGTTCATCAGAAGAAGAAGGAGACAAAAAGATAGTGTTTTTCTCATCTGAGCATGGTATCTGATGCTAAATTTCATTCTGCCTCTGCCTACCAGCTTCCATGAGATATCCGGATCACAAGAAAAGTTCACACTAACGTCTCCACGCACATCACCAGTCCTTGAAGGTTTATTGCCACCAAGAAACACAGATACACCAACAGAGTATATCTGCATGAAACATGTGATTGATGGATGAATTGTGGATGGCATACAACAGCCAATGACAGAATGTTACAAAATGACATTCCAAAAATTAAAGGCCAGCTTTAGCAAACTAACCTGTCCATGCTTGAACCGAAGAACTTGCATGATCTTTATTTCCAAAAGTTTGCTCAAAAATCCAACAAAGTGAATTTCTTCCATCTTACATCCCGATGATTGTATATAAGCATACAAGTAGAATAAATAAAACATGGCAAGCCATTTGATAAAAACTAAAAGAAAATGACAGCACAAACCATAGATGTATTCTTTAGCTCTACAGGAAACGCTAGTTGGACAGAGCACTGTGCTTCCACCATTGGACTCCGCACGACTTCCCTGAAAGAACATGCAAAAATCAGACAGTGACAGTATTATTATTATTATTTTATTATTTTTTTTTGGATACCAGTAGCGACAGTATTAAGTATCCAAAGTTACAGCATACCTGATAACTGTTGCAGGAAAGGTGAACGGCAAGCCTTTTAGTTCATCACGATTGAAATGTAAAACTGGCTCCGATGGCTTTGGAATCCCTCCCTAGTGTAGAGCCAAAAACCATACCAACAAATCATCATCATCATCATCATAAGCCATTTCCCACCTAGGTGGGGTCGGCTCAAAGACCATATCAACAAGTATATAACATTTTACAGGGGAGAGAGAGAGAGAGAGAGAGAGAGAGAGAGAGAGATAACCAAGTACTGCAAGACTAATGGAACAGCCACTGATGGGTCAATATTTCCAACGATGACAACAGTAAAAGTTGAAGGGTCCTTGAAACAACCATTGAAATACTCGCATGCTTTTATAGGATCCACCTTTTCTAGGTCACAAATTCTTATTGGCTGCACCAGAAAAGATGGAGCATTACTTCATTCAGCCAGTAGGAATAAAAAGCCCAGGAGAACCACAAGATGTAGCATACCCTAAAAAAATATGAGTTTCCATAATTTAGCTCTCGCACTCGGTTTGCAAATGCAGTGTATGGATCCCTCTCTTGCGCACGTATTGCTTCTTCTGCCATCTGCATCACTATTTTCACTTCCTCTTCTCCTGGTGTGACCTTGGTTGTGAATAGCTGGTACACAAGCTGCACATAGTTCAACTTATAAGCGAAGGATAAATCATTTAAGCAGAAGTGAAATACAATATAGAACACCAAAACAGGGCAGGGGTGATTGTGACAAACCTGCAACGCAGTTTCGAGATCTGTAGGAGAGCAATCACCTGAAAAGGTTCTCATGTAGGCCCCAACCTTAGCACCAACTTCAGCCCTCTTTCCGGCAAGCATATCCATCAGTACTGTTGGTCTGTAACCAAAAAGCCCAATTTCTCCAGCAATTGTTGAGCCCATTGAACATGAAAAATAATCTTTTTCTGAGAGTTCGGATAAACCTCCATACGTGAAACCAGTGAATAGAACCTGTAGAAGGATAGCATATGAGAAAATCAAGTTCAGTGGAATTACCTTTGCACTTAGGTTTTACATAAAGGCCAAAAATTATGCAGAACCATTGGTAAAGCATGAAAAAATGCAGGATGTTAGAGATGCTGATGAGTCTGAAAAAATATTGAAATTCTTAAAATGATCATCTGCATCTGCAATCATGCAAATTATTAGCTCTTCTATCAAATGTGCTCTTATTCGATTGTGAACACTGTAATCACCCCATTGGAAATACTCCATCGAGTGAAATGGAAAAGAGCCACATCCCTACTGCCACCAAGATTAAATGGGCAATATCTTTTAATCGCTTAGATCTATTTGATTGTCAACCACAACGCGCCCCCCCCCCCCCCCCCCACACACCACACAACAATGAAATTAGCCATTGGGAGTACTACACAGACATCAAACTTAAATCTTCGTTTTCAGTCGTATTTGCTAACTTATGGTAAATGTGTTTTCATTTAAACATCTCTAAGATTCTAGGGCATTCTTCACTGTTCTAGATTGTAATTGAATGCTATCTAGTTGCATCAACCAAAGCTAAGTAATCAAGAACAAACAACATGAAACTGCTAGTACAGCAGTACTATTAACCTTGGTATAAACCAGTGTTTGCAATTTCATCAAAGTTGAATTTCACTGAAAAAAAAATCACTGATATATAAAAAATAAGAAATAAGAAAACTAAAAATTATTCAATGAAACTTTAGAAATGAATCAATGTTACATATAATAGTAAAAGAAATTTCTATCCTAAAAGCATTGTTGAAGGAATATTATATATATAAAAAGTTGCTAAAAATAATATATTCACTATCTGTTTCCATCTCTAACAAAGATTACAATATGAAAACTAATTGACAAATCATAAAAAAAAAATGCTGTCAATAAAATATATTCAAAACACACTACCTTCTATACTCACTTGAACCACAACATATATTATTATTTTATAGATATGTAAGTTCATGAGTAAATTTATAAGTAATTATAATATAAAATAATTAACTAATTATAATTTCTGTAGAACAATATTTATCTTTCTTAAACAATTTTCTAAAGTAATGTTTACCATCTATTTTTGTTCATTTTACAACAGAAAAAATCATTACAGAACTTATCCTTTATCAATATCTATTTTTAATAGAATTACTTTCCGTATTCATACGTTTTTAAACAGAAAAGACAACATAACTTACATTCTTTGAAAATGTGAAAAAATAAAAATAAATTTAAAAAGTCTATAATACTTTCTATTAAACAAATTTCATCATTTGCATGAAATTTTTTCTTAAATAAAGAAACCGAAAATCCAGTTCTTAAGTTTGCAGCAGCCAGAAACCAAGTTCTGAAACCTGATTCATCAGTTGAAATCACATTTTTAAACTGAAAAATCGATTTTGAACTGATTTCAGGTGATTAGAAAGACCCAAACTTGAGTATAGCGACTGAAAACTTCAGACTACAAATATGTAGGTCAGACTTCTTTTGTCCCCTTTACATGTCAAAAGAAAGGGAGTCAGAATGTGCTCTGAAAGCCAGTAAGATTGGTGTTAAACAGATGAATCCACAAGGCACTGTGAATGAACCCCCTGTTGCAAGCATACATATTGGAGATTCAAATCTGGTACTACTTGAAGAGTTCCGCTTAGTGGAAACCCATGTTTCACTAAAATATTGATGGAAAGCACATTGACCAAGCCTACCTTAACAAAGATAAGAAGCCCACTTCATCCATTGAATTTAGAATTACTGTCTATTTAACTAGGAAACAGACTTTCACTCAAATCAAATCTGTATATGAGCCCTGTCTAACAAAAGTGTAAGTTGAAAATAATAAAATTGTTTGATTTGTTTATCAATTCCAAAGCTGCTAATTCAACATCTAAACCATCTAAATTGAGCACATTTTAAATGACTTATGATTACGTTCTAACGCATCCTTCAATAGATTTAAATGACCTTCATGTTTTAGTTCGGATTCCATGTTTCCAAGCAGGTATTGCCAACAAGCAACTCTAGCCAACCCAACTCTAACTGGGATATTTTTAGTATCATGATAAAATAAATAATATTAAATAATATGAACTGTTGGATATCGATTCCATCATTAAATGAGCCCCATCAAAAGGGTTTCATGCAAAATCACAGAGAAACACGGTTACACCACATTCAAATGCTTTTTCGAGAGGAAAAGTAAAAGCAATTGTGTCAGAAATGGCTTTCAAAAAGTTACATATAGGTTCTAAACAAAAAAGTGGAACTGAGACGGAAATAAGTGAATCGGGTATATTTTCCAAGTTTACAATTCATCATAATCATCTTCCTCATCATCATGAGCCATTTTGACACAGCGATGGAAAGGTGAAACAAGGTTAGCAAAAAGCTACATCTCAAAATTGATAAACAAGTCATCACACGGAAACTCAATCACAAGGAAAAGAGGAAACCTAGAACTTCTTATCCATGAAAAACTATCCACAAAATAAGAGAAACCACGAATTTATAAGCAAACCTAGCTACCACTCCACGCACATAAAACAGATGCAAAATCTTAACAACCCACTTGCGCACGTTTTACTAAAAATAGTAGTTCAGAATTTACTAAAAATAATAAATTCGGAATATACTAAAATAGTAAAAACGAAAATTAACAAAACAGAATCTATAAGAGTTGTTATGAAGTTGGCCTCGAAAATAGTTTTCTGTTGAAATGTCCTCTCATAATTTCACATAGATCAAAAATTATAATTATCTGAATCTATCTTGCTTTTTTATTACTCAAAGACCTCTCCACTTTGCATAGTGATAACCCTACTCACTCTAGGATTTCATGTGTTTGGCGTCATACATCGTTCCCCTTCACTTGAGAATAACTTGACCTCAAGTTTGCTAGAATATCTGGATAAAAGAATTTGTCCAAAGAACAGAATTAGTAAATATCCACCACATTTCATGTTTTGAAGATTCCCATTATATCTAGCAAATCCACCATACCTGCTTTATTATTGACTCTCTTCATAAGTGGTGACCCATCAGAAACATTGTCTAGCTTCAATCCCTAGAATTCCGATAGCAATGGCTTGATTGTATCAGGGTGTTCTACCACTTTCTGCTCCTCTTCATCTGTCAACATTTCTTTTACAATTATATTGTGAACCTCTTTTGACTCTTCGACAACATAAGGAATTTCAATTTTCTGTCCCTCATCTACATCTATTGCTATTTGCTTTTTAGCCACCTTTTCCTCTTTGCATCGATCAGTAAGAGCAGTTGCATCATATGTTAATATAATGGTTTCAATGGATTCCTTATAATTATTCTCATAGTAACTTTGGTATCAAAGTGACAAAATATCTTCATAATCAAGGGGAAGAAAATAATCATGCATAAAATATTTCATCCTCCACCATGATTGAATTATTGTATTTTTCTTCATGAACCCTCTAGAACGCATTTGACACACCATACAGAAGCTAAACCCTTAAGTCTACATGCGACAAGTTGCACTTGTTTCTCTTCCAAAATATTCATATATTCAAAAAACCTATCTACTTCTGCAGTCCAATCCAAGAATTCTTCAATATCAAAATCCCCAAAGAAGGAAAATTATTTACCTTCAGCCTGAACTTGTGGGTGTCTCTATCACCATAATAGATTTTTCCATATCTAGGTTTTCTTATCGATTTTGCAGAATAAACTTCTTCTTCATTTGAATCTTCCACATAGACATGTTGACTATGGTCACATGCAAATACCGGTTTGTTGAAAGTTTGCCCATGAGCACAATTATCTCTAGTACGTGGCCTCTTGTCATTCCAGTTCCTATTGGCATCTATGCTTAGAGCGTTGCGTTGATCTGCAATTTTTTCAAAGCGGCATTCCAAATGCTGGAATCTGCAATCCATCCGTTGCTCCCGAGCTTTCAATGTCACCCCACAATCTTGCCTTGCCGATTTTGATGTCTCAGTTCTCTTGAACTATTTATCCTAAAAACTGAAAGTGATTAGTTCTTATTACTACTTGATCTAAAATCTTAATTGGTTCCTCATCCAAGTTCTCACTATTATTAAAGTTGTATTTCATATCTTTAGTTTTCATAAAACTAATTCTAAAACCATTAAATTCTAAGGCATCTATCCACTTATTCAATTTCAAATTTAGTCCTTTTTTATTTTCATATATTAGAACAATGTCATCTGCAAATATACTACAAAAGTGAAAAAGTAAGAACTCAAGTTGAGCCTTAATGTAAACCTATTTAAACTGGAAAATATTAGTATCTCCAATCATTGTTCTCACATTTGTTACAGTCCCCTTATATATATCTTTAATAACGTCAATATATATGTTATTAATTCCTTTATTTTTTATCATTTTCCATATTATCTTTCTTAATGCTTGACTGTATGCTTTTTTCTAAATCAATAAGAATCATGTGTAAGTTTTTTCTTCTTCTTATCCTTCTCAAATAGTTGTGTAAGCAAGAAAATAACTTCAATGATTGATCTTCCTAGTATAAAGTCAAATTGATTTTCATAAACATTAATTTCTCATCTTAGTCTATGTTCAAGTACTCATTCTCATATCTTCATAGTATGACTCATTAGTTTTATTCCACAATAATTTGCACCATTTTGAAAATCTCCCTTATTTTTATAAATTGGGACTATAGTGTTTTTTTTCTATTTCCTTGGCATTAACTTTGTTTATATAATCTTATTAAAAAAAATTGTTAAACATGTTACACCTACATTCCACGCACTTCTATGCCTCAACTGGTATACTATATGGGCCTCATTAAGAGTTTCCTTTACTTCAAATGTTTGAATTTTTAAAAAATAACTAATATTCCTATCTTCTTCTACATGTAAATTGGTAACTAATGTTAAATGTTCTAATGAAGTATCATTCAGTAGACTATAGAAATAAGTTTTCCATCTTTCTTTAGTTTTATCATCATTAACTAAAACACTCTGGTCCTTACTTCTAATGCCTCTAACATACAAAAAAATTTTCCTTTATTTTCTCTTAAGTTAGCCAACTTAAATATATTTTTTCTCCTTGTCTAGTTCTTAATCTATCATATAAGTTGTCATAAGTTTTGTGTTTAGGATCATTAATAATCTTTTTAATAACTTTTTATTGTTATAGGTTTTTATCATTTTTGTTAGTTTACCATTTTTTAAACTTTTCTTGTTTATTATTTGGAGCTTTTTGAATATCCTCGTTCTACTAACAAGTTTCCTTATGTAAGGATCTACGATTTTTATATAGTCATACAATATTTTTTCCAACTTCTTTTATGCTAGTTGTCATTTTATCCCAATTGATTCCACTTCACCTTTTTGTATGTCTCATTTTCCTTCTGCTATCATTCTTTTACTAAAAAGTTCCATGTTGTTATCCTTTAAATTCCACCATTTAATTTTTTGAATTATATTGTCTTTAGTTTTTATTAACACTTTTTATGAATACATATCCATTACTAGTAATCTATGTCACAGAATTAAACTCTCACCTGAGATAACCTTACAATTAATAAAGATGGATCTATTAAATTTTCTTAAAAGGAAGAAATCTATTTGGCTAGAATTAGTCCCACTGTTAAAAGTTATCAAGTGTTTGCATCTATTTTGAAATAAGGTATTCACAATAACCAAATCATGTGCTACAACAAATTCTAAAATGGCATTCACCTTTTTCATCTTTTTTGAAACTATTTTCCAATAATTTTGGCAATGTTTTTGAATTTCTTGAGATTTAAGAGAAAATATTGATATTTTCTCATATTTCCCTAAAGATCGATTCCTCTCCTTTTCCATGTCAAGAAGATTTTACCTAGGGAACAATGATGAAACTATCATTAATGTTTCTTTGATAATTTCAATTCACACATATAGATAAAATTGCTAAACTAGACTTTATGTTCCTTTCACTTGTCACTTGCCCTCAAGCATATCTATTAGCAATATCAACACGTCCACTTGAAACGCCTTTCAAGGCATCCATGAAACAAAGCACGACGCACAAGTCTAAGATCCTAAGTTTGTTTGCATGTATACTTAGTATGATCAACTTTTAGCATATTTTCAAAATCCATAAGAGATACAGCGATGATGATGATACTTGGTTGGATCAAGGAGAAAACATGATGTATGGGACATATTCCTTTTGTACTTCGTGTTCATTTGCGAAAACGAGCCTAAGTGGTAGGAATGCACCTTAGGTTAGGTTGTGCTAGGTTTTATTGAACCCTAATCCTCACCTAAGTCTAACACTAACACTAATTTTCAGATTCAGATTTTGGTTCAGCTTCTAGTCAGCATCAAGTAAAAATTTCAGTTGCTTACTAGCTCGCTATGAAATTTGTCACATTCATATTTCAGATAAAATATCAAACAGTCAAAAATCAATGAATTCATCATATAGCTAAATGTATGAAGTAGCAATGACTATGAGTTTTTTAAATTCATAATTAACACGTAATGAGTTATTACAAATACAAAGAAATCATTAGTGCATTTTATATACATAAAAAATTATATCAATATCCTATAATTAAAAAAAATGAAGTCAAAAAATCTTAATGGACATCTTATAAAGTTTATCAATCAAGTATTGCATAAATGACTTATAATTTTATAAGGAATTTTTGCATCCATACCTACATAGTTTCATTGAAATTAAAGAAATGTCACTATTTTTCAAAAATAATTGCATTAATACCTTATTAGTTTCTATGTAATTGACAGCATATCATTTGCCCTTAACTAACATCACATCTATACTATTGAAGCTACTTACTTTTTTATCCCAATTACACCCTAATGAAAGAAATAAATCAGCCAAGGGAGCTATTTGCAAGGATGAAAAAGGAAGATTGAAGAGATACCAAGGCAATGCAATTATTTCAAGATTGCATCAAAAATTTATTTTGCTATGTTCAAATTACACCCATCAAGCAATTAGAGAATTTTTAGCAACACCATCGATTGAATCAATGACGAAGATCACACTCATCATGGTCACACGTGCACCTCCAAAGCACCATACAAGCACATAATTTTCCCGACCGAGCTTCCTGACATGGTAGCTGTTTCGCGGACCCTCACTGGTAATCACTCAACCAGAAATCAAAGTCAATCAATATTGTCCTGCCTTAGCACTAGTGTCGTCTATATCTTCTCTTACATTGAAAAGTAACCAGAAAGAAAAAAGGAACTCATGACATTAACTAAAATCATAAAATTCTCAAGTTCCCGTTATGCATGTGTGATAATGAAATGAGTGTACACACATGGATCATTCAATGACATCATTCCCATGGGGTGATGACACTTACCAAGTGATCATCCACCCATAAAAACCTTTCTACTGAAAGGCGCCGGGAGCAACGACTGGGCTACATCAAGGGCAGACAACCTGTCCTCTTCCAACCTTGGCAAAGCCTCCTCACTTTTCATGCAGAAGTTTCATTCACACGTGCATCATATGCATTTATAACATGAATTAAGTTTTGCCAACTCAACATGATAATAGGGTTTGTACATGAAAATCAAGTTGTAAAATATATTTCAAGCATACATATTTTTGTAAAACCTATGCACGGGGTAATGGTAACCCCTAAGTATCTTTTCAATGTATGTTAATTTAAAGAAACATTTAAATAAAACAAACTCATTAGCAAATAACTTTTCTTGAAATAAAATGGTAAGAATAGATTTTTTTACCATATCATTCTTTTGAAAAGGAAGTTTGAAGGGTTTGCTTATCTTTTTCCTTTAGCTTCCCTCCATCTTTTCCTTACCCCTCCCTAGCATAATCAATAGAAAACAATACCTAAACATATCATTCTCATCATCAAGCATGCCAATCTACATGCCTACTTATTTCCTACTTGCACCTTTTCTTACTTTCGTCTCAATAGCTGACAACGAGCCCATCTCCACTAGCCGAGAGCACCATCTAATCTATTGTCACCGTCAATCTTATCTTCATCATTTCAGCAACAATGTGCCCACTTTGTCGCCATCGACAATAAACACACAAATCCGGCCGATTTGAGCCCAAACCCAGCCCACCAAACCCAAATTCCAACAATGTTGAAACTTACTTTTTATGACACTAGTCCAAAGAGCCCAAATCCGAGGAACCCAATTTAAATATATGATAAGGTTATGGATTAAGTGAACCCGAGCCCAATTTCCTATTTATATTTATTATAAAATATATTGTATATGTAATATCTGAACAATATTTCTTTATTTTTGTGTATTTTATGTTATTTATATTTATATTTGAATACATGTTTAGCATATTATAATTATATTATAAATAAAGTATTTTATACTTGTCTTTTATTTCTATCATTTATTTGTACGTCCACTAATTTTCTTTCTTTACATTTTTTTATGTTAAATTTTCTTCTAGAAATATTCTTTATATTCGATTTTTTAAAAAAATTTGCAGTTTCACTATATATTATTATATTTACTTACATGATTTGTTATTATTATATATTTATAGGAAATTTTAAATTTATTACACTTAAATAAAATGTAAATTCATCGATCTAAATTTCAACCTAAAACCCTACCGGACCCGAAGTTAGAGTTGAAGTGAACACAAGTTTCATAGACCCAAGTTGCATCCCTAGACACAATCAATGCCCACTACCGCACATGGCATCTTCTTCCCTGGCAATTTCGCTTTTTCCTAATGCAGAAATCAATTATGAAAGTTTGGGGCAACAAGTCTAGGAAGATAGTTTGCAATTAGCACAATCCCAAAATTCACGACCTCAATGACCTAATACCAAAAGATATTTTTGTCTTTTCATAACCTACCTAATTGAGTCACTTGATGGTGCTAGGGCAACAGATAGAATATGATATGCTATCAATTTGATAGAAAGTATACAAGCATGAACACGATTTTTTGAGTAGTGATATGCTTACAATTTTTTTTAGTGATATGCTTCATGAAATATACTATTTAAAAAAGGTTATTTGCATGTTGGCCATAACTTTTTTGCCAAACTTATACTTCTACTAACACTTATTTACTTCATAACGAAGTTTATATTACGTGCAAACTAGCATGAATAAGTAGGTTAGTAATCAGGTAGGTTTAAACACAAGGATGACTAATTATACAATCAAGATTTAGTACACCCCTGGTGCACTTAGCTTTGGTGCACCTGGGTGCAAAAAACTATATTTTATTTTTTTGAAAAAAATTTTATACAACTGTTAATGTAGGTATATTTAACATATATATCAAGTTTTACCATTTTTGAAGATTTTTAGATATTTTCTTGATTTTTTAAAATCAATGGTATTTTCATAATTCACAAGTTATGAAAATGCTACTGATTTTTAAAAATAAAAAAATATTTACAAAACTCCAAAAATAGTAAAACTTGATGCACATATTAAATACAACTAGATTAACAATTGTATAAAAAAATTTCAAAAAAAATTAAAAAATGGGTTAAATCCACCCAGGTGCACTTAGTCATGCGCCTTAATTTTATGTAATAAGGGTGGTCAATTATCAACCTGTAGATGCATGTCGTTCATATAGAATTTAAAGACATTGGCATAAAGTAAATAAGCTTTACAAAATGTTAGTCTATTATAAATTTATTTTGAAAACATCAGCGGAAGTGTAATTTATGGGAAAAATCTAGGGTTGAAAGCACCTGGCCACAACTCATGCGCCTCGAAGACACCCATGGGACACCCCTTTTATAAGGTCCACTTAAGATGCACACCTATGGGTCAAACTTAAGAAGCGCACTTGCGGACTTTATCAAAAAACCCAAAAAACAATTTTTTAAAAAAAAATAAATAAATAAACCTAAAAATCATTTTTTAAAGGATGAACCTTGAATTTCCTTTACATTATGAATTTCCCAAACATACCCTCAATGAAAATCAATTCTAACTTTCTCCAGACACTATTTCTCAAATGAATTTTTAGAATTTAGGATCCATGTATCCTGATTTATGCAAATCAAAAGTTAGGAGGTATAAACTGTAAATGTCGAAAAATTTGGGATTATTCACAAAAATGACCTTTTAAAAATAAATGATGTGTAAGAATATTAAATATGAATATAGCAACATATCATGCATTGCATTTTGGGGATTTTTCCCAACTTCAGATTATCTTGTTATTCTCAAAGTTTTATTAGAGATATTACATGAGACAAGTATTTTCACATGACTTACGTATTGTGCACGTGATTGTGTGCCATGCATGCCTTATACTCGTTGATACACATATTTTTGCATTCGTATGATGTACAGGTGCTTCTGTAGGCAACAACATTCATTAATGTGATGATATAGCCTGATTAGCATAATTATAACCTAAGTAACATGCTATTATGGTGTTTTCATCAGTAATAACAATCTTTGGTGTTAGGCGTGTAACTAAGTTAGGGTCAACTCATTACTAACCAACTCAACCCAGTTGCTGGCAAATTAGGGTTGGAGTTTTCAACCCATCAACCCATTAATCCAACCAATTTAACCTATCAACCTGCATAATCCATTTATAAATTGTAAAATAAAAAAAAAATAAAAAAAAAGTTAATAGCCTTAAAACTTATTGTATAAGTTACACATAATTATTAATAATAGAATCAACATTCTAAATACGAAGCTTGATCTCTTAAATTCAAGTAAATCATTAGCATTAGAAGCTTTTGTTGATGTTTAATTCATTTCTTTTCCAATTTAGGTAAAATTTGAGGTGTTTAATTTATAAATATTTAAAAAAATTAAGAAATAAATTTGAAAAGCTCAGAAATAAAAATAATCAACTTTTTTGTCGGTTTTTACCTTCTGTTCACGCAAATATCTATTATTTATGAATTGTGGTTAATTTATTTATGATTTATTTTATATTTTTTACTTTAATTATATTTGCTTTTGCTATGTACCATGTATGTTGAATTGTTAATGAGTTTACTTGTCTCTTTTATGATTTTTTTCATCCAAAATTCATACTACGTATTATTGCCGTAGAAAAATACTTATAAGAGAAAATAGACCGATACACTACCCTCTATATAGGTCAAATGTTAAACAATTATATATTATTGCATCTTCCAATTTTTTACTTTTTACATATTTTTTCATAGTTTTTAGGTTTGACATGAAATATATGAAAATAAATGAAAATTTTACCGAGTTGCAAGGAAAAAAAACAATAGAACTTATTATAAAAATGAGTGTAGATGGGGGGGGGGGGGGGGGGGGGGTGGTGTTCTGAAAATATAAGTTTGTAAGTCATGTAAAAGAGTGAGAAAATAGAGCTTTTCATAATTTTATTCACTTGAGCGATACACCCACAACCAATACGCCCCTTGTATAGGCCGATGTGCCCCTAGTATCGGTATATGGCCAATTTTTTAAAACCCTAGCCAAAACACCCTCATATCCCATATCAAACATGACTGTTACAGATACAACACGACTAATACAGGGGCATATTGGCCAATATTTGAATCCCTAGTTTACACAATACGGTTTATACAACTAGTTTTCTTAGTCGCTTCCCACAAGTTTTTTTTCATATCTAAAAAACTATTTCTAATATTCAACAAAACACATTTAGTAATGATGCCAAAAATCAAATATTTTGAGAATTTTTTTCCATATTTTATTTTCAAATTTTTGATAGTTTCATATTCACTTGCAAATAATGTTTAAGTACCTATAACATATAAGTCTCTAATCAAAGTGATATTTGGCATCATAAATATATACATACTAATTTATACCATATATGATTTAGTGGTAGGCGTTTTCATGCTTCTGCTTGCACTTTATCTATTAGTGTGCATGTGCAACTCCAATATTTATTATGTTGGTGTAACAAGTATTGACCTCTCCTTTGCAGATCTGCTAAGAGTGATTTCTGAGATTATGTAATGCCCTCAGTTTTGGGAAAGTCAAAGGTAATTTCTTAGGAGTTCCAATTCAAGAAAGAGGGACCATTTAAGAGCATTTCATCAAAGCTCTCCCTTTTAATACCTGATCATCAAGGAAGTCTGTTCGTTTATAACACACTCTCATGCCATTAGATAGCAGCAACTCAGTCACACCAATGCTTGGAAACTCAGACTGTTGGACAATGTTCCTGGAATAAACAAACAAGAAGTTAAGCCTCCTTTGGAAAAGTAACATCCTTAAAAGAGCTATTGATCCAAATCATTATGAGAACTAGCTATAAAACTAGCTATAAGAAAAGCTGACATATGTTTCCCACACCAAAAAAAAAAAAAAAAGGCAATGATGCAGCACAACTCGGGGGAAGAAGTAGAAGGAAAGATAAAGGAAGAAAATAGAAGAATTAGAGATTATAAAGATCTGAAAAAGAAACAGAATTAGAATTTCATACAAAATTTGTATTTGCCCTTTAACATGAAGAAGTCTAGTTTCGTGCTAGATGCAGTCCTAAGGGCATAGTATGGTAAACTTCTTTTTCGCAACTGCAAAGACTTCGATTTTCATTAAGTTTGGCAATATTTAATGCTTGTTTGATTCTGCTATAGTTTATTGGACAACAGCTGATAACCAGATGAAGTTGATGAGCAACTGAAATAGCATCTGCAGAGAGCATTTCATGCAACTATAAAGTAAATGGCTTAAAATTGTTAACCTCGTCAGATGCAGCTGAAGCTAAGAGAGAATCTTTCGACTTAAAAGGAGTATTTGAAACAGTTGTAGCATCATTTAAATCAATGAAAATGAAATTTAATAAAAAGTAATTTGAATGTTTACAAATATGGAAATCAATGTCATTTTCACAAAAATGACCATGTCAGAGGATATGGGAAAAAAAATGAAATAGAATAGATGCTTAACAATTACATGATGTATGAAACAAATATCTAGGAATATAAAGTTTGACATGCTAAAAAGAAACCTAAGGGGTGCTTGCAGCTTAGCTATCAAAATAAGCAACTAATCCACTTCGATAAGCTCAATCAAGCATAGCTTATCTTTGATAGTCCTTATTTTTAGAAATAAGTCAGAAATATCAGAACAAACCAGACCACACAAGCTCTCAGGTATAAGAATTAAAAAAGAGGGGAAAGAAAAGCCTTGAGAACTCCACTTACGCAACCGACTGAAGAAAAATATCAACTTGGAAAGGTAAAATAACTGTTTCCAGACAGCAGTCAAAACTTGGACAACTTACCCTGGATCCGGTTTTGTGGTGACAATTTCTTCGGGAATGTGTTCATCATCCCAAGGAGGAATTCTCCTTTCTTCCTCAAGAGAATTAATTTTTAAGACTGCTGCTTTTAGGTCATCTACAGTAGCACACGAATGAGGTTCTACAATCTTGATTACACAGTTGTGGGCTGTATGGAAGTTCATAGCAAACTTTGATACCTCTGCTGCTGAAATATCTGTAAAGAGGATTAAAGAAAAACGTGCTTTCAGATACAATAAATAAAGCAGTGAAAGATTTTTGCTGATAGAACGGGCTGAACAGCATGCAAGCAATAACAGTGGGGGAAGGATGAAGCTTCTTTTCATCAATAGAGGTATTCAGACATTTGCAAAATGTGCAAGGCTTCAAAAGATGGCCATGAAACGAAGGAATATGGACAGGATCACATTGCGGTTAGCCACTAATGTCTCCATCGACAAGTACCAATATCAGTGACAAATAATCAAAAGATACCCAAACACACAAATGAACAATTTCCTATTGCTGGGAAGTAGATCCTCCATTTTACTGAACTCGATGATTTCAGCACAAATTGCCAACATCAGTGTCCTAATACCACTTAAAAAGCTTGTCATATCAACTAAGCAAAATGCAGATGGGGTTGTATCAGATCATGCAATACTAATTTAGCATAAAGGACAGATTACACCATCAACAAAGCCTAACCCTCCTAACTGGCTTTAACTGCAGAAAATCTTAAACAATTTATCTCTATCATGGAATGAAACAATGGGCAATAAAGCTTTTTAGTGATCTCCACCACATACATCCGTTCAGACTTTAGTTTTCACCTCCTAGCATCTTCCATTTGAATAGCAAACACTGAAGTTCTATAGTTGCAGAAGTCCGTCGCAGATCTCCAAAGCATTTAGGTCTATATTTCCCAACCTTCCAACATTAGCACTTGCCCCAAAAATAGATGATCATATCCACCCAATTTTATACTTCTTTGATAGAGTTTGTTATTAATCCAAATCAGAAACTCATTTTCAGTCATGCTGCTGCAATGGCAGTCCAAGCAGTATGTATGAATCTAATTAATCTAAAACCTTTTGATTCCAGGTCATCACTCCATTTTCATAGCTTTTTGTGTCATAACCTTTCCAGTCTTCTTAATCAGGCTGTGATACACAAAAAAGCTAGGAACATAGTTTTGACATAGCTAAGCTGATATATAATAATAGCCCAGCCTTGTAGAGTAAATAAACTACAAATCATAGGTAGGAGCGCCAATGGGTTGCGTTTAACCCTCAACCCATTTAACCCAAGTTGGGTGGATTGAGTTGGAAGTTAGATTGAGAAAGTTGGGTTGGGCTTTGCCTAAATTTGAAGGTGATTGGTCATGGGTTGAAAAATTGGGTTGCTATCAACCATTTTAAACCCGACTTCAGTATATTCGTTCTCTCTCCCACAAACTGTATTCTAAGTTCACTACAGTGCATTGTTTTTTATTGCACTTGATATTGTCCGGAAATCCCATCCTATTGACAAATTTTTCAGAATTAAATTGTGGTTATGCATCCTAGTGAGGCATAAGAAAAATAATATTTAGTTTATACAACTGCAGAAGGGCATACTTCAATTTGGTTGGGCCAATTTTAGTATCTTAATTTGCATTTGAACGACAGCAAAAATAATTTTACTATGTTTAGAACTAAAACTTATTTCAAACACAAGAGCATATTTTGTATGAATTTTAAAGGTGTGTTTGGCAAGTGATAAAACTTTTGAATGAAAGGTTTTTAGTATAAAAGTAGTCAAAATGAAAGAATATGACATGACATGATAGGGGTATGATAAGGAGCAAAGAGAAAAGAGTTAAAATAGATAGGTTAGTTGCATAGGTAGTTGTGTAGAAATTATTGAAAAGTATGACAGTTGTACAGGAAAATGAAAAGAAATAATTAAAAATAGGATAGTTACGGAGAGTGAAAAGTTTTAGATTGAAAAGTTTAAACTTGACCTTTTTATGTGTTACCTAATACACCCTAAATATGACTATACAATTTATTTATTTATTTTTACAAATTCTTCAATGGTGTGAATTTTTTTTTTATTAGGTCACCTGCCTTGGATGACTGAGTACCTGACGAAGGTGTACTCTAGAGGAGGGGTGACGAGAGCATTGCCTCTACCCAACTTTAAACCCTAGACTTTCTTACCTTAACACCCTATACACTCATGTCAGCCACAAGTGATGACCAACGATATGAAATATCATGCAACATATTTTGTGGCCGTTTGAGATATTGTTTGTAATTGCATTTATATGTGAATGTATAATTTGGGATATTTAGAAGTGTATCTTGATTATTTTTAACTGTTAGCTGAATAAAAAAAATATATACCTACAATTAAATTTTGTATTTTCTATTTCTGTCACTATATATGGCCACTACCAATGAAACAGTCCAATTTCAATTTTTATAAATTCATAATGTAACCAAAAAAAATTTTTTAAATATCCCTATATACTATGATTCACCATGTTACAGCCTAATTAAGGCGCATCATGATTAAATGCAGTCCAATTTGATAACGATAAATCCCCTAAATTTTTTAGTAGCATAATAAAACAGGATGTGCCAAAAATGTTAAATATTTAGGATCTAAAAATATATTTTTTAAAATTAAAAAAAAAAAAAAAAAAACCAAAGCACGAAGCTTTCATACTTATGATAAGTATGGGCCCTGCTACTATGTAACCTCATATAACCCCATCAAAATCTTTTGATCTTTGATGAAAAATTCAATATATTCATACATTCCTTAAAGGAACTCTTCTGGAATAGCTTCTATTTAGCATTACTTATTTATTTAGGAGATCAAATTTCATCTCAATCAAATATGCTGATTGGCCACATTTGTTGAAAAATATATATACTCATGTATAAATTATAAAAATGTTAAAATATCAATTTTAAAGTAGTATTTTTGACATATAAACCATCCAAAATATCATTTTTATGTAAAAAAATGATTCTATAAAGTTTTATTACATTCTAATAAATATGTAAATGAATCTAAGCGTTTTTCATAATTTACACATGAATATATATATTTTTTAACAAATATGGCCCATAAACATACTTAATTAGGATGAAACTTGGTCTCCAATATAAACAAATGGTTTAAATACAATGAATTAATTGGATTTTTCATTAAGTATCAAAATCTTAGATTTTGAAGGAGTTACATGACTCCACTTCTCAGAACCAGGTAAATATTAAATCATTAATTATTATTTTATATATGTGTATGCAAACAATATGGATTTTATTATATTTTCCTTATTTAAAAGTGAGCTTTTCTTTTTCAAGATATCCTTGGATGAGGGAATGGAAATGTAGAAACCTGGAAGACGTATTTGATGCCATATAAACATGTAACATGTCCGCTAGTGTCCAATAGCATCAAAGCATCGAAGTGGGTTTGGGTTGACGGTTGGAATGGGTTGGGTTGGGTTAAAATGAGTGAACTCTGGCTGGGTTGGAGTATGGAGTTTAGAAAATGGGTTAGGTTAGGTTAGGTTAAAATAGAATTGGGGTTGGGCTTTTGTAAACCCAACCAACTTGAAGCCCTAGACTTGTAGGCAAGTATGGTTGCTTTCTGTTCCCTTTATCTTTCTTTTAAAGGAAATTCCTCAGGTCTGATTGAGGAAATATTAAAATTACATAGTAATGGAATATTAACAATTGAAAAGAGAAAATAAAGATTCAGGATTCAACTCACGAGGTAGGATAGTCTTTTGTAGTTGTGCTTCATATTCAATCCCAACAACAGGTTCATTGCGGAAAAAGTGCTGCAAAGTTAACCAAGGTAAGATAAACATAAATGAGTATGGCCAATAAACAAATACTATTCTTTCGATAATGAATAAATACCACAGATCAAAAATAATAATAATAATGAATGAATATGATATTCAATCAATTGGCTCATAATGGGGGATAGCTAAGAAGAAAAGACAAATCGATGAGATAGTGCTGCATAAAGAGATCAGATTCCCATATAGTTTAAAATGCGCATGGCAACTTTTGTTTCTGCAAGATATAGCAGCACACAACATTCACCAATGTGTGCTTTGGAATCAACGCATGAAGTAATTCATTAAATCATCCTAGTCATCCAAAGCATTTAGAAGCACGCTGTTCTCCCAAACCATGCTAGAACAGTAGGTTTTCAACCCTTTTCTAACACATTATTAGATACGGTCGTATGCAAAGTTTACGAGGGTTAAAAGGAATTAAAGTCAACAAAAGTGAAGGCATTTAGGGAAAGGGAAAAGAAATATCGAAAAAAAAAAAAAGGGAAAACAGAGGGAGTTATGTGACGTGACAAGGGTGGTAACTAAAAATAAAGTGAAAATAAGTATGGTACGGTTTTTTATGAAATAATAGAAAATAATGATTGAAAGTATAAACAGTAGTAGGAGTATTGCCGGTCATTTTGGTAGGGATAAAACCATCTCATTAGTTGAGGATAGATTTTATTAGCTCACATTGAAAAGAGATGTACCAAGAGTTGTTTCACAATGTCACACATGTCAACTTGATAAAGCTCAAAAGAAAAACACTGGATTATACACTCCTCTACTGTACCACATAGCCCTTGGAAAGATATTAGTATAGACTTTATTCTTGGATTGTCTAAAACCTCTCGAGGATTTGATTCCGTTCTTGTGGTGGTTGATAGATTTTCAAAAATGGCTCATTTTATCCCATGTACTAAATCTACTAATGTTTCATATGTTAAAATTATTTTTCAGAGAAATTGATTAAATTTCATAGTTCACCAACTTCCATTATTTTTTATTGGGATGTTGAGTTATTTTTAGAAGACATTGTGGAAACTCTTGAATACCAAATTGAAATTTTCATCTGCTTTTCATTCATAAACTGATAGCCAAATTGAGATAGTCAACTGAAGTCTAAAAAATTTGCTTAGAACTTTGGTGGAAGAACATATAGGAACTTGAGATTCTGTAATGGCGATTGTCGAATTTGCAAACAACAATTCAGTCAATCAATCTACTAGAAAATCTCCTTGTGAAATTATCTATGGTCATATTCCTTGAGCTTCCATCGATTTAATTCCTTTATCCTTGATACTCATTCATCCACTACTGCCGAATCTTTTCCTCAACACATTCAAGATGTTCGTGCTGATATTAGAAGAAAGATTACCTTAAGCAATGAAAATTATAAGCTTGCTGCAGATGTTCATAGAAGAAAACAAGAATTTGATGTTAGGGATTATGTTATGGTTCGTATACAACCAGAAAGACATTCTAAAAAATCATTTAAAAAGTTGCATGCACAAGCCAATGGTCCCCTTCATGTTTTAAGAAAATTGGGGTCCAATGCATATGAACATGATTTACCTTTAAATACAGGTATTAGTTTTACTTTCAATATAGAGGATTTGTTTCCTTGGCAAGGTACTTCTGAGCCTCCAAGTTTGACCGCAGGAATGTCAATAAATAACAGTTCAACATTGCCACATATGCCCATACTTCCACGAGTATTGTCTACTTCTTTAAATTAGATAGAGAATATTCTACAAGATGAGCTTGTCACTACTAGATTGGGCATTATACAAAGATATCTTGTCAAGTAAAGGAACCAGCTTGATTCTGAAGATACATAGATCACTAAAGATGAACTTTGCCACTTGGATCCACATATTTTAAGCATTATCAAAGTCAGAACTTTCCAGTAGTGAGTTTTTTGAAACTAGAGAAAATTGATGAAAATAGAAAGTAAGATTTCAAATACACCTATTCTAGGTGCAAAAATCTTGCGAAGAAGCAATAATCTTTAAAGGATCTTATGAAGAGGCAATAATCTTAGGAGATCATTCCCAAATATCTTGCTGCAATTTTTTTGAGGATCTTTGGAAAATGTTATGGGATCTCTTAGGATATTCTAGAATTTGTTAAATAAGTTTGCATCTATTTTAAGTTTATTTCCTTAAGAAGTTCACTTAAAATATCCAATTTCATTTTTTAAAAAGATTACGTCATTAATAAATGTTGCTAAAATTACGAGGTATGTTCACCTATAAATACAGCTCTTGTAAGCTCTCAAGGGCATCAGTTTTGAAATTTATAAAAGTGTTTTCTAGTTCTTCTTCTGGTCGTTCTTATTCTGCTCTCTTTATTCATCTATTTTTCCTACCTTTTTCTTCTCTTCTCATCTCGGGAGGTTCCTTCCTCTTTCTTCTATCTTCTTTTCTACCCATCCTACATCAAAGTATTACTCATATTTCCCTCGCAATTCCTCACTTAGTCACGCTCCAAGCAGGACAACATTGAAACGAATGAAACTATTTGATGATGTCTTTTCTGCTGGTGTTAGTATGGAGACAACTTACTAAGGCAAAATGAGCAATCGCAGAATGGCATAGAACAGCACCATAGAAATAACATTAAAAAAAAAATCCAGAAATCATCAACAATTAAGCAGATATCAACAACTTTCTTGAACTAACTTGCAAATATTCATCTCGCAGGGTTGTCGACTGTATCTGATCACGCTCCAAAAAGGCAGATTCTATCTCTGACATCATTAGTGCGCGGACTATAGAAATTTCACGATCAGAAAAGCCATGAAGCCGAACCCTAGCCACCTGCCAAATAAAAAAGGAAACCTAAGAACAATAGAGACGCAAATGGAGAAGCATATCAAAATGCCGAAGTACCTCTAAGAGCATCGACTCAAGGGCCTCAATGGTACCCCGCTCTTTGCAAGTTGAAGTCATTATGTATGCCTTAACAGGACGAACAAGAACATCAGCAACTGAGGAACAAGAGAAGTATGGCGGATCTTTTCTTCGAGATATTTTGAAAAACCTCTGATTTAAGGCACAATGAAACATGGCTTCTGCTAGAGAATCCCTATAATCTTTCACTGTTGTCATCATGCCCACCGGCATTTTACAACTGATCATCACTGCAGACTGTAAAATGATAATCAAAAGGAAACAGTCATTAAAACTTCAGGACTTTCGGGGTCCATTTGGCATCAAGAGATAATTTTCCACCTTTTTACACCCTTTTCTATACATCTTCTGATATGATTTGACACATCAACTACTTAACTAACCAATTTTTTCCCATCATTAATCATATTTCCTTCCCATAATTATCCATATTTCCAATCATTTTACAATTTTTTCATATAACCACATTATCTCTTTTCTCCTTGTTCTCTTTAATCCCCATCATCACCTATCACATTCCATCACTCTCTCTTTACAAATTTACCAAACACACCCTTAATGTGTTTAAGTACAATAAATGCATCTCTTTGCACAATTTATTTATTAAAAAAAATTGTGCCTATATGGTGCAACACAAGCCGGGAGAAGGAAGAGAAGAAAGAGGAAGGATCCTATCAAAGGGAATAAGAAAGGAATAAAGGAAGAAGAAAAAGAAGAATTAGGGATTTAGGAGACCGGAAAGTAAAAGAAAGTGGTTTGGGAATCTTTTATGCAACTGCACTTAGCCATCAAAGTTGTGTAAAAATGAAAACCATTGCCCTATTTGCAGGAGACTATTGCATAACCTAACTCTACAGTAAGAGGGTTGCTTAACATAATTCTAGCTTTACAAAAAATAAGAAAACAAACTAATCCTACATGGACAAGGATAAAACTTCAAATGAAAATGATAAGGGTAACCTAAACCAATATAAAGTATACATCAAGTTGATTAATATTTTGATCACTTGATGCTTACATTAAATCTCAGATAAATATCAAATATTGAAAGTCTAAAATAAATCAATTTTAAATATGAAGTTAAAACCATAAATTCTAAGACTTAGCTTTTATTATGTATATTGGATACTTTGCCACCATGTAGACGCATCATTTTCAGCTCCTAAATTTTTTTACTTTTTGACTAATCTAAGTAGTTTCCTTTTCCTTTAAATCCAAAGCATTGTGGTTATAGCCAAACACAATGAAGCTCATCCTAAAAATACAAGCACCAAACAATCCCATGTTACAACCATCCAATCATTGACAGGGATGTTGAAAGAACAAGTGCATACTTCTTAGTAATATCTAGGACGGTTATGTATGCACATTTGATGTGGTTTCTCTAGTATGCAGCATCCATGATAAAATCAACAACTCAGTACTTATGATTTGATTAACATACATGCAGGCACACCAAATCTCTTGTCACAATGCAACAATGGGTGGAAACAACTGCACGTATATCTTGAGGAAATACAAACAGTAGATCTGAGGATATAAATACTGATAGATCGACTGAATATTTACCCCTCCGGCTTCGGATTCAACAAAACATGAAAAACGTGGCCCATCATGGGATGGAACAGGATATTCTGGTATAAATGGTGGATTGGAGATTGAAACTTTGCCCTCAAAGTGAGTCCTTATCAGTTCAACCACACACTGAAAGAAAACGATACAGTTTAGAAGACAAATTACAAAGCCAAGCAAGAAAAAACAACTAAAAAGGGATATGTGAGTCTAACCAATTCAAACCTGTGTATCAGGAAAATCTCCAACAGCAACAACAGCCATGTTGTGTAAATGGTACCACTTCTTATAGAAGTGCTTAACTTTTTCAGGAGAAACTGTTCGGATAACCTTTTCTAATCCAATGGGAATGCGCTCAGCATACTGCAACCAACTTGCAGATAAGTAAAAGTCAGCACAATCCTGCTACTAGAAGATTTCAAATTAAACAAGAAAAATAAAAATTGGTGATAAAGAAATAAAATAATTCGCATTGATGTAAATTTGCTAATCATAAGGGCACCATCCTGCAACAATCACCTGCTTTCTAAGATTGCCAAGAAGCAGTGTTTTAATGATTTCCATAACAGGAGAAAAATATACCCTTTCGGTCATGCAATATTATAGTTTTCTACATTATAAAGTATAGACATGGACATAGCTGAGTCTATGGGAAGCAGATCAACTGAAATTTCTATCTCATAGATTGTGGCAGCTTCTATCATTCTGAAAATGATAGAGATAAACAGCAGTGGAACTGTTTAGTGCATTCTAGGAATCAGCTTCATTTGAAGGGCATATAGCTCATAAGCAATGAAAACCAATCTCCTTGTCAGACTGTAGATCTGTGGAGTGCACGCATGCAAAAACATAGGCAATATATTTCTCTGCTAGTTTACCAGAAACAGTTTTTAATAAGTACAAGAAATTGAAGTAGAATAGACATGTAATGAAATGGCAGAATGCATCAAAAGAGTTGGACAAGGTATTTTAGGAATATAAAAAATGGTAAATCCTTACATAGGAAAACATGGTGATGGAACAGAGATGTTCAAAAAGCTATAAATGAAAAACGAGAAAAGTTTCAAAAATGGCATATTAATAAAAATGATGAAAATATACAACAATATAAACTATCGAAAAAGCTACAGAAACAAATTACTGACGAAGCTAAATATAAAGTCTATGACATTTTATACGACATACTAGGAACTAGATAAGGAGAAAATGAGAAAATGATATATTTAAGTTAATTAAATTAAAAGAAAATAAAGGTAAAGACTTATTGCATTTTAAATGCATTAGAAGCAAGGACCAAGGAGATTTAGTTTAAAACAATGAAATTAGGGAAAGATGGAAAACTTCCTTCTCTACTTTATGAAATGGTACTCCATTAAAACATTTAACATCAAATGACAATTCAAATGTAGATGAAGATAGAACAATCAGCTATCTTTTAAAAATTCAAATCCCAGAAGTAAACGAAAAAAGCATTTGGTCCAGATAACATATCAATTAACAAAGTTGATGTCAAATGAATGGAGAAAAGCACAATAACACTAATTTATAAAAATAAGGGAGATATTTAAAATTCTGCAAATTACCATGGAATAAAAGTAATGAGTTATACAATGAAGTCATGAGAAAGAGTGATTGAACAAAGACTGAGATGAGAAACAAATATATCTAAAAATCAGTTTGGTTTACTCTAGGAAGATCAATGACTGAAGCCATTTTATTGCTTAGACAATTATTCAAGAAGTATAGAGAAGAAAAAAATTTAAACATGATTTATATTGATTTGGAAGACGCATGATTAGGTCTCAAAAAAAATTAACATGGCAGGTGATGGAAAAGAATGGAATTAACAACAAATGCATTGATGTTATTAAAAATATATATGTGAGAGCTATAACAAAAGTGAAGATGATGAGGGGAGATACAAGTGTTCTCCCAATTGCAAAGTTTGCATCAAATTTCAGCCTTAAGCCCTCACCTTTTCACTTCGGTTATAGATAAACATACTAGACATTTACAGAAAAAAAAAAAATTCCTTACTACATGTTATTTGCAAATGATATATTCCTAATAGGTAAAACTAAAGGAGTAAACTTGAAATGGAATAAATGAAAAATCTAAAGGTTTTACAATTAGTTGCACAAAAATTGAATATATAAAATGCTACTTTAATATAGTGAGAGCATAAATGAGAAAACAATTAAATTTCAAATCAAGTAGTACCTAGAACTTATCACTTTCGGTATTAGGATCAATAGTTCAAGAAAATGAGAAATGGAGAAAGATATTATAAATAGAATCCAAGTGCAATGGAAGAAATGGTGAAGTGCTTCAAAAATCTTATGCGACTATCGAATTCCAATTAAATTGAAAGAAAATTTTTATAAGATTGATATTAAACCAGCAATGCTTTATGAAAAGAATGTTAAACAGTAAAGAACAACACACACATATACATAGAATGAGTGCAGTAAAAATGAGAATATTAAGGTACATGAATAGTAAAATAAGAAAAAATAAAAGTAGAAATAAAGTAACCGAAGAAAATATAAGGTGAAGCCAATATCTAATAAAATAAGGGATAGCAGACTAAGATGATTTGAACATCTTAACCAAAGGCCTAAAATGGCATTGCTTATGAGAGCTAAGTTTATTGAAACAAAAAGCGATAAGAGAGTAAAAAAGGAAAAAAAAAAAAAAGGAAGGAAATAATTAAACAAGATATGAAAACATTAAAAATTACTAAAAACATAGGGTCCATTTGGGAAGTTAAGCAGGAAGTGGAGAAGTGGAAAAAATTATGAGGAATTATGAGAGTAATGTAATACGATAGAGATAAAGTAAGAATAAATAGTGAAGTTGTATGAAAAATACTTGAAATATAGGGTTAAAAATGGAAAAGGTAGGATATTTAGAATAGTTAAAATGATTGGAATTGATTGGGTAATGTGTTTCTTAATTTTACTTTTTTTTTTTTTCATTACGTTGCTAACTTACCCAAAGTTTCTGATCGTCAAGAATCATGCAACAGGATCCAACTGACCCCATTTAGGTGGGAAATGGATGATGATGATAATGATAAGTATGCAAAAAAGTTATTCGAACCAAGCATTTCCATTTTTGTGGAACCAATCACATAGATCAGGGACAAGACATCCCATAGTTTATCTTGTTCATTCCATTTCTAGAAAAAAAAAAAAAAAAAAATTAGCTCCATTATCTGTTAATATGAGCCTTCTGGTTCATTCAATTTCTAGAAGAAAGAATGCCAATATCTTTAACAAGATGAATCCATAAGGTAAATATTTCTTACGAGGTGACAGTGAGGCTCTTCACAGGTCACAACAGATAGCCAGTTAATTAACAAAACATTATTACAAAAACACAGAGATACTGTTTCATCTCAGCTAAGCATACTGCAGAATTAAGCACTTATAGGAAGATTAAGAGAGACGAAGTCTAGAATATCATTGTAAGTGAAATCCATTAGCAGAACCTTTGATCCTTCCATCATCAGAATCCAGTGTGCATCCTGCATGCGGCCTACAGCATTCCGACCTCCTCTGTACTCCTCCAAGACAGCGCCTCTTTCTTTCTCCAGGTCATCTGCTGACACCCGGATCTAGTCCCGTAGATTGAATAATTAACAAGACATTAGAGATAGAAAATCCACGGTTTGACTAAAAGAAGGAAGGACATGTCGCTACCTCACAGCTAAATTCTGCTAAAACAGATATTGCCTGAGATAGAAGCTCAGGTTTGTCAACAGGAACAAACAATTCGTAAATGGTTTCATCTGCAGATGTCATAGCATTCTGGCAAGCACCAAACTCAGCACCAATGCTTTCCAGAAACTTAACAATATCATGGTTAGTGTAGTTTTTAGTCGCACTAAAAGCAAGATGTTCAACAATGTGAGCAACTCCACGCTCCTCTTCTTCTTCCAAAACTGAGCTGCCATAACCCAAATGAACTGAATTATATGATATTTCTAGAACAGGAAAAAACAAGGTTTCTGAAAGAATTTTAAAAGATAGCTGTCTTGCTGGCACCATAATTTGTGACAATTGGTGATTCTCAAAACAATATATGACAGGGAGTTGCTGAAAACCTGTGAATTGGCTATCAAAGAAAGGATGCAAACTTTTTCCCCTTAATTTGTGAATGACCCAAAATGATGTATACAAAACACTAAGCAAAAGTGCATGTGTAAAAATCATAAGAGCAAAACAGAGTACATCAACCTAATGAAACGGAGTGATAACAGATTCCCTTGTACATGAGTCATCAAATCAAAGATTCATTCCTACTGAAGTCTGTACATCCAGCAAGTCTGAAGGCCAAGAGATCACCCATAAACATTCGATACCCTGTTTCGATTCATTTTGTTAATTTGCTGACTATGGTCAGCCAGAACATAATAGTAATTCATGTGGAAGCTAAGGGAGCCCAATAGGGGAAATACAGGACTTTATGAGTGAGTTCTTGAAGTCAGCTGCTATCCAATTTTTTCTTGCTTTGTTTACAAATAGTGTCCCCAAAACTTGACAAACCTATGAAGGGGGACCATTAATGCCGAGATAAAGAAAGCCCAAACAAGCAAAATCATCCACCTATGAGCTCAGAAGAATTCCTGGAAAGTGGACCAATTTTCAGACATTCAACTCTAAGAAGCATAATATTGGACAGAAATTAATTCCACTAACAGGATGGTAAAGAGATTTCCAGCAAGACCGCAAGCCGGTCAGCCAGTTTCTACCATTCAAAAATCGCATAACTTGCCAAATTATAGTCCTAAGAAACAAGAGTACCAAAAGTCGCGCAAAATTAAGAGAATACTTTGACAAGGAAATAAAAAAATAAAAAAAAATAAAAAAAACGGAATCAAAAGCATTGAATTGCAAGGAGGAGGAGAATAATAAAAATATGCATGTATGCGGGTATGTTCGCACTTACCCAACCTTGACAGCGAGGGCGAGCGCCGCTCTCATCTTGGGCTTGGAATTGGAGCGCACATAGTAAGAGAGGCCATTATCGAGGCGACCATAGACGACGCCCACAGGGTCCTGCTCGAGTAGATCGTCCATGGAGACATTGACAAGCTTGAGAGACCTGAACCCCTGCTTCCTAGAAATGGAAGGCGCCTCTGCTGGGAGCAAATCCATATGGCGTTGGCTGCGCTGCTGGTCGGAATTTCCAAGGAAAAAAAGGAAATGCGGCCGCCGCCGCCGCCGCCGCCTTCAACTGCTTTGGCGCCTGCGCCTGCGCCTGCGCCTGCTCCTGCTCCTGCCGTCGGCCTCGGCGAGAAGAGGTTGCCAAATGGGCTCCCTTCTCTAATTACAGACAGACCTCTTTACTGCAATCTATTGGGTCCGGCCGCGGACAAGGAGGGGATTGACAATTGGATCTGCACGGGTTGCGAATGCAGCAGCTACAGCCAAATGCAATGGATTAGTTCATAAAAATGGCGAACCTGATCAATGCAATGGATTAGTTCGTAAAAATGGCGAACCTGATTTGCTACTTTTTTTATGTTAGGCTCCCTATGTCATTTCGATCCACTGTATTCCAAACCTAATATTTAATTAAAAATATATTGATTTAATTTAAAAGTACATTTAGACCACAAGTAATTATAATTTTTTAGGGTGGTTTTGTTTCTCATTAAAACTTTTCTACCGAAATTTTTGCAATTTAAAACATTTCATTTTTGAGATCTATCTTATTTCTAATTATTTTTTCATGCACAAACCAGATTGCTTCTCAATTATTTATATATAATTAATCTAAATATTTTAACTTTATTCAATTTATTCATCTTTGTTATCCATGTCATATTATTTTTTATCGTTTCAAAAATTTTTATACCAAAACTTTTAATTCCAAAAGCTTCATCACTTTAGGAAAGCACCATTAAAAAAAGTATAGTTCTAGAACTAACACAAATAGTTAAAATCTTTTTCTTATGTGTGGCACACGCAAATTTATAATTGAAGTAATTTTAAGTAGTATTATAAATAAATAATAACAAATACGTGTGTGTGTGAAGAAACCCGATTATATATAATATATTGTGTATATGTTTAAATTACAATATTTATTTTGTTTTTACTTTTATTTCATCTTTTATTTTTTCATAAATATATTTTTCTAAGTATATTTAATCTGTATACCAAGTTTTATTATTTTATAATATTTTTACATATTTATTTTTATTTTTAGAAACCATGATCTTTTAAAAATTAAAAATAAATATACAAGAGTATTGTAAATTATCAAACAAATACATAAATTAAATACACATTGGAAAATAAGTTTATGAAGAAAAATAAAAAAAGAATGAAAATAAAAATAAAAATGAATATTATAACTCAAGTATATATAATATATTGTATATAATCGTGCCTAATATCCGAAATAAATCCAAAATATTGCAAATGAGGCCCACTTAGCCGATTGAACGTTTGCTTAGTGTTGTTTTTTCATGGATAAACATTTGCTTACTATTGAACTAGCTCTAAAGTCATCATTTGCAAATTAAAAATTAAAACATTTATATTTTGAGTTCTTTTTCTTATGCCTATAATATTAGTCCTTAATTCTTAAATACTAATAATATTTTATTAATTCTTCTCATACTCAAACATATATGCTTATAATCATTTGCGACTACTCAAAAATGAGGCCATTTACGAACTAGGTAAAAACGTATTTTTTATTTTTGTTTTTATATGAACATATTAATCTAAGAGTATGTTTCCAAAATAATAAAACTTCTGCATGAAAAATTTTCGATATTAAAGTTTTTCAAATGAGAGAATAATGTAAAATGATATAGATAATGATAAAGAATAAAGAAAATAATGTTAAAATAAACAGGTTAGTTTTACAAGTAGTTGTGTAAAAAGTGATTGAAAAGTAGAATAGTTGTAAAAGAATATATCAATAAATAATTCAAAAATGATAATTGTTAAGAGTAAAAATTTTTGTTTGAAAACTTGTAGGGATAACAAGCACACCTTTAGTGTATTTATTCTATAAATAAAATTTTTCTATTTTTGAGTAAAAATGACTACAATCCTTCTATATTTAAAATTATAAAAAATATACACACATCTTTAAAAATAATAAAATTGGTTTGTAAATAATATGCATCAAGATTAGTAGTGTAATACTAAGACCCAAGTAGGACTCATATAATTGCATTTAAAATGTAATGCATGACTTATGTGTGAAATGATTGAATTTTGAATGATTTTCATGAATTTATGAATTTTGAAGACCCTAGTTGCAATTACGAATGGTGATTAAGATTAATCGCCAAAGTCTAATATTAGTCAAGAGGACAAAAGGGGCTTAATGAGGATTAGAACATGCTAATGTGGCATGAATATTTATTTTAATTTTCATGATTTAATTAACGGAGATTAAAATGAAATTATGGAATTATGTTGAAAATTGTAGAAAATTCATAACTTTGCGTCTACAAGGCAAAAGAAGATGAACTTTTAAAGGAAAATTCATGATTTTGGGCTCAACCTTTTAAGTAGATTGCATTAAGGCATAAGTGACGAGATTAAGGTGATAATTATTGATTTTTAATCTCACACTCTAAGAAAAATTTCAAAGGTTCATAATTTAACGTAAAAACGTTAGTTTGAGATAAAATTTGAAATAATGGAATAAAATTATAAAATCTATGGAATGAGTAAATTTGATTAAGCTAATTACCATGAAAAAGCGGTTAATTAAGAAAAGATACCTAGCATTGACTTTGTATACCCTAAACTACCATAACACTTAATAAAAAATATTTTTGAAAATGACATATTTAAATGCTATGCAAGATGTCAAAAATTCAGTAGTTTGAGCTAGATTTTTAAGAATTATTTAATGGTCAAATCTCTGAAAAATTCTAGATTTAAATGCATTGGTTTAATGCCTAGGTTTAGCTCAAATTTGAGCATAGGTTATGTGGCATATGCATGAACGTCCAAGGGGGGATAAGGCTTAATATTTGGATTTTTTAAAATCCTAAAAAATATGTTTAAGCTGCCTAACACCTAGGTGAAGTAAACGGGCAATTAAAAATGTGGAATTTCATGACAAAAATTGTTGAAAAGGATGGTTCATAGATGTTGCAAATTGTGGACAATAACATGGTGCTTAAATGCACGGATTTTGTAGATTTTTGTAAAATATAAAATGCATATTTTACTTGAATATAAAAATGTCATGTCATTAAGAAATAAGGTAAAAATAAATTACCCTCATGACATGTGGCAAATGAGTCCCACTAGCTGGTTAAAAAAATCAAAAATGGGATGGATATGCTTGGAAAGTGCAAGGGTAGAAAAGGGGGGAGAAATTTTCTAAAATTGCTAAGTCTTAAGCTAACCCAAGGCACGTCCAAACCAACAAGGGGAAAAGGAAAAAGGAGAACAAAAAGAAGAACAAAAAGGAGGAGAAAAAGAAAAAGAATCAAGCAACTCAAGTTGAAATCAAGTTAGGGTTGATTCAAGTAAGTAAAATCTACATTTTGAATCACCTAAATCAAGTTTTTCTCTCAATTGGTTCATAAAGAAATTTTAAAGGCTGAGTTATGATGCCTTAATATGAGTATTGAATGATTTTTAAAATATTTAAATGAAATCAAGGGTTCAAGAGAGTGAAAATTGAAGTTTATGTTAGATTTTGAGATGAAAACTAAGTTGGAAAATCTCAAAACCCTAAACTACATTACTATATGATTTGAGCATATTGATTTGGATGTAATTCATGTTCTTTTGAATTACACATGATGATTTAAGCATTGGTTGATGATTTTAGCAAATATGAACCTTAAGTTTCAAGAAATAACCTGATTTCTCCATTTTTGGTTAACAATGATAAAAGAAAGTACTTAAATTGTTTATGGATAAATTTTAGAGTAAAGTACCCTAAATTAAGACCCTTTGGGCCACCAAAGTGGGCTGAATTAATTTTTCCTAAGTTTGATTTTTTAGGGTATGCTTTAGGGACATCCAAAAGAGGGCCAAAATGGATGATTTTCGTGTGATTTTTGTTGTTGTTTGTGATGAAATGATTTATGGATATTATGGAGGGTAAAATACCCTATATTTAAGGTACTTTGAGTGTCCAAAAGGGTTTAAAAAGATTAATCCTAAATCTGATTTTATGGACATAAATTTGGGCACATCAAAATGGGTCAAAAGGATATCTTATATGCAAGAATATGTTGCTATTATGGAAACTAACGAATTTTGGATTTTTAATATGTGATAATACCCTAAATTTGAGTTAATAAAAGCATGTTTAATTGCTGAAAATTATGACTTAAAAATTTGTTATAATTTAAGTCATAAAAGAGGCGTTGAAATAATGAAACTTATGTCTTAACATGGCTGTTTTGGAAATCAGTGATAAATGAATTAAAAAAATTGAAATAAACCCTAAAGGATTTGTTAATTAAGGAGTTTAATGAGGATGAAAATGGGTGAAAGTTGCTATGTTAAGAAAATTTAAGAAACACATAATATAGTGTTGTATGTTAAATATATGTAAAGCATATGTGTGAATTGTTAATATGTGACTTATGTGAATTTGCTAAAATGAAAAATATGCATGAAAATGTGATAACATGCATGAGGAAGTTGATGTGTGATTAAGGATTTATTATCTCAATATTTGAAATTTATTTATGAAGCTTAAAACATCACTTATATGCTTAGAACAAGCATATACATAAGAAAAATGGAAAATTCATTAAAAATGGTTCATGGGAGATATAAATCCTCATATCTTGAGATATGGATATATACTATGTGTTTACCCTAAATATGGGATGAAAACATATTATGGAAAGTATGGAATGAATGTTATGATTGCACAAGTGTCTGTCTTGTATATATGATCGACTTGAAAATCCAAGTTGATTATGAATGATATTGATTAGGAGATTGGAAAACTAAGTGAATACAAGCAAATGGCTTGTTATAAATACAATGCTATGTTTACGTATAGGCAAGGGCAAAGCAGTTAACAAGGAGAAAAGCTAAGCAAGAAAGATAAGCAAGCAGTTTTCTAAAATGTTTTGTGTTATCAAATGCGATAAAATGCTTATCAAATGATGTTCGAACTGTTTGTATGAGTTAGCAAATAAATGATTTCAATTCTTTATAAGTTATTTAAGGATGGTCATTCATTGTCAAAATGAGTATTGCAATGTTATTTCTATTGAAATAAATGAATTGTTTACTGCTTTTCAAGTACTTATGATAAATGATGAATTCATAATTTATGAATGAAAAAAATCATGTTAGCATGTCAAGTCATGTTTATAAAAGAAGCATGTACATAAAAGCATGAGGTCTACCTCAAAGGTGTAAACCAACTAAATGTCTCCTTTTGGTACGGCTAAGTCGCTAAGTTGGCCGAGGCCCGGTGACGCCTCCTTAGAATGGTAGAGAAAATGAAAATGGATGGTTGTCTATCTAGCTTCTATCTAAAGGAATGTCATGAAAGTTGAGTATGAAAAGCATGTTTATAGATATACCCTTGAGCGAGTATAAAGTGGTTTTCCATGAATGATTTATGAAAATGTTTCTAATTCATTAGTAGTTGATCACTTGGTAAGTGTCTTCAATTGAATAAAGGAAAATGCATTTATATGAATTGCCTTAAAAATGAATTGTCTGAAAACTCATATCTTGCTTATTGAGTTTCGACTTACAGTTTTATTTTCTAAATCCTAAAGACAAGTGAAGGAGATAACCATGCAAGGAGCACGGATGGAGATTCAAGAAAAAAATTGAATTTCTCTAAGTTCTTACGATTGAACTCTATGAGTTTGTATGGTTGTATGTTAATGACATTGTTAATGAATCGATTGATGTATAAGGCTTATGACTATGTGATTATATGACTATAAATAGTGAAAAAAATTTATGATCAATTATTGATGATGATTCAACATGAAATTAGTCTTGATGTTTAATTAACAACATCATTTAACTTACACATCATGATGATTTGTAGCAGGTCGAGAAACCTATTTTTTATTTATTTATATTTATTTTTATGAATAAGTAGGCTTTTCCTAAGTTTGTTATTATGTCAAATTTTACGATTTTTTACATTTCAAAAATGAAAAAAAATGCATGGTTCATCTATACGTGATTTTTATTTTTAAAAAATAAAATATAAAAAAATAAAAAATGCAAAATTTGACAAAATAATCAATCTGAGTAGGGCCACACATGACACATCCATGAAAATTTTTTTAAAATAAAAATAAATAAAATTTTCTGCATCCGGCTAATAGGAAAAGGGGCTTATATATATTCTATACAAAATCCAAAAAATGATAAAACAGCGTGTTCGAACCTTAATGGTAGTTCGAAGGAGTTTTAGAAAATTAATCGCTGGACATACATGCAGGAATTGAAGAGGCTTGGTCCGCTTGAAAGGGATTATCCACTTCTCTGCTTTGAAATGCTGAAATGCTAAATAGTCCCAAACGGTATATATCTGTATTTTAACAAGATAAGTATAATAAAGGCTTTACATGTTACTAAAATTATGTTATGTTATTTTTATATGATACGTTTATACTCTTTTATAATTTTTACTTATTTAGTACTATATTAACTTATGAGTTGTCTGAATTTTATTATTAAGGGTCGAAGTAATACTTTAAATATAATTTATGGTCGGATTTTCAACAATCCCACGGAAGTCGGTCTCCCACCTAAATATGCAAACTGGCCGCGAGTGTGACCCTTTGCAGCCGCTGTCCGCATGATATCAAACTCCCCGGAAACTCAACTGGCACATATCGATTTTAGCACACCAAGCTCCAGGGCGGTAAGCCCCATTGCGCCGTGGAAGCAATCCAACAAATGGTAAGCTGATGAACAGTCTGGATTTGGTTGTCAGACGACTTCTAAACTGGGCTATTTTGCATTTTAGATCACGGAATGCGTTGGAAATTAGAAAGTTAGCGACAAAGAAGGATTTGTCAGGGCATTAAGGAGGCAGGCACCTCGTATATACCTTGTCCATTTCGTAGCTCCACCAACGATAGAAACGATCCAAATTACGAAAGGAAAGAAAAATAATAGTCCCAAAAGTAAATTTGAAGAAAATCTTAATTAAGATGCAGATCGATTAACACGATGACATTTGGAGTGAATCATCCACGTCTTTTGGAAACTTGCATGTATATATAGCTATGGTCCATGATCTCTATTACCGAAAAAATCCCTAAAATTAGCCCTTTTGAATTGTAGGAGGGAATTAAGACAATGATCTGCAGTTAAAATGTCAAATAATACAATGATCCAACTTTTAATTTGGTTACTAATACAAAAAATTCAAACATCCAAAGCTGTCACTTCTACCTAATTCATCATCTTCACGCTACAAAAAATTATAGCATTCAAGATATAAGTTGCAGCCATCGATTATTTGTTGCTTTGGAGTTGTTGTTTGTATGCACTAGCAACAAAGAACTCAGTTAGAAAAACATCTAAATCGTATTACACATATTATTAACAATGAAACTGTACTCCGTGTAGAATTATAATAAAAATATAACTTTAATGAAGATTAATTATGTCTTTACCATTTCAGATTAAATGTTTAAGTAAAAGATTAAAAGATTTAAAATAAGAAAGAACTCTGTTATGTTATGTTATTTCACAACATGATTATACTCGATATCTTCGTGACAACTTAATAAAAGTTGGACATATATTTCATAATTAATGTATATTTGTAATAAATTTAAAAATTTATTATGTTTGCACTTAGTTATAAACCAAGTTAATTTGAATGCAAAAAAAAATATTTTATGAACAAATGTGAATGACATTTAAATTTTACAATAAATATTTTATAGTTTATTGAGTTTAAGAGGGTTTTGATACCAAGTTGATGTAATTCAATATCAATTTCGATTATTGATTTAACATTAGATATGTTTTAAAAAATTTTACACAAATGCAACTTATACTCATACCTATATTGGGTCAAATGAATTTTTATTAAATCAATACCAAATTGCACTCCTACGTACAATGCAAATGAAATTTAGAGCTTCTATATGATGAGAATGATAAGAATTTATGTATTGTGTTTTGAAAATGAAACAAAATGTACCGAGATTTGATAAAAATGTGTTAGAAAATAAAATATTTCATTATAATATCATTCAGTCTTTTGGAGAAATTTATATTTTATCTATGTAACTATGTGTATTTGCTTTTTAATTCATAAATTTCATGTAAAATATGATGAGAATGATAAGAATTTATGTATTGTGTTTTGAGAATGAAACAAAATGTACCGAGATTTGATAAAAATGTGTTAGAAAATAAAATATTTCATTATAATATCATTCAGTCTT
>JAXCLR010000050.1:28942101-28968349 GCA_035584095.1 Annona squamosa | reverse complement strand
AAACTTGAGTTGTCTTCATCTTTTATTTGACTCAAGTCTATCTTGAAGTGGACTTGTGCTTTGACTTGAGCTTGAAAAACTGTCTTATCATGTTGAAGTTGATGATAGAGTCGACTTTGCCTACGACTTCACCCAAGTCGCATGTGGAGTCGATTTCGGTTGCGACTTCAAAAGTTTCGCTGCCAAATTTTAACTCTAAAAGGAAGATGCTACTTCATGTCGATTCTGGAGTCGACTTCATTTGCGACTTCGGTTGTTCAACTTCCCAAAATCAACGCTGGAAGGAAAATACTGCTTCAAGTCGATCCTGGGGTTGACTTCATCTGCAATTTGGCCTCAAGTCGCAAGTGGAGTTGACTTCATCTGCGACTTCGGCTTTTCTGTTCTCCAAAATCAACGTTGGAAGAAGGATGCTCTTTAAAGTCGAAGATGGAGTCGACTTGAGAGATCGACTTCGCCTAAGTCGATGTTTAAGTTAACTTGGGTTGCGACTTGACTTGTTCTGTTTTGTATACAGCTTTGAACACTTGTACAATAAATATTAGTAGCTTGGATTTACTCAAATTGTGTTGTTTTAATCATCAAAACATGTGGTTTGGATATTTTCATTCAATTTCAATAACTGTTTCCAACATATATGTCCTCAAATAAAAAGATGTTCAAGATGTTTAAGAAAAAGGTTTTAAAAGAAGCCTTGCCCTTAAAACATAAAATGCTTGCTTACTGAGTTGTACTCATATTTTCGTTTTCCATACCCATAGACAGGTAAAAGAGGAGACCCGACAAAGAAATAGGAGTCATCCATTGAAGAAATGGAAAATATTATAAATTTCATGTGTTAAGGTAAGTTAATGTGTGTGTGAACTTAATTAGAGTTTTAAATTCTATATATGATTCAATGATTGAATGTATGGATGTATGGATGTATGGATGTAAAATGTGATGTTTAAGTCAAGGAAACTTTCACTGTAGAAAGGCTTGAAAAGATGCTGTGTTTATGTATATTTGAACTTAGTTGGAGTTCTAAGTTCTATGTTAATTAATGACTGAATGCATGCAAGTATGATATATATAATGATTGAGTGGATAATGACAAACATGTAAAGATGCTACGAATGAAATTATGAATTTTATTACAAGTGAAATGTCACAATGTGTGATGATTATCATGTCAAGTTATGAACGATGACAGATGGATAAACGAAAAAAAATTTAGACGTATTCCAATTAAGAACCTGCCGCGTGATCAGGGCAACAATCCTTATTTACATTTATCAATTGATAAGATCTTGAGGTAAGGAAGTGACGTATCGATTCGGAGCGCCACAACGTCATATCCTAAGTCTTACTCTAAGATCTTATTGATTGATAAATGTGAATTAGGATTGTTGCTCTGATTATGCGGTAGGTTCTTAATTGGATCTCGTCTAATTTTTTTCGTTTCATTCCTTTTGTCCATCCTTATTTTAGTTCTTTGCATTACACACAATTCGTCTTACAAATGACAACACACTTGTAATCAATTGCACATATCAAGTGTACATTTCATTTATAACATCTTAACTTGCTCTTCTACATTAAAGGTTCTCTTGACCTAATCATGATATTTTCATTCCATACATACATCTAACCATCAGTTCACGTTGAACTTAAAACCTTAAATAAGTTCACCTATTGTGAAACCCTAGTTGTGCAGAAATCATATAAATAATATTAAATGAACTAGGTATGAATGATGTATTCATATTTTAAGTGTTTGCAATTTTTAGGATTGTTGCAGCTAGGTCATTTGTGTGAATGATCATTTAAATTTACAATTGAAGATAATGTGGGTTATTATGATTGAAATATTATATTGAGAATGGATAAATAATTAGTATGTTATGAAAAATTTGATTTAATTTAAAATATGATCAATGGATATTAAGATGTTAATTATGGAGACAAGTTGAGAAAATATTATAAAATTCATAACTTGGTGACCTTAAATCGGATTAAGGTGAAATTTGAGGGAGAAACACATAATTACATGATTAATCTCATGAAAAATTGATTATAAAATTTTGATGAAAATTGATCATCGCCGTTCAAAGCTTAAAATGATCATAACTTGAGCTAAAAAGATCGAATTAAGACAAAATTTGAAATAAACGGTTAAAATTATGGAATCAAGGTTTTGGAAGGATTTGATGTTGCAAATGATCAAGGGGTTAAGCTTGCAAGAAATTAGGATGAAATATTTGACTTTTCAAATTTTAAAGTAAACAACATTTATGATGAAATGAAATAAAATAAATAAATAGAAAAGGACAAATTTGAGGTGTCAAGAGAGGATAAATTGTAGGGCATTATGTAAATTATTAAAAATAAGAGAATCCCTGCAATTATCTCTTAATTTAATGCATAATTAATGGGCCAATTGGAAAATGAAAGAAGTGGCAGATTGTGGACGTCCAAACAACCTTGTAGCTGGATTTTTGAAATTTTTTAATAATAAAATGTCTACCCAAAGTGAACTATGAGTTAATGTAGGTAATTTTGCATTAAATGAAAGTGAAATTCAGATTTATTAGGAGCTAAATTGGACTGTTGAATGGAAAATGAAAAAGTGGACAGCAACATGTATTTAGGTTGATGTGGACGGTTTTGGCTGCTCAGTGCATTGTTTATAATTTTTTTATAAATTGACTCTAAATGCCCTACACTACTAGATAATTAACCGCATAATTAAATAAAGCTAGAAATTTTTATTTTGATAAGATAAGCAGCTGTAAAAGTGGAACATGTGCTGGCAATAGAAAATGCGTGTAGACAAAGTGGACTGTGCAAGTGTCCAAAATGGGATTTTTTGTATTTTTTAAAAATTATAAAATGCATGGAAAATTAGCTTAGGTAGCAGGGAATGTAATATACATTTATTAGTTGAAAAAAATTAAGAAAGGCAACAATGGTGGACGTGCAACAGATGGACAGTTTGGTGATAATTTAATGCAATGGATAATTAGTGAATATATAAATGAGGAAAAAATAATTTTAATGACCCATAAGCTGCCATGTCAGCAAAGAGGATATGAATGCATTGGAAATTACATAGATGATGTGACATGTGGGGCCCATTTGCTGGAAATTTACAGCTCAATGCATAAAGGTAAGGGGACGTCCAAGCATATGTGTAGTACTAAGAAAATTTTTTGAATTTTGAGCTCCCATTTTCACAGCAGCTCACGTCCCTCTTTTCACCCCTTTCAAATCCAAAAATTTAGGGAAGAAACAAAGAAAGAAAAGGAGGAGTTTAGAAGAAGTTGCTTGAGAAAAGGAGAAGTGAAGTAGCACACAACACAAGTAGATGGTTTGAGTTCAAGTATTCTAATCTAGTTTTTCTAAGTTAATTAGTGAGCTATGTGTGTGTTTCATAATGAAACTTTAATGAAGAGTTATGATGCTTTTCATAGGGGAATTTAATGGAAATTTATAGCAAGTAATATAGTTAAGAGTTAGAGATAAGTAGGAAGAGTGTTTAGTATGATGAATAAGCTTTTACTCTAGCTTAATCATGCTGAAATTTTATTTTAAGTTTCTGTTTGAATTAGTGAATGTATTCATATGATAAATCATGATTTAATTTTGATTATATCTGAAATTTAGCATGTGTTGTAAAGTATATAGGGTAAGTTAGTTACGTCATCGTTTAAGATCCGAAATTTACTTCTAAATGATGAAAATGTTAATTGAAATGATTTAAATAAATTATGGATGAAATATAGGGTAAAATACCCTAAATTTAGGACACTTTGAACATGAATAAGGGCATTATATAAACTTCATAAATTCGGATTTTAACAGAAGCAAAAAGTGGACGTCTAAACGGTGTCAACGGGTACCCTATATATGTAGAAAATGTTGTTGTTTTGCAAATGATTTATCTATGGATTTTAAATATATAAAAATATATTGAATTTAGGATAAGAAATTGGGATGAATTGCTAAAATCAAAAAGATAAAAATCTGTTTATATTGGAGTTTCAAAAGAGACGTATTAAGTATGGAAATTTGATGTTAAAGTGGCTGTTTTTGTCAATTCGAGAATTGTGAATTAAAAATTTGTAAAAATGCATTAATTCGGTGTTAAATGAAGGGAATAAACTTGCTGAATCAGTGGTTAAGTTGTTGATTTGAAAAAATTTAAGAAAAGTATGAATTAAACGCGGTTAGACGCACATATGTGAAGCAAAGCACATGATTAAATAAGGAATGCAATGTGTAAAATATTAAAATTCAAAAATAGGTTAAGTTATCATGGAAAAGCATGAAATGCATTGATAAATTGATAATCTCAAATTTTGAGATTAATATATGGTAATTAAATATGAAGCATAATAACAGTTGAGATACGTAAGAGTTTAAAGGATGCATACTCGACTTAGAGATTTAATAGGATGTGAATAATTATAAAAATGCAGTGGAAAACTAAATGAATGCAAGCAAATAAAATTTATTTTGAATTTATGTTATTCTGTCATAGGCAAAGGAAAAGAAAAAGTTAATCCAGAAAACTCTCACGAACAAGGTAAGCAAGCAAATTTTCTAAATGAATTTCTATTTGTTAAAATTTTTTGAAATATCTATAAATGATGTTTTAATTGCTTTTCTTAATTTAGTAAATGTTATTTGGAATTTATTTCTAAATTTTTAGGGATGGTCATTCTTTAGTCCACTAGGTATTTACATTGATTTATATAATTGTTTTATAATCTCTAAAAATTTCTGTGGTATGGTAATGTGTGAAGAATCATGCTAGCATGTCATGAGTAATACATGTGCACAATGCATAAGGTTCACCTTAAAAGAATAAATGGACCGATTGTCCCCCTTTGGTGTTACTGAGTCGCTAATATAGGCCGAGGGTCGGCAACGTCTCCTTCTGTGGAAGGAGATAAAGACAGGTGGTCGCCTAGCTAGCCTCCATCTTAAGGGAGCATAATGCACATATCATTGTCGTTATATATCCCCGAGGGGCATAAAATTGCTTTCCCTAATGATCAGAAATAAAAAGATTTCTGCTCCATAGGTAGTTGATTACTTGATAAGTGTCTCTACTAAATGGAGGAAAATACTTTTAGAAAATATTAATTTTTGCAGAATATTTTGCCTGAAAATATATATAAATAATGTTTGCTTATTGAGTATGTCACTCATGTTTTTGTTTTCCAAACCCATAGACAGGTGAATGAAGAGACCTGGCAGAGGAGAAATTAAAATATCATTAAAGCAAGAGAAAAACATTTACGGTTACTATGATATAGTGGAATTTATATTGTATGGATGCAATTAAGTTGTCGTTTTTATAAGGATAACCATGATTATAACATGCAGTGACATCTGATTTAGGAAAATGTTGAAATATTTCTAATTTATATGTAATGACGTTTGTTGGGTGGATGGAAATGACTTAGTAATTACCTGAGATATAATTAAGTAAAAGTAAACTCTTATAAAAATATATTAAACTGGATATTGTCCATTAAGAACCTGCCATGTGCCATGTGATAGAGCAACAATCCCGATCACATTTATCAGTCAATACCAATCCCGAGGTAAGGCTTCGGATTTAACTCTCGAGTTGGGGGCACTATACCTATGTCAACTTAAAACATTAAACATATCATCTCATTTATCATGACTAATTATTTTAGCCCACATTTGCATGTCATCTCATACATTTCTTTAGATGCTTAGGTCCACGACTTCTTGAGCTTCTCAGTACCTATCTAAAGTTTAGGAAAACAAATGTGAGTAATAACTCAGTAAGCAAGCATTTTAGGGCAAGACTTTCCTTTAAAATATTTTCATAAACATCTTCAAAACCTTTTTGAATATCATACCTGGGCTTTTAAAGACAAAATATATGTGTTTTACCCTTCTTAGGTAATTTCTTTGGTCCTGTTTCAACATTTATAATGTTCCAAGACATTTTACATAAAACCTTCTTTTGCTAGTGGATGCTTTTACGTCCAAACCATTTTTTTCATTAATCCTTTTAGTCAAGGGTCATTTTATGTCCCAAAATATCTTTAACATAAACTTTCTTTGGCAATGGACATTTAAATGTCCTAAATTTTTTTTCTACATTAATCCTTTTGGAAATGGACATTCATATGTCCTAAAATATTTCTACACATAAGTCTTTTTTGGCAACAAACATTCTTATGTCCAAAACATTTTGCACATAAGCCATTTTCGGCAAAGGACATTTTTATGTCTAAATAAATTCTTCCATATAAACCTCTGTTTCATGATCCCCATTTTGCGGCTTGTTTATAGCAAACAAGATGAAAACACATTATTCTTTTTCATGAAACTATTTTCATAGAAAACATTTCATCTCATCTTTGATGTTTACAATTTTGTTTAAAGCACCTTATTTTTAGCATAAACTTATTCATTATGGCTCATTAAATCACATTTAGGAAAATTTTTCGTATAAATGTTTTTATGTCCTAATCTTTGAGATTTTCAAAAGAAAAAATATATAAATGCATTTCTCCCTATTCAGTAGTAATACTTAGTAAGTGATCATTCTACATTTTGGAAGAAAATCTTCAATAGTATGTTAGCCAGGCAACTGTTCCTTCGTCTTCTCCCACCTCAAGGAGGGTGTCGCTGACCTCTTGTCATCCCTTAGCGACTTGGTCATATGTAGGGTGGGCCCTGGTTCATCTCCGATTGTACTCTACAAACGACCTATTCCTTGTATTGGTGCACCATACATCATTATTATAGGTATGATCTTTTGAAATATCACGGACTGCAGTTTATGTGGCTTAAAGTATCATAGACTGTAGCTCGTGTCCTTTTAAACCATCTTGAAAAAGCAAGATCACAAACCGCAGTCTACATCCATCTTGAAAAACATCACAAACCGCAGTCTGTGTTAACTTGTAAAGTGAGCGCACTCATTTTAGACAAGTTATCATTTGAAATCTAGTTTTAGAATGACCTACCTTAAATTCTTTTGAAAATATTTTGAGTAAAACATTTTGATAAATGATGTTTGAGAAGACAATCTTTTCTTTGAAATAAATCTCAAAATACTTATGATGAAAAAATTTCAAAGCTGTTGAATTTTCAAGAATAAACCACGTATTTTCCTAGAATTTTCTTTGTTTCCATTTTGGAGACTTTTGCCCACAAAGGTTATGCAATTGTATCATCCCTTTCTTAACCACACTATATCATATTCTTGTCCACATATCCATTTTGCCATTTTTACATAAAGAAGGGCTTGCATAGCCTTTTGCATGCCATTTTACCACTCGAAATCAATTCATTTTGTGAAATCAACTTATCGGGCTAGCCATCCTTAAATTCCTTTAGAAACATCCATGTAAATATTTTCAAAGTATTTTCCTCTTTAAGGAAATCAAAACTTTTCTAGCACCATTTCAAACATGTGGACTATGTCCAAACCATCGTTTATGTTTTATGGTCATAGCATAGAAAAATCAATCTTTTTCCATAAATAAATCCCTTCTTCTTTTTAAAATCTTTATGAAAATTGCATCATGAGGAACTTATTTATTTGTAAGTAAGTTCTTAAAATCATCGTCATAAATCATTCCTAATCTTTACAGCACTTGTGATAAAATAATTATCTTAAAAAGTGTTACTTGCTTCCCATGAAGCAAACCTTGAGGCATTTCATTAAAGTCATCCTCTTCCAAAACTTGTGACTTTTCATTAAAGCCATCATTTTCAAACTTCCTGATCTTCGCTTCATAGAAAAACTTTAAAGAACTTCTTGATTTCAGTCATCCACTACTTAGCCTGAATATGGTCTAATTCACTTAAATACTCAGGTGGATACTGAGTTAGAAAGGCATTGGTAACCTTCCCATTTGCTTCTATCATAGTATCATTAATCCTTAAACGCTTAGGTACTAGGGTAGGAGTTATTACCTATACTAGCATTACATTCAAATCTTGACCCTGGGTTTATACTTGCTCGTCATTGACGAGTTCTTGGACTTACTTGTCCTCTCTTCCCTGGTCGCTTATATATGCTACCAACTTCTCCTATTCCTTGTTGACTCATAAATTCATCATTCATTATTGTCGTTCCTTTGATCACCTTAGCTCTTACTCTAATGATAGGCTTGTTGTAGAAAACAACATGTAAAATTATATCAATATCATTTTTTGTCATAAAACAACTCATATCATACATAATCGATTATATAATCTCGAAAGACCAATGACATTTTCTTTTTCATATACACTTAGTGTTGGAAACATATGTTGAAAATCAATGAAAAAATAAGCCAAGTTTATGTTTTGATGATTAATAAATCAATTTGAGTAAGTTTTGGTTACTAACATATTTGTGAGATGATTAAAGGATATAAAAATGAAGAAAATGAAGCATGACAAGTCAAGTCGACTCCAGCAGCGATTTCAAAAGGCATTTTTCGTCCGGTGTTGAAATCGGGGAGCAAAGCTACTGAAGTTGCAAACCAAGTTGACTCCAACATCGACTTCAAACGTCATTTTTTATCCAACGTTGAAATCGAGGACAAGAGCTGTCGAAGTCGCAGACCAAGTGGACTCCACATGCGACTTGGGTGAAATCGCATACCAATTCAACTCCAGCATCGACTCCAACTGATTAGCACACGTCTTAAAGAGCTATATTCAGGACCGAGACGACTCAATGCTCGACTTGAGTAAAATTGAAGACCAAGTAGACTCAATCATTCGACTTAGGCCAAACGAAGATTAAATCAAGTCCAAAGCAAGTATTCATCATGGAGAATCAAGATCACACATTTGCAATTCTTTTATGAAAACCAAGACTCAAGGATTCAAGATTCAATACATGGAGCGTAAAGCAAGGATAAATATACCGAGTTTCAAGTAATGAAATTATTGGTAGAACTATTAATATAAAAAAGCTTAAGTAAAATCATTTCAAAGAAGTTCAAGTTCATCAATCAAGCACAACAAGTGAAGTCGCATCTGAAGTCGACTTTACCTGTTACTTGGGTCAAGTTCAGGACCAAGTCAACCTAGAATGGAACTTAAAGTATTTGCGTAAAGCCGAAGTCACACCTGAAGTCGACTCCACCTACGACTTAGGTCGCAACGATCAAAATTTTTTTGAATGATGGCGTATTAAATTCGCGCCGCCTACTTCTGAACGGTCAAACTCACTCGCCATTTATATAAGGCATTCAAGATGAACGTGGAGGGTAGCTGAAACTTCATTAATTGAGCATAACTCCCGTTCCTAAGAGCATTACATGATCAAGCTAACATCTAGAAGAAGAACTCTGCATTCAAATTGTCAAGAGCTACTCGTTGAATCTTTCAGACTGCTTTAGAAGTTCTTCTCTGCGCCAAATCTGCCTCTACGCACTAGTAATGTGTAAAAACTTTCTTGTTGTATTGAACTTGATTTAATGTCGGTAACTAAGATCAAGTGTAAGCAAAGTAGTGTGTGACTGGAATGGAACTCGTCACCTACTTTTGCCGTGTGTTTTTTATGCCCCTTGAGATAGAGTCTAGAAGATAGCAAAGGCTCTAGTTGTATTTGTGAAATACATAGCGGAACTCAAGTCACAAGAGATGTGAGCTTAGAAGAGTGGAGTAGGGAGGGTTACCCGAACCACTATAAAATCTTGCTTGTTGATTTTTATTTCTGCTCTCAATATCATATTGCTTTCCATTTGTTTCTTTATAAAGTGGACTAAATAATCTAGGGTAAAATTTATGTTTAAAGCGAAAAATTTTAATTACCCAATTTACCTCTCCCCTCTTAGGTAATTGTTATTAACTTTAGACCATCAAGTGGTATCAGAGCAAGTCTTTGAGTTTTATCAAAGAGATCTTTTGATATAGCATCCCAATCCACTTCTGTTCCCGCATTTGCCGAAGGCCAATCTTTTACTAGGCCACCTTTGTTTGATGGGAACAACTTTGACTATTGGAAGCCATGTATGAAACAATTCATCTGACTACAAATATGGACTCTTGGATTGTAATCCAAGACGGTGTAACATTGTCGATAGATGAAAGAGCTTCTAAATAGACCGATGAGGAAATAAAAACTGTTAAGAGCAATGCTAAGGCTATAAATTGATTATTTTGTGCTCTTATTGCTTCTGAATATGATAGATTATTCTCTTGTTTGACTACCAAAGAGATATGAGATACACTAACATCTATCTATGAAAGAATTTCTCAAGTCCAAGGGACAAGGAGAAATATTTTTATCGGAGAATTGAAAAGTTTTAAAATGCTAGAAATAGAAAATATTTTTGAAATATTTGCTAGATTCTCTAAAATTACTAATGCCTTGAAAGGTTTAGGAAAAACAATTTCTGAATCTGAGCAGGTTATGAAGATTCTAAGAGCTCACTGGAATCTTAGACTCCCAAGATTAATGCAATAGAAGAAGCCAAGGATTTAAACACATTGAAGCTAGAAGACCTTATCAGCTCATTAATGTCACATGAGCTAATTAAGAAAAGAAATGAAGATCACTACAAAGGAAAGAGAGCAATTGCATTAAAAGTCACTCATAACTCGGATGAGTCTACTTTCTCATCTCACGATGATGGTGAATACATTGCTTTATTAACTCGCAAATTTCGAAAGTTTGTAAGAAAAGAAAAGTACTTCAAAGATTTCAAAGAGAGACCTCAAAAAGAGAAGAAGAAGAAAGTTACAAAGTATTATAGATGCGGCGGTATGGGACATATGCAAGCTCAATGTCTTACACCAGAAGAAAGATCAAAGGATTATCATGAAAAGAAGGAAAGATATGAAAATCGAAAATTCTAAAAGCCTAAGGGAAGAGGAATGTATGTGAATAAAGAAACTCATCAATAAGTAGCTCCTCAACTAATGTCTTTGAAGTAGCAAATTGCGCAAGAATATGCTGCATGGCGCAGATTGAGCAAGAAGAAACTTTGAACACAACGGAAGTTTTAGATGAACAAACTACCTCAACAAAATGTATAAGTAATGAAGAGGTAACTTCTAAATTTTGTTATTCTCAATCTACTTATTCTTCTATTCAAGAATGTCTCAAATGTTTTGAATAAGAGAAATTACAACATGCATATGATTCATTATATGAGAAAATCAAAAAACTAGGAAACAAATTATCATTAAAAAGACAACAATGTAATTCCATTGTTATTGTAAATGAAAAGCTAGCAGAAAGAACAACAAGACTGAAAGAAAAAAATGAACTGCTATTGAAAGAAGTGGAAAAATTCAAAAAGAAGAACGAATCTTTAAATTAATCATTAACTAAGTTTTCTAATCTAGGAGAAAGTGTAAAAATATTTCTGAACATGACCTCTCAAAACAATAAAAGAGGTCTTGGATACTCCACATTTGAGCTGGGAGAAAGTAGCAAATTAAGTATGCTAAAACTTGGAAAAAATCAAGCTAAAGTTGTATCTATTTACAAACTAAAAGGGAAACAAGCTGTTTGGACTAGGAGACCAACTTTTGAACCAGAACATACTTGGAGGCTTACTCTTAGGTTACCAATGGCCTGCAACTTTTGTTATAAGATGGGTCACAAAATTTATAAATGCAACTTCAAGAAATTGTATGACCATGGTGCAAAATTAGTTTGGATTCCAAGAAACATAAGATTTGGGCTTTCAAGAATAGAACAACAAAGATGAAATCAGTTTACTAACCGAAATGGACTCATAAAATGGGTACCAAAGAGATAAGCTTTATTTGCTCATTTTTCTGGTATGTTTCAAGGCAAAGGTAAACAACTTTTGGTTCATGGATAGTGGTTGCTCAAGGCATATGACTGGAGAAAGAAGTTTATTTTATAAACTCAAGCCTTGCAACGATGAAACTGTTGTCTTTGGGAATAACGATAAAGGTAAAATCAACGGTAAAGGAAACACTTATAGTATCTCAAATGTATGTATGGAAGATGTGTTATTCGTTGAAGGACTCAAGTACAATCTAATGAGTATTAGCCAATGATGTAACAAAGGATACAAGGTCGTGTTTGAATCATTTATATGCAATGTATTTGATGGAAAACATATCATATTTAGTGGAAATAGACATGAAAATGTATATTTGGTTTCACTTGATGAACTAGATGATCAATGTCTAATGGCCATTAACAATGATCCATGGGTTTCGTATAAGAGGCTTGGACATATAAACATGTCAAACATTAAGACTCTATGGAAAAAGAGTTTGGTAGAAAGATTGTCAAAATTGAAATATGATAAAGATAAAATTTGTAAGGCATGTCAACTATCAAAACAACCGAAAATGCCTTTTTCTCCAAAAAGGAGATTTTCACTACTAGGCTACTTAAATTGCTACACATGGATCTATATGGGTCATCCGATATTTTAACCATTGGTGGAAAGAAATATGTATTTGTAATAGTTGATATTTTTCAAGATTTATATGGGTAATTCTCTTAACTAGCAAAGATGAAGCTTTCTTTATGTTTGCAACTTTTGTAAACTTAATGCAAAATGAAAAATAAAGTACTATTATGATCATTAGAAGCGATCATGGTGGTGGATTTGAAAAAAAATGTTTTATAGAATTATGTAATGAAAAAGGAATTTACTACATATTTTCTGCATCAAGAACTCCACAACAAAATGGAGCAGTGGAAAGGAAAAATAAGACTATGCAAGAAATGACTAGAACTATGCTAAATGAGAGTAAATTATCCAAGAAAATTTGGGGTGAAGCTGTAAGTACACTTGTCATGCGTTAAACTAAGTTACCATTAGACGATCTTGAAAAAGACCCCATATGAACTACGGAAAGCTAGAAAATCAAATATTTTATATTTTCATGTTTTTAGTTGCACATGTTATGCTTTGAAAATTGGAAAAACTAACTTGGGAAAACTAGATGCTAAGAGTGATGAGATAATATTCCTTGGGTACTCATCAAATAGCAATAAGCATATAGAGTCTTGAATAAAAGGAACCGAGTTGTAGAAGAGTTAATATATGTTGTTTTTAATGAATTTAATCCATGCTCCAAAAGAAAAGATGATTTAAGTAATGCAGATGATGTCATAAGTAACCTTGAAAAATTGCATGTGAAAAAGCAAGAAAAATCTACGAAGGAAAGGGTAAGTGAAGGTAATAATTTCTATAAATCTCTAACTGATTTAAAGTTCAAAAATGCTCATCCAATTGAGCAAGTTATAAGCAATATTTATGAAGGTGTTAAGACGAGAAGGTCAAAACAGAATGTTTGTGGACAATATGCTTTTGTATCAAAAATTGAACCAACCACTATTGATGAAGCTCTTGATGATGAAAATTGGATCATAGCAATGCAAGAGGAGTTAAATTAATTTGAAAGAAATCAAGTTTGACATCTTATTCCAAGACTAAAGGATTGTACTGTCATTAGCACAAAATGGATCTTTAGAAATAAATTAGATGAAAGTGGACTTGTGGTGAGAAACGAAGCTAGACTTGTGACAAAAGGATACTCACAAGAAGAAGAAATAGATTTTGAGGAATCCTATGCTCTGGTTGCTAGATTAGAGGTCATTCGCATTTTACTAGCTTTTGCATCTCATATGAACTTTAAGTTGTTTCAAATGGATATTAAAAGGGTATTTTTGAATGGGTATATAAATGAAGAGGTGTATGTTGAACAACCACTTGAATTTGAGGAGAAAGATCAATCTAAATTTGTATACAAATTAACCAATACACTATATAGTTTAAAATAGGCTTCAAGGGCTTGGTATGAAAGATTAAGCAAATTTTTGATTGATTATGATTTTCAAAAAGGAAAGGTAGACACCACGTTATTCATTAAGTATAAAGAAAAGGATATTCTGATTATTTAAATTTATGTAGATGATATTATTTTTGGTGCTACCAATGAGATCCTTTGTTAAGAATTTTCTGAGCTTATGCAGAAAGAGTTTGAGATGAGTATGATAGAGGAGCTGAATTTCTTTCTTGGACTACAAATTAAGCAACTAAGTGAAGGAATTTTCACAAACCAGTCCAAGTATGTCAAGAAAATGTTAAACAAGTTCGGCATGGAAAACAGCAAAGGGGCAAATACGCCTATGAGCTCAACCATTAAAATAGACAAAGATGAAAAAGGTAAACCTGTTAATTTAGAGTTATATAGAAGCATGATAAGCTCTTTATTATACTTAACTGCTTCTTGACTCGATATATTGTTCAGTGTTTGCATGTGCTCTATATTTCAATCATGTCCAAAAGAATCATACTTGGTAGTTGTAAAAAGAATTTTAAGATATTTAGTAGATACTATCAACATAGGGCTTTGGTATCCAAAGAGTTCTAATTTTGATTTAATCGGCTACTCGGATGCGAATTTTGCCGGTTACAAGGTAGATAGAAAAAGCACTAGTGGAACATGTCAGTTTCTTGGGAACATGTTGGTTTCATGGTTTTCAAGAAAACAAACTAGTGTTGCTCTATCCAGCGCGGAGGTTGAATATATTGCCGCTGGGAGTTGTTGTGCCCAATTGCTTTGGATGAAACAACAACTTAGGGATTATAGTGTGGATTTTAAAGATATACCTATTAGATGTGATAATACCAGTGCAATATGTTTGACTAAAAACCCAGTATTGCATTCCGGGACCAAACATATAGACCTAAGACATAATTTTATTAGAGAACATGTAGAAAATTATGATATATGTTTGGAATATGTAAAAATAGAAGATTAAATTGTAGATATATTCATTAAACCCCTAACAAAAGAATCTTTTTTTAAAATCTGAAATGATATGGGGATGATTGAGTTAAATTAGGAATAATAAGATCGGACAAATGAACTTAGAATAGCACAAGCTGAGGGGGAGCACCAGGTCAGGGGAAGCAGCCCCCGCCATTCTTAAAGGATTAACCTTCTTTATCTCTATTTTTTGAGTAATTGACAAAAAGGGGGAGAATAGATTAGGATTTGAGTCTTGAATTCTCGGATTTAAATGCTTATGAATGGTTTTAACTTGTGATATGTATGTTAAGCTCAAAATGCAAATGACTTATGATACCAAAATAAGATAAAATAATATGTTTTAAAGACATTGAAAGGTATATACTCAAATCAGTTTTGTCAATCATCAAAAAGGGGGAGATTGTTGGAAATATGTGTTGAAAATCAATAGAAAAATAAGCCAAGTTTATGTTTTGATGATTAACAAATTAATTTAAGTAAGTTTTGGTTACTAACATGTTTGTGAGATGATTGAAGGATATAAAAATGAAGAAAATGAAGCATGACAAGTCAAGTCGACATCCAAGTGGACTCAGGCATTGACTTAGGCCAAGTCGATCTCCAAGTCGACTCCAGTAGCTACTTCCGGAGGCATTTTTCGTCCAGCATTGAAATCAAGGAGCAAAGCTGCCAAAGTCGCAACTGAAGTCAACTTCGCATGCAACTTGAGTGAAATCGCAGACCAAGTCGACTCTAGCATCGACTTCAAATGTCATTTTCTTTTCAGGATTGAAATTGAGGACGAGAGTTGTCGAAGTCACAGACCAAGTCACTCCACATGCGACTTGGGTGAAATCGCAGACCAAGACGACTCCGACATCGACTCCAACTATCAGCACACGTCTTGAAGAGCTAAGTTCGGGACCAAGACAACTCAATGCTCGATTTGAGTAAAATTGAAGACCAAGTAGACCAAATCATTTGACTCAGGCCAAACGAAGATTAAATTAAGTCCAAAGTAAGTATTCATTATGGAGAATCAAGATCACACATTTGGACTTCTTTTATGAAAACCAAGACTCAAAGATTCAAGATTCAAGATATGGAGCGTAAAGCAAGGATAAATATACTGAGTTTCAAGTAATGAAATTATTAGTAGAACTATTAATATAAAGAAGTTCAAGCAAGTAAAATAATTTCAAAGAAGTTCAAGTTCATCAAACAAGCACAGCAAGTGAAGTCGCACCTAAAGTCAACTTTACCTGTGACTTGGGTCAAGTTTAGGACAAAGTCGACCCAGAATGGAACTTGAAGTATTTGCGGCAAGCCAAAGTTGCACCTGACATCGACTCTACCTGCGACTTGGGTCTCTACGGTCCAAAAATTTTCGAACGTTGACACATTAAATGTGCCCCACCTACTTCCAAACATTCAAATTTCCTCACCATTTATATAAGGCATTCAAGATGAACGTGGAGGATAGCTGAAACTTTATTAATTGAGCATAACTCCCATTCCTAAGAGCATTAAGTGATCAAGCAAACATCTAGAAGAAGAACTCTGCATTCAAACTGTCAAGAGCTACTCGTTGAATCTTTCAGACTGCTTTAGAAGTTTTTCTCTGCGCTAAATCTGCCTCTACACACCAGTAATATGTAGAAACTTTCTTTTATACTTTCTTGTTGTATTGAACTTGATTTAGTTTCAGTAAATAAGATCTAGTGTAAGCAAAGTAGCTTGTGACTGTAGTGGAACTTTTCACTTGCTTTTGCTGTGTGTTGTTTATGCCCCCTAGAGTTAGAATCTAGAAAAGAGCAGAGACTCTAGTTGTATTTGTGAAATACATAGTGGAACTTAAATCACAAGAGGTGTGAGCTTGGAAGAGTGGAGTAGGGAGGGTTGCCTAAACCACTATAAAATCTTGCTTGTTAATTTTTATTTCTGCTCTCAGTATCATATTCCTTTTCATTTGTTTCTTTATAATGGGGACTAAATTAATCCGGGATGAAACTTCTATTTAAATCGAAAAATTTTAATTACCCAATTCACCCATCCCCTCTTGAATAATTACCATTAACTCGGGACCATCACTTAAGATATGAATAAAATCAAATGCACTTTTATATTCATAATATCATTATTGAACATCAAACATTCATTGGTCATCTTAAGAAAGAGGATTTCTTTTTTATTCCTTTCCCATTTCTATCTTCACTTTTTCATGGTGTAAGGTTGCTTTTCCTTACATATACATATTATGTTTACATAACCTGTCATTTTATCATAATCATAAACTCTAAACAACAATCATTAGAGAGTCGATACTTAGGTGCTACCCATATGACACCGTAACACTGCACCTTAAATATGGATAAAATCCAACACAATTTTGTGCTACATTAAGTGAGGTGTGGTAAACCTCAAGTATGGGAGGTATAGATGTAGGGTGCTATTATTTGACCTAATATCTATCCATATTCCCTTCTATCATTTATCTTTTCTCAGCTTGCCCTTACCACCCTTTTCATCTCTTCTGGTTTCTTTACCATTCTTCCATCATAATAATAGACAACTTATCATATAATCACATATCTAGCATCACACGTTATTAATTTTCATACTTAGAAAATTTTTCACACTTATTTACCAATCCATGCTTTGATACCATCTTCTATGGTGCCCCAGCCTGAGCGTCATAACCTTACTTCAAGATCTATCAATTGGTAAATGTGATCAAGATTGTTGCCTTATCATATGGCGGACTTATTGGATATTTATCCACTTAATCCTAACTCCTTAGGAGTTTATACCATTCCACTTATTTCAACTTTCCATCAAATGCCTTTTTAGGCCATTAAACCATTTGAGAATTACAAATGTCATCTTGTAAACTTCATATTTAATCATATCATGATATTTCATGCCTTCACATTTATCCATAAAAAATTTTAGTCAATCTATAAGCATAAAACATAACATAATTCTTCTACAACATTGAATAATAATTTAATTATTATCATTCATATAACCATTCAACCCTTAGGTTCATATGCAAGTAACTCATAGAAATTCATTCATTCTTGAATCTCCACTTGTGCTTTTTGCCTCCTTTCTTTCACGTGCCTTTAGGTTTAGAAAACAGAACGTGAATCAAAACCCAATAACCAAGCTATAGGGTTTTTAAGTAATTTGTTTTAAAGGCAACACTGTTTAAAAGAATTTCTTTCAATTCGGTAAGAGACACTTAGCAAGTGATAAACTACCTGCAGAGCAGAAACCTTTTCATAAATTATTCATAAACCTTTCATTTAAACCAGTCATGTAAACCAGTTTAATCCCAATTTTTTGGCATTTTATAAACATTGAATGTGCAAATTTATCATATTCATTCATAACATAATCCTTCATATGAGGGTACGCTAGCTCGAGGAACATCCTTCTCTAACATGATCCTTTCCATCCTTGGCGCCGGACCTTCCAACTTAGCAACGTCAAGGGCGGACTCTTTGTCTTGCTTTTTGCCTTGACTATCCTACTTGATTTCCATTCTATACATGACTTTTAGTCACCTCGACATTGTACACCTCTTACACATGACATCTAGTCATTCTTATATAAAAAATTCTTTGCACTATCCCTTTCAAACATCCTTTCAAATTCATACTTCATCACTTTTCATGAATAATTGCGAAACAGTAAGTAATTCATTTATCATAATTGAAATAACATTTCAACACATATTGAAGTAAAGAAATGACCATCCTTAAATAACTTAAAAATAACTCATCGATCAATTGCAAAATGGTTCGAAACATTTAGAACATCATTTGCAATCATTTTATCATATTTTGATAAAATAAAAGTCATTTAAAAAACTGTTTGCTTACTTGCTTCGCCTTAGCTTTCCTTATTACTTATCTTTTTGCCTTTGCCTATACATATAAGAATAACATTGTATTCATAACATTTTCATTTGCTTGCTTAGTTTTCCAACTCATAATCTATTAACATACATAACCCACTTTGGGTATGCATACATCGCACTCACTTGTGCATCATACCATCCATTCTATATTGTGTTTTAAACCCATATTTAGAGTAAACACATAATTATCATTCATAAATCAACATATAGGGATGTATATCACTTATTTGTCATTTTTTATCCATTTTACACCTTTCCTACATCCATGCTCATTTTAAGCACATAAGTGACGTTTTAAGCTTTATAACTAAATCTCAAAAATTAAGATAACCAAACATCATTCATACAGCAACATCCTTATACATTTTATCACATATTCATGCATGTTTTGCATTTTAGCAACTTCACATAAATCATATATCATCCATTCATGCTTGACTTCCACATACACCCATCTTACAACACATAACTTGGGTGTTTTTTAAAATTTCTCAAGTTAGCAACTTATGTCCTTATTTAGCATGATTAAATCCCTTAACTAATATTTAATTTAGGGTCTAATTTGGATTTTCAATCCATTCATCATAGGGTTCTAAAATAGCAACATTAGGACCAATTTTTCATCATTTTAACGCTTCTTTCAAGACTTAAATCTTAATAGATTTTTAAGTCATAATTTTCAGCAACTAAATATGCCTTTCTTAACCTAAATTTAAGGTATTATCACATATTCAAAATCCATAATTTAGTTACTTCGAAAACAGCAACATCTTAAGCATGTAGGCCATTTTGACCCGTTTTGACGTGTCCAAACATAAGTCCTTAAAAATCAGTTTTAAGGCAAATCACTTCAAACCCTTTTGGACACTCAAAGTATCTTAAACCTAGGGTATTTTACCCTTTATAAAATTTATAAATCATTTTATTACAAACAACAACAAAAATCATTTGGAAAGCACCCGTTTTGGCCCCCATTTGGACGTCCCATATACATACCCTAAAAACTCAGATTTAGGGTAAACTTGTTGGTCCCAAGTTAATGGCTATTACTCAACAGGGGAGGGGTGAATTGGGTATTTAAAAACTTTAAACTTAAATTAAACTGGAAACTTTATCCCGAATTAATTTAATCCCCTTTAAAGATTCAAATGGAAAGCAACAAGATAAAGAAAGTAGAAATAAAAATTAATAGACAAGATTTATAGTGGTTTGGGCAACTTTTTCTATGTCACTCTTCCAAGCTCACACTCCCTTGTGACTTCGGTTCCACTATGTATTACGCGAATACAACTAGAACCTCCTTTCCTTTTTAGATTCCAGCTCTAGGGAGCCTATACAATACACAACATAAGTAGGTGACGAGTACCAACTCTAGTCACAATACTACTTTGCTATCACTTGATTTGAAACACCTAAATCAAACCAAGTATCAAAAACCAATTAACAAATTCAAATAAAAGAAATCTACACTTTACAGGTTTATGTAAGCAAGTTTCAACTCGAGGAAGAATTCAGAAGTGACGAATCGATTGACGTTGAAGAAAACAACAAGTTGAAGCCTGTTCTTTCTTCAAAACATGTATAGATCACTCAATTTTAGAAGAAAGTGGAATATAGAGTTGGGTAGCTTCTCTTTTCTCTTTTACTGCTCAATCTTGTTAGTTTCCATGTTCACTTGAGTGTCTATATATAATGGGAGGAGATATTTGAACATTAGAGAGTTGGTTGGCGCGTAATAAATGCGCCAACATTCAAAAATTCAAACATTACGACCCAAGTCATAGGTGGAGTTGACTTCAGGTACGACTTCGTCCAAGTCGCATGCTGGAGTCGACTTCGGGTGCGACTTCGGATTCCTCCAACTTCCACGTGTATCTTTCAGGTTGACTTGGTCTCCGACTTGAGCCAAGTCGCTGCTGGAGTCGACTTCGTTTGCGACTTAACCTCCTTATCTTGCCAAGTGACATTAAACTCTTTTGAAATGACTTTGGTCACTTTAATTTCTTCAAATTTAATATTCTTCTTTTAATTTGTATCATTTGAAATTCTGTAGGATTAATTTGGCTTGAGATCTTTTGACTCCATGTCTTGAATTCTTGACTCTTGGAATGCATGTAAACTATCCAAGTGTGTGCTCTTGATCCATCATAATGAATTCATGCAACTTTGCTTATTTTGGACTTGTTTTGATCTTTGTTTGTTCCAAGTCGAGTGTTTGAGTCGACGTGGCCTTCAACTTCACTCAAGTCTGGCATAGAGTTGACTTGGTCTGTGACTTAGCTCTTCAAGTTTTGGACTGTCAGTCTGAAGTCGAAGCTGGAGTCAACTTAGTCTATGATTTCGCCTAAGTCGAAAGTGGAGTCGACTTCGTTTGCGACTTCAGCAACTTTTGGTCCCCAATTGTCAGCGCTGTCCAAAAAATGAGGCTTGAAGTCTATACTGGAGTTGACTTGGGTATCGAGTTGGCCTAAGTTGATGCCTAAGTTGACTTGAGGATCGACTTGGCCTGTTATACTTTATATATTTCATATTTATAACCTTAAACATTGCTCAAAATATATTAGTAGCTAAAACTAACTCAAATTGGGTTGTTAATCATCAAAACATATGCTTTGGGTATTTTGCATTAGATTTTAGTAGTTGTTTCCAACAATTTTCTCCCTTTTTGATGATTGACAAAACCAATTTGAGTTTATACATTTTGATATGTCATTTTATCCTGTTTTGACATTTTTAGGATAATCATAAGTCATTTGCCTTTTGAACTTAGTGAAATTGTCATACATATTTCATTTTCAACATTTGCATATCTTGTTTCCATTAATCACAAGTTGAATCTATTCAATCATCCAAACAACCATTTCAAGTAATCAAAGCATAACACAAGTAATCAGAGCAGAACATAAAATAGAACACAAGTAATCAATTTTTTCATAAATAACTTTTTCATATATAATCAAAAAATGTTTCATATAAGTTTCAAAAGCAAATAAAACCTACATACAAGCTACCCAACCCAAGATCCTAAAAATCTAAACTCAAAACTCAACTATTCTCCTCCTTTTTGTCAATAGATTGAATAAGGGTTGATTTGATGAGATTTGGCATATAAGAATGCCAATATGGAATATGGAGTTTGGGTTGGTTGGATGGGCCATTCATGGGTTGATGATTAAAAGGATGAGACGGGGGCCGGAGTTGGATCTCTGCGAATTGATCCGATGTCAAAAGGATCCAATTTAGGTATCGGTTGACTCCTATGGCTCCCGGATGCCAAATGATATCGAATCGTCCTAAGTTTCCGATCCATGTGATCTTGTTGGGAATGCATATCCATTACTGCATTTAGGATCCCAACAATCTGATTTGTCAAGCGATCCTCAATTTGTTCTAGGTGCTCTCGGATTGCATTGACTGAAGTATCCTAAGATGGTGGCCTAGGAGTGGGATCAGGGATCTCTGAACCATGAGGCGAGCAGGATCCTTGTGATGCAGGCAAAGCAGGCGCCTCGACCGTGTCTTGTGGGGGAGCAGGTTGCTCCTCTTCTGGTGGCGGGGGCTGCTCCCCCTGAGCGTGGCATCCTCAGCTTCCTTTGGAGCTAGTCCACCCATTCTTTATTGTATTCTTTCTGCTCTAAACTGCTCTACATTGATTTTCATGTGTTGGAGTAGGGCTTTGTTGATGACATTTGTTGATTTCAGAACCTCGAACGGTTCACCATTGATGTCGACCTCAAAGTGATCTAGAATTTTGGTAATCCAGGTCCCGTAGGGCAAAACCTGTCGTTAGTTGTCTTTTCTCGAGGCCAGGGCTTCTAGGAATAGTCCCGAAAGGCTAACCTTTAATCGGTTAGCGACTTTCCAAAGAATCTTTGCCTCCTGTAGGTTTGGCTGGTTCCTTTCTCTGCCATTAGGATAGATGTAGTGGGCAATGAGCAATCTCGGAACTCTTAGCCTCGGGGATAAGTTCATCTAATGCAGGAACTTGATCCCAGGATGATACTTGTTGCTCCTGGTGAGCTGATTGTACATTTGAGTGATAGAAAGATCTTCAGGTAGCTTCTCTCTCATAAGGGACCTCCAAGATCCATCCTACCAGTCTAATGGCTTGATCTAAGCTTGGGACCCCTCCTATTCTCAGAAACATTTCTACTCTTTTGACAACCGTGCTGAAATATTGATCATCTCATACATAGTAGAAAATTCTTGTGAGATCAGGATACACTCTATCATTTGATTTCAACAATTTGTCCCATCCTTGGAAGTCTAAAAGCTTCTCAATCTCAAACTCATAGTCGCTTAAAAACTAAAATTTATGATCTTAGGAATAAACACCTTACACTCATAAAAGGACTTGTAAAATCGACTTTGTTGCAATTTTGTTTTGAAATATGTCGTCGGCATTTTCAAGACTTGACCTTTAGTGGCAGGGGTTCCCTTTTGTCTAGCCCCTATTTCTGTGCTTTGGGAGGTCTGGGGTTCCTCTTCTCGGGCAGTTGTGGTTGATGGATTTCCCACTTGAAATCGAACCCGATGGCCAGTGGAAGTTGATGGTTTCTCCCAGGCGTGCTTTGCTGAAGTCTGCTACCTCCTGGGAATTTCCTTTTCTGTTTAGGAGCCAAATGGTCTGGGAATAGGCCTTTCTAATGGCTTGGACATTGCTAGCTTAGGCAATCTGGATTTGAGTGCCATTTTTGTAATGAGATTTTTGAGATGGAGTTTGAAAATGGCAGGTTCCAAAAGAGAAGGGAAGTTGGAGTTGAATAGGGGACATGAACACAGACGACTGCTTAGAGGGAGATAAAAAGAGAAAGAGAGAGAGAAAAGCTGGAAAAAAGGATGAAGTCTGTCGGAATGCCGGACAGGAACTACCAGAAATCAGAGAGAGATGAGAAAGGGCCGGAAACCAGAGAGAGAGAAAACTAGAAACAGGCAGAGATGAAGAAAACTATGGGAGGTGCCGAAGAGATGGAAACAATGGAGAATAGAGATGAGGAAAAGCTACCGGAACAGAGAGAGCATGCTGCGGGAGAGAAAAGCTGGAGAACAAAGTTTGTCGGAGAAGAGGGAAGGCCAGAAGAAAAATGGGGAGGCGCGGGAAGAGGAGAAATGAGAAGAAGAAGAGAGAAAAGGAAAGAAAACAGGAGAAGAGAGAGGAAGCCTAACGGTTGCGTGTTAGAGTTGATTTGCCCTAGGCGAAGTCGACTTCGCTATGTTGGAGTCAACTTCACTGGAGTCGACTTGGGAGCTTCGAAGTCGACTTGGCCTATCAACTTGGACTTTTCTAAATCAATTTTTCCCATCTAATTATTCCTAATTTAACTCAATCATCTCTATATCATTTCTAATTTTATAAAATGATTCCTTTGCTAAAGGTTTGGTAAAAATATTTGTAATTCGATCCTTAGTTTTCACATATTTCAAACACACATCATAATTTTCAACATGTTCATGAATAAAATGATGTCTTATATTTATATGTTTGGTTCTAGAATGCAATATATGATTTTTAGTCAAACATATTGCACTTGTATTATCACATCTAATTGGAATATTATAGTAATCAATACCATAGTTTTTTAATTGTTGTTTCATCCCAAGTAGTTGGGCACAACAGCTCCCGGTAGCTATATATTCGGTTTCCTCCGTAGATAGAGCAACACTAGGTTGTTTCCTTGAATACCATGAAACCAATATGTTTTCAAGGAATTGACATGTTCCACTAATACTTTTTCTACCTACTTTGTATCCGGTAAAATCCTCATCTGAGTAGCCGATTAGATCAAAAGTTGACCCATTTGGACACCAAAGTCCAAGATTAGTGGTATTTATCAAATATTTAGAAATTCTTTTTACAGCCAATAAATGTGATTCTTTAGGACATGATTGAAATCTAGAACATATGCAAATATTGAAAAGAATATCCGGTCTAGAAGCAGTTAAATACAATAAAAATTCTATCATACTTCTATATAGCTTTTGATCGATACATTTACTATTTTCATTCGTGTCAATCTTGATTGTTGAACTCATTGGAGTGATTGCTCCTTTGCATTCCAAATTTTTTTGGCATTTCTTTGATATACTTAGACTAATTTATGAATATCCCTTTGGCTTGTTGCTTGATTTGTAGTCTAAGAAAGAAATTTAATTCTCCCATCATGCTCATTTCAAATTTGCTATGCACAATCTGAGAAAATTCTTGGCACAGAGTTTCGTCGGTAGCACCAAATATTATATGATCTACATAAATTTGAACAATTAAGATATTTTTACTCTTATACTTGATGAATAATGTAGTATCAACCTTTCCTTTTTGAAATTCATAATCAATCAAAAATTTATTCAACCTTTTATACCAAGCTCGTGGAGCTTGTTTTAGTCTCTATAATGCTTTGGTTAATTTATATACATATTTTAATTGATCCTTTTCATCAAATTAGGGGGTTGTTCAACATATATTTCTTCATTCAAGTATCCATTCAAAAATGCGCTTTTCACATCCATTTGAAAAAGTTCGAAATCCATGTGAGAAGCAAATGCTAGTAAAATACGAATGACTTCTAGTCTAGCCATGGATGCATATGATTTTTCAAAATCAATCCCTTCTTCTTAGGAATAGCCTTTGGCTACTAGTCTGGCTTTATTCTTATAACAAGCCCACTTTTATCTAATTTGTTCCTAAATACCCATTTGGTACCAATAATAATGCGATCTTTGGGTCTAAGAACTAAATGTCATACATTGTTCCTTTCAAATTGATTTAGCTCTTCATGCATTGCCATAACCCAGTTTTCAATATTAAGAGATTGTTCGATAGTTATTGGTTCAATTTTTGATACAAAAGCATATTGTCCACAAATATTTTGTTTCGACCTTCTAGTCTTTATTCCTTCACAGATATTACCAATGACTTGCTCAATTCGATAGACATTTTTGAATTTCAAATCAGTTGGAGGTCAGTGAGAATCGTTACCTTCACTTACCCTTTTCTCTGTGAAATTTTCTGGCTTAGGCTTGGTTTCCTCTTGTTGCTCTTATTTTGCTTTTGAATTCTTTGATGTATCCTCCTTTTTCGGAGTTTGGTTAAATTCATCAAAAACAACATGTATTGATTCCTTTACTATTTGATTTCTTTTGTTGAAAATTCTATATCTTTTGCTATTTGATGAATAACCAAGGAAAATTGCTTCATCACTTTTGGCATCTAATTTTTTCAAATTTATTTTTCCATTGTTTAACACATAACAAGTACATCTAAAGGTATAGAAATATGATATGTTTGGTTTTCTGCCTTTCCAAAGTTTATATGAGGTCTTTTTCAATATTGCTCTAATGGTAACTTACAGATTCACCACGAAATCTTTTGGACAATTTACTCTCTTTTAGCATAGTTCTAGCCATTTCTTGCGTTATCCGATTTTTCCTTTCAAACACTTCATTTTGTTGAGGAGTTCTTTGTGCAAAAAATGTATGGTGAATTCTTTTTTCATTGAAAAATTCTATGAATCTTTATTTTCAAATTCACCATCATGATCACTTCTAATTAAAATAATTGAATTTTATTTTTCATTTTGCACCAAATTT
>JAXCLR010000050.1:28919467-28939770 GCA_035584095.1 Annona squamosa | reverse complement strand
GTGCCTCTACTCTTGTCAAAATTACCAATCAATCATCTTTTCTAAATTTATAATTTAATCTCACTTTTTGTAAAATTATAATTTGGTCTTTTCATGATTAAGTTAATCCAAAGTGATTAACTTATCAATTCATCTTAATCACATGACTACTATTCATGTTTAATATTTATTAAATTAATTATTCGGTCATTCAACTCCATATATTACAAAATTATATATTTTAAAAAAATCAATAATCCAAGGTTCATGACCTTAGGATTTCATACATGGTCCTAAAATTTGGGATTCCACACATTTCTACCAAATGTCCAAACAAAGCATAAGAAGTAAGAGGTCAAGGGAAATCTGCTCAGCAAAGGAATATGGTTGTCAACCAACAGGGTACCTCTACTAACCCAGTACGGATGTATTCGTTAACTCACGAAGAGTCACAAGAAAAGGAGAGGAAGAAATTGCAGGTGTGGATGATGAATTAATTAATGATGACATTATGTGATTTTCATATCTACTACTCCTGCACTGTTAGTAGAAGGAATGAATAGTGTCTCTATATAAAAATTGTATATGAAAGGCGCAGCAGAAGTGTGATGGGTTGTTACAGGTTTCGGGACGAAACCTTTTGTAAGGGGGGAGGATTGTGACACCCATAATCCTAGAATAACACATAGATTTTTGTATTGATTTTTATGATAAATAAAATTTATGAAATATGCTATATTTGCAAATGTGCGTACTAAAGGTTAAAATAATGCAATTAATAATTTAACCCATGTGAATAGTGAACGTGAATAGTAATTGAGGATTAAGACACGTGATTAAGAGTTTATCACTTGGATTAACCTAATCATAAAAAGGCGAAATAGAGATTTATTCACTACAAGACAAAATAACATTAATTTTTATTATTTTAATACAAATTTCAATTTTAGTGAAAAATAGAAAAAATTCATAATTTGCAATCCGGGTGTCAGAATTTGATAAAAATTTTTATGGATGGTTAAAAATTCATGATGAACATGATGAATGGGTCAAGATGTAATGAAAATAACAAATCAAATGTCAAGATGAAGCGTCAAATGAAGATTGAAAAAGTAGCTTACCTTTTAATTAAATCCACTTTTGACTTTTTAATAAATAAATAATAAAAAATAAAAAAATTAAATGCAAAAGCATAGGGTGGGCTGGAGCAGGCCTAGGGTGGTTGTACGAAGCTCCATGCATTTCAAAATTATAAAAAATATATTTTTATAATTAAATACCTCAAGCTAAGGGGGTAAAATCTAATTTAATGAAAAATTAAAAACTATAAATAGGGGGCAAGTTGAGAACAAACAAAGGCACTCCAAGCTTGAAAAATTCAAGCATTCCCACCATTAAACACGTTTTGGGCCTTTAGAGAAAGAGGAAGAGAGAAAGTGTGAGAAAAAAGGCGTATCTCCACTTCGGGTAAGCAATTTCTACCCAAATTTCTTTTGAATGTTAAGTAGGGTAAAAATATACTTAGATAATGCCTAAGAATGAGAAAATAAGTATAGATATAATGCTTAATTGAAATTATGCCAAAATATCAAAAATTTGGAGTAAAGATGGAGCATTTGAAAAGATAACATATGATATGTGAATATAATGCTCCAAAATTTATAAATAATGATTCGAGATATATTAATATGATAAATATGATGTTAGAATGATGATATATTAATTTCATAATTTTTGAAATTAAGGATTATACTTAAGTGAATTTATGTTGATTTTTAGTAGATGGATAAAATGATTTATTTAGCCAAGTAAATGATATTAAATTCAAGATGTATAGAATTTCTCATGATATAATAAGTATAAGTTATGTCATGGTATTTTTTATTTTTGGAAAAAATTATCAATTTTTGGAACCCATGAACAGTAACCACGTTTCTGTGAACAATAACCTCGAGTGAACAGTGATTCACTATAGTAAATAGTGTGATTTTGGAGAAAATTTGAGATTAATATTTAAATCTAAGGATGAAATTTTTAAGGATTTAAGGATAAAACACATAAGGAAATGATGACCAAGTATTTTTAAGGTCAACCTCTATAAGAAATTATGGAGGAAAATAAGGTCATAAATGAATATAGCATATGTATGATAAAGTATATATATCCTTTTTGCTTGTATAAGAAAGGGAAAAGAAAGGATAAAGGATTCAGAATAAAGCAAAACAGAGGTAAGCAAGCAAACTTTTTGAAAATGATTTTATATGTTTTATATTGCAACCATGGAATATGTTGGAATTGCTTTATTATAAGCAAATCCATATGGAAGTAACTAGAAATGTTAAGTTATGTGGAAATTGCTTTATCATAAGTAAATCCTTATAAGAAAAAATATGGAAATGGTTGCATTATAATGGAAAAGGAAAATTTTGATTTCCAAATAATATTCGGTTTTATCAAATAAATTTGAAATAATTTATTAAAATATTTTGAAGCAGATTTAAGGAAGGCCAACCGATAATCGATTTGAATAAAGATTTTTTTAAAATAATAACCAAAGAATCATACAAGTTTACCTTCATATAGAAGTAACTCCTATGTCATGTGTACAAAGAATATGATACCATATAAAGAAAATGAATTATGCATTGGTATATCCTTTGTTCATGAAAAACTCAGAAATGGGAAGAAAAGCGTTTGCAAAATCTTTTGTCTTTAGATATTAAAATGTTTTCGAAATTGTTTTACTGCTCAAAATTTATTTGAAAATATTTTAGAAAAATTTTGAAATTACTATTTCTCAAATATTTCCTTCAAATATTTTAAATAATTTAGAAATGTGTTATTTAAATATTTTCAAAATTATTTAAGGTTGGTCATCTTTACAAAATATTTTTATTAACTTGTTAACTTGTGCTGTGCCAAGTTTTCAAGTTAGAAAAGGGAATACAGGCCGAGGTTTGTATATTTTAAAATGACATGCTAGCATCAAGTTTTAAAAAGAAAAAGTCACAGATTAGGGTCTGTGGAGTTTTATAAAAAGAAATTTAGCATATGAATATAGAGAAAGGAATGTGCACATAAGTGATGTACTAGGTCTACTGTAGAGGATATGCAGATTGGACGTGGTTGCAAGATGGGCCCCCTCTACATAGGCCAAGTCGCTTCAAAAAGCGAAATGCCGGCGGCGCCCTCCTTGAAATGGGAGAAGGAACGAATAGCCGCCCAGCTAGCGGGCTATCTAATGAAAAGGTTTCTCTCATAAGGAGGAAAAGGTGATCACTTAATAAGTGTCATCTACCAGACGAATAGAAACATAATGCATGATGTATATACTTGTTTTGAAAAGGTTTTATGAAAAAAGTTTTAAGGACATGAGAATGTCTTTGGAGAAAGGAAGTTTTATGAAAAACGTTTTTATGTTCATGAAAAAGAGGTTTACATGTTAAGTTTATCAGCATATGTTTTATGAAAAGGTTTCCACTGGTTGATAGTAGATCTCTTGATAAGTGTCTAGTATTGAACGGGAGAAATGAATTTAAATGAAAAAACGCTTGCCTACTGAGTTTCGACTCATGTTTTATTTTTCAAACCATAGATAGGTACGACACAAGCCAAGAAGGAAAGGAAAAAGAAGGTATGAAGAAAATTTTATGATATATTGATTTGTATATGGTATGACTGAATTATGTATATAAGAAATGATCAGGTTAAAATAACCTGTGTTGTACAAAAACAAATTTGAATGTTATCAATGATAATTAAGATTTGATGATAAGTATGTGTCTTTATGTGATGAAAGAAAAGAAAAAGAAAGCAGAAAATTAGACGAGATCGAATTTAGTACCCGCACGTGATTGGGGCAATAATCCTGATTCACACTTACCAATCGACAAGATCTTGGAGTAAGGACAAATGTGATGCCTCGGTTCAGGGTGCCATAGAAGTTGCACCTCAAGTCGAATCAAACTTGTGACTTGAGTATAGACAAAAATTGAAGTTAATTCTAAACTTCTTATTAGAAGGAATAAGTCAAATTCGAGCGACAATGAAAATCTTAAATCAAGACCACTGAAAAGGATTGTATCCAGTGTATAGGATGCACTTGGATTAATGCATGGTTAACTTTGAGGACCCACTTTTGAGGTGTCATGAGATGGGAATTTTGAGCAATTTGTGATTTTTAGAAAATACAAAGATGCATGGATAATGATGATGAAAATATAAATGAGGTGATGATGTGGTATAGCTAGACAGGTGATGTGGCAACCTATGAGCACATGTAGGGACACTTGAATGGTATATATTGCAACAACAAATTAAGGTAATTTAATGTCTTTAACCATGGTAAAAATGGGGGCAAACCAAGGTTGAATTGCAACCCTATATAAGGAGGAAAAGGGGGCAGCCCTTAGACATGTTTAGGAAGCATCCAAGTGAGAAAAAATTTTCTCAAAATGAGAAGCCCTTGGGACGCCCCTAGTGGACAACTTGGATGTCCACTTTTGGGAATAAAATAGAAAAAAAAGAGAGAAAAGAAAGGGGCCAGCTATATGGGACGTCTAAGGGGAGAAGAAAGGAGGGAACAAGGAAAAGTAAAAGAAGAAGAAAAAATGATAAAAAAGAGGGAAGAAGAGGAGCAACTAATTTTAAGCAAAGAGGGGACAAATCTACAACTTCAAGTAAGTGGTTGTTCCAAGTTTTTGGTTTGATAAATTTTAAGTTTTCTAGCTCAATGAATGGTTCATAAAATTGAATTATTTTGAACCCTAAATGATGATTCAAGAAACCCTTGATAGGGTGTTAAAGGAGTTGAGAGATTCAACTCAAGCATCAAGGAGATGATATGCAAAACTTAGTAGAAATGAGACAGAAATCCAAAATATGGAAGAAATATTAAATGAATGATTTTTAACATGACAATTTGTGTGCAAACTCATGATAGGGTAATTAAGAAACAACTCAAACTGCTTGATTTGATTCAGATTAAAAGGATAAGAAGGTTACAAATTAAAAATCTGGAAAAGTGAACCTAGGCAGGGTTGAATTGTCAAGATTAGCTGCACCAAATGATTTTTAATAATTTTTGCACAAATATTTTTGAGTTGAAACATTTTATGTAACATAGAAGACATCTTGAATATCAGCCGACCAAAATAAAAATTGAATTTTGAAGTGTATAAATATATCTCATAATTAACGTGATTTAAACTGTCTGAAAATATATGCTGCTATCTAGCAGAGTAAAAATATCAAAATAAATATAAATACTTAATATTTTGTACTATAATATTTATTTTGATTAATTCATGTAGTTATTAAGGTATGATAGAAAATTCAGATTTAAACTGCTTGATTTGATCATAATTAAAATTTTGAGAAATCGGTGTGTTTGATTCTAGCATTATGGACAGATTGAGGAATAAATCAAAATAAATGCTAAATTCCAGATGTTTGTGTGAAACCCTAAACCACATAGGATTCATGTATATGCATTTGAATGCTTCAATATGATTAATTGAATTATGAATGAATTATATGCAAATTTTGATGATTTGTTGCAAATAGATCAATGATTATGAATGATGATAAAAAAAAAATCAATCACTCTAAGTGGAAATGCGTCAATATGATTAAAGTGGCCTAATGAGGACTAAAAAGTACTAGTGTACCATGAAAAATTAATTAAATTCCACAATAAGATTAATAGAAATTAGAAGCCTAATTATAGAGCCAAGTTGGAACATGTTGAAAAATTCATAACTTGACGCCGATAAACGGATTAAGATGAAAATTGAGATGGAAACACACAATTTCATGCTTAATCATATTAATGAAAATTTTGATGATAGTTGATCATCACCATCCAAAATTCAGAGATAACTTCAATTGATCATAACTTGAGGTAGAAAAGTCGGATTGAGGTGAAATTTGAAATGGATTGTTAAAATAATAAGGTCAAAGTTATGGAAGGATTTGATTAAGCTAATGATGATGGGATTAGGCTTTCACGAAATTGGGATCAACATTTTTGACTTTTTACACCAAAAAGTGATTAGCATTTATGTTAAAGATAAATAAAATAATCAAATGAATAAAAATAAAATTTGAGGTGTCAAAAGAAGGTTAATTACAGGGTGTTTTATGAATTATTAAAAATGAAAATATCCTTGCAATTATCTCATGAATAAATGTTGAATTAAGAGGCTAATTTACTAGCTTAGGAGAGAGTAGCTTGGATGCTATGCATGATGTCCAAACAGCCCCTAATTTGGATTTTTGTGATTTCTTTCGCATAAAATATATGTCAAAGTCAACTATGGATTAATGTGAAGAAATGTGCATTCAATTAGGGTAGAAATTCGTGGTTAAAAGCATCAAATCTATGCCATTGAGATATGATCAATAAATGGACAACAATATGTAGCAGGGGAGATGTGGACGGTTATGACAGTTTTTGGGATTTTTGTGATTTTTTTAATTTTGCTAAATTGACCCTTAATTGAGCTAAATTTCTAGGTGATCAAATTACCCTTAAATTAAAGCTGCAAAATGGTGGAAAAATTACAAATTGGCTGCTAAAAAAGGGACGTGAATATGGACAATAAAAGGGAGCTATAATATGGACCGTCCAACTGGCTAGCAATTTGATTTTTTTAATTTTTTTAAAAAAGATAAATACATGCCTAAGTGGTCTATATGTTAGGGTACATAAATATCCATTAATTAAGGTTGCTAATTCGTTGAAAAAAAATGAAAAATCAGCAGCGGAAATGGGACATGATCAGTGGATAGCATGGAGAACAGTTAATGATATGGATAATTGATAAATTTTTACTTAGGTAAAATGTAATTTAAATGGACCAAATTTTGCATTGTCAGTAAGAGAGATTAATATATATTAAAATACTCTCAAAACATGTGCTAAATGGGGCCCACAAGCTGAAAATTCCAGCCATCTCTTAAGGGGATGTGCATAGCATATGTGCTTTTAGGAGTTAGAAAATTTCAAGAAGTCGAAGCTCTCATTCCAGCAGCTACATTCCACCGTATTTAGCAAAGGGCAGGCCAAGAAAAAGGAGAGAAAAAGGGAAAGAAAAACTGAAAAGAAGCTAAACAAATTAGCTAAAGAAGTTGAGCTTAAGTATTAATCAATTCAAGTAAGTGTACTCTTGAATTTGAATCATTTGAATCTAGTTTTTCTAACTCAATTTATGAGTCATGAATATGATTCATATCCTTAAAGGGGGATTTATGATGCCCTTAATTAGGATGTTAAATGAGAATTTAATGACAAGTATACAATTAAGTATTCAAGAGGAAGAGAATGATGATTAGAGTGGATTATGAGTTCATAAACTATCTTAAACTTATTTTAATTTACATGTAATGTTGTTATTTTGTTTAATCGATATGATTACATGATAATTCATATTTAGATGTATGATATATGTAAATTTAAGCATGAGTGATACATTTTAGAAAGAATGCTAATTAGGGCACCCTGCATGCATGAAAAGTTGATATGATTATATGATAATTCATATTTAGATGTATGATATATGTAGATTTAAGCATGAGTGATGAATTTTAGAAAGAATGCTAATTAGGGTACCCTACATGCATGAAAAGTTGTTGTTTTGTAAGCAACCTATATATGGATTTTAAATATATGATAATACCCTGAATTTAGGTTAAGAAAAGTGTGATGAATTGGTGGAATTAAGTGACAAAAAATCTATTTAGATTTGAGTATCAAAATAGACATTGAAAGTGTAAAAATCGGGTCCCAAAGTTGCTGTTTATGAACCCTGACATTAGCAGATTAAAAATCCATAAAAATACAATAAATAAAATTTTAATTAAGATATAATCACACTGAATTAGAAGCTAAGTTGCTTATTTGAAAAATCTTAAGAAACACATGAATTATATGTTGCAAAATGGTCATATATGAAGAGATGAGTATGAGAAAATGATAAATGTGTTACGTAAAATAATAAAATGCAAAAATGTATAAAAATATGATTGGAACACATGGATATATTTCTATTGGATATTCCCAAAATTTGAGAATAATATATGAAGGTTATGACATTAACTAAGTACTTAAGAATAAGCACAATATGTGAATTATGAAAAATTTGTAAAAAATGACAAGTTAGAAGTTTATTACTGGATATGATGTCTAATGAATGATTAATGAGTGTGTTATGGCATATATGAATGATAGCCAAAATATGGGGATTGAATATGTAATGTAATGAATGATTTTGATGCATAAGAATGTTGTATACGTACACCCGACTTGGAATTCAAGCGGGCTATGAATATTTATGAAAATAAGTTGGAAAACTAATTTGAATGCAAGTACATGGAATTTACATGAATGCTATGTCGTTCTTATATATATAAGCAAAGGCAAAGAAAAAGTTGATTCGGAAAGCCCACGTGAACCAGGTAAGCAAGCAAAATTTTCTAAATAATTTTGTCTCTTAAAATATTCTTAAATAATTGCCAATGATATTCCAACTATTTTTTTATTGATTTAGAAATTGATATTTAAATTTATTTCTAAGGTATTTAAGGATGACCATTCCTTAGTTCAATATGTGTTGCTAACTACTTTGTTAAATACGAAAAATACTGTCTTATAAATTTATGCAAGAAAGTTATGCTAGCATGTTAAGGTTAAGTTCATGAGCACAAAGCATAAGGGCAACCTTAAAGGTGTAAGCAGACCGCCCTGAGATGGGGGCAGGAGAAGACGGATGGTCACCTAGCTAGCTTCCATTCTATGATGTCATGCATTGCATTGCCATAATATACCCTCGAGGGGGTATAATGTTGCTTTCCAATATGTTTTAAATAAAAAGGTTTCTGCTCTGCAGGTAGTTGATTACTTGATAAGTGTCTCTATTGAATGGAGAGAAATGCTTTTAAATAAATAAGTATTTAAAATATATTGCCTGAAAAATGTATATAGCTTACTTATTGAGTATACAACTCACGTTTTGCTTTCTAAACCCATAGACAGGTGAAGAAATGAAAGAAACAAGGAGCATGAACTAAGCATGGGGAATGTGAAGATTTTATGAATTTTAATATTTGTTGTTTATGACTAATGAAATGTAATATGATTTGATATTTTATCATATGTGATTTAGGTTATGACTCATATTTTATGAACAAGTGACTATGGTTGATGAGCTTGTTATGAATTTTTATGATTATATCTAATATGAAATTTGTGTATTAGGTCAAAGATGACTTGGATGGGCATTTGATGAAAAATAATATGAAAATTAATTTGTAAGGAACTGTAAATAATTGGATAAATATCCGTTAAAACTCGTCGTGTGGCAGGGCAACAATCCTGATCACGTTTACCAGTCAATACAATCCCAAGATAAGGCTCAAGATGTGACGCTCGGGTTAGGGGCGCCACATTTTGGGACAGAATTTAACTTACAATGGGATATAAACATAAGTGACTATGAGGGTTTAACATATTAGAAGTGAATTTGAAAGGAATGGGTGCTATGGAAGCACAAGTTATACCAATGTGAGAATTGAAAATAGACACCTAACTTGAAAGACAAGTGAGTTAAGCTAGTTGAGGTAAGTAGATGTGGATTCATGTAGATTGGAAAACCCTAAGGGATGCAAGCATTTGAAATCTATGCATATAAATGAAATGTTATTTTCATTTATCTAGGCAAAAACAAGGAAAAATATGGAAAAAGAGGATTAAGGCTTTCCAAGGTAAGCAAAAGAGCTTTCTAAAACATTAATTTTCTCATTATGTGTTGAAATGATTTAAGATGTTTATGATGATGTTTTTATGAATTTCTTACAAATGGGCAAGCATAAGGTTTGAAAATGATGACTTTAATGAAAGACCTCAAGGATCGCTTCATTAGAAGTAAACAACACCTTTTAAAATAATTAATTTATCACAATTGTTGCAATGATTGGAAATGTTACACGTTGATAGTTTTAAGAATTTGCTTACAAGTAAGCAAGTTCTCCATGATGCTATTTTTTTTGATGAAATTCATGATGCTATTTTCAAAAGGATTTTATAAAGAAAAAAAAGAGTTTTGACCTTTTCACAAAGTACTAATTGCAGACAAGTTTTAAGTTTTACTTCTACAGGATTTTGAGAAAAACAAATGTGTTTACAAAAGAAAAAGAAAAAAGGGAGTTTTGACCTTTTCACAAAGTGATAATTGCAGACAAGTTCTAAGTTTTACCACTACTGGATTTTGTGAAAAGCAAATGTGTTTACAAAAGAAAAAGAAAAAGAGATTTGATTTATAGAAAAATATTGGTTTTTCTATGCTATGACACTTAAACATAAACGTTGACACTCAAACATAAATAATGATTTGGACATAGTCCATCTATTTGAAATAGTAATAGAGAAGTTTTGGTTTCCATGAAATATGAAAATATTTTTAAAATATCTTGAAAAATATTTATATGGATGTTGTTAAAAGGGGTTTAAGTATGGCCAACCCGATAAGTTGATTTCATAAAATAATTTGATTTCGGGCTGTTAAAATAGCACATAAAAGGCTACGCAAACCCTTTTTTATGTAAAAATGACAAGAAAAATATGACAAGGATATGATACCAGGATGGATAAAAGGGGATGATGCAATTGCATAACCTTTGCAAGCAAAAAGTCCTGAAATGGAAACCAAGAAAATGTTAGTGAAATACGTTGCTATTCTTGAAAATTTAAAAGTTTTGAAGTTTCTTTATCATGATGATTTTAGAGATTTATTTCAAGCAACATTTTAAAAATAAATTATTTTCTCAAACATTTCAAATGCTTATCAAAATGTTTTACATAAAATATTTCTAAAAGTATTTAAGGGTGGTTATCCTAAAACTAGATTTCAAATATGTTAAAGTGGGTGCGCCCGCTTTTTCAAGGACATGGATTGCGGCCTATGATGTTTTTCAAGATGGTCTAAAAGGATACGGACTGTGGCTTGTGATGTTTTAAATCACACAGACTTTGGTCTGTGATGTTTCATGAGATCATGCTAGCATATGGACATCCATAAGGATGATGTATGATGCACCGGAACAATGAATAAGCCAGCTATAGGAATGGTCAGAGATGGATAAGGGCCACTCCACATATGGCCAAGTTGCTAAAAGGATGGTAGGAGGCTAACGGTGCCCTCCCTGAGATGGGAGAAGGTTTAAGAAACAGCTGTCTGGCTAGCGTGTTGTTATATGATGGATTCTCTTTCAAAAGGTAGCATGATCACTTGATAAGTGTCACTAGTGGATGGGAAGAAATGCATTTGCATACGTTTTGCTTTTGAAAAATCTAGAAAATTTTGGATATAAAAGCATTTATACGAAAAGTTACCATAAATGAGATTTTACGAGACAATACAAAAAGGTTATCCTAAAAATAGGGTGTTTTACACAAAAAGTGTAAATATCAAAGATGAAATGAAATATTTTCTATGAGAATGCTTTTATAAAAAAGGATTATGGGTATATGTCTTGTTTATTATAAACAATCCCAAAATGGGGATGATGAAAAAAGATTTATATGGAAAAATATTTTTGAACATAAAAATGTCCATTGCTAAAGGACTTATGTGAAAAATATTTTGGACATAAAAATGTCCACTGTCTACAAAGGATTTATGTGAAAAATATTTTGGAACATAAAAATGTCCTTTGCTAAAAGAGATTTATGAGAAAAATATTTTGGATATAAAAATATCCACTGACTAAAGAGGTTTATGATGAAAAATGATTTGGACATAAAATGTCCATTTTCAAAAGGGTTAATGTGGACAAATTTTTTAGGACATAAGATTGTCCTTATGAACAAAGGTTTATATGAAAATATTTTTGGACATATGATTGTCCTCATATAAAGGTTCATGTAAAAATGCTTTAAGACATACAAATGTCCTCATAAAAAAGGATTATACGCATATACATTGCCTTTGAAAAGCCCGAACGTGGTATACAAAAGGTTTATGAAAAGATGTTTATAAAAATATTTTAAGAAAAGTGTTTGCCTAAAGATAAAATGCTTGCTTATTGAATTATCGCTCATGTTTTGTTTTTGCAAACCTTAGACAGGTACTGGGAAGCTCAAGAGGTTAAGAACCTCAGCAATTAAGGAAATGTATGACATGTATGAGATGACATTCATGTGTGCTAAAATAATTAACCATGATATATGGGATGGTATGATTGAAAGTTTTAAGGTATGTTAACGTACGTTAACTTGTTGAAAGTTCTAAGTTTTATGTGAACTGATGATTGCATCTATGTATGTAAGTATGGAGGTTGAATAGTTGATGATTAGTGAATTTTATATGACTATGGCATGGTCAGGTTGATAAATCCAAGGACGTAAGAGAGCAAGATAGAAGTCTATGAATGATATGCATAGTTAATGATAACTGCTAAATTGTAAGATTGTGAATAGGAATAAGGATGAAAGGGGAGCCAAAGGGTATTTTTAAAATACTAAGTGGGACGATTCACAAATGTATCGTTGCTTATGATATGAGTGAAGTGAAATGTAAAGAAATGAAATGATGAAGGAAAAGGAATGAAACAAAAAAAATTTGTACAAGATCTAATTAAGAACCTGCCGCGTGGTCAAGGCAACAGATTTACATTTATCAATCAATAAGATCTTGGATTAAGGCTTAGGATGTGACGCCTCGTGTTGGGAGCGTTACCACGAATTAGCCTTAGTCAACCTATTTGGAAACATAAAATCTTTAGAAGCCTTTAAGCCTATTTTCTTGATAAACCTTTATTTTAACTAAAAAGGTGAAATGAATGCAAGTTGAACTAACAAGAAGAAATTTTTTTGTTTTTTTTTTATGAATACATGTCAAGATTTTGCTTTAAATGCTCATTAAGCTAGCACACATTTGATTCTTAATTTTCTATCATCAAACTTATTGTGCATGATATTCAAAAACAAAACTCTAACCTTATACTCTTTGATAATTTTGAGATCCTGAATTTGATTTATGAGTTGTAGTGATTTATATTTTCTCAAAGATAACCAAAAGTTCAAGTATAAGGATATTTGATATATCTCGGTACACCATATATTTGGAGCATTTTCATACATGAATTTTGGATTAAATTAAGGAATTATATGAGCAAAATGTTGTAATTAATTTTTTATTATGTGAAGACTCATAACTAATTGTTGGTTATGAAAACAAAATGATTGAAGCAAAAAAAAGGATGAAAAAAATAACGAAATTAGTGAGAAAAAAGAGACATAAAGATTAAGCAACATAAATCAAGGAAGCACATAAAGAAAAGAGCTTTAGGAAAAAGCAAAAGAAGAAATTTAAGAAGAAACACAGTATGAACTATACAAGGCAAAACCAAATATGATTTAGATTATGTGGACCCTTGAAATCGATTTTCGTAACAAGAATTTAACATTTAGATTAAAACACGGTTTAAATTGTGTTTTCGTAAGTGTAACACAATTTAAATCATGTTCAGCATCAGATGAGTGCGCTTTAGGTTGTTCCACAAAGTATTTTGTATATTTTGTATGAATTGGTAGGAAAGTTTTTAAATTAGAAGCTAAGGTTTGAACAAAGAAGAGCCACAAAGAGGAGGAGAGAAGAGCAAGTTAAAGGAAGATATACAATACACCATTAGAGACTCAATCAATTAGCTTTCATTTTCTTTCTCTGTAGATTCTGTTATTGTAGATTTGATAGAGTATGATAAGGATATTGTGTTGTCTTTTGAATTTACTAAAGTCATGTTTGGTAATTTTTTATCTAAAGGTAGGATGTAATATTCTGCGTAGATGGTTTGATGATAGTTATTTGTGAATGGTTATTTACTTTTAATTTGATATCTTGTATTATAAATGATTGCTTGTGTTTGAACCTAAATCCATGCACTTGCCAAGAGCGTAACATCCTTCAAGGAAGCTTTATCTTGGTGCAGAGTCTTAAAGAGAAAATTGTGAGGTTCATCAAGTGGCCCAACTAGAGCAAAGAAACAACCTACAAATATGTTGTTTGGGTTAAATGAAGGCACATCGTTGGTGCATAGGAAGCCAGTAACACCGTCCTTTATGTCGAGAACCTCGTCTTCGGCACATAGATCACCCTCCATGATTATACTTTGTTGGAATTCAAGATAAATTAAGCACAATCCATGTTTCGATGATTAACAACTCAATTTGAGAATTAATTAAGCACTAATGAGTTTGCTAAGTATTTTTAAATGTTAAAAAGTCAAGTTTCAGAAGATAGCAGACCAAGTCGCAGTCTCAAGTCGATTCTCAAGTCAACTCCAAAATCAACTTCAAGTGCATTAAATACTCCAGAGCTGAAATTAGGACTCGGAGACAAGTGAAGTCATAGTCGAAGTCGACTCCCCTTGCGACTTAGATGAAGTCGCAAACCCAAGTCAACTCCAGATGCGACTTAGGTATAGCCTTGCTGAAGACTTCGAATTCTCAAAGTCAAGTCGCTTTCCAAGTACTCCACAATGTAATTTAGCTGAAGTCGAACCTCAAGTCGACCCGAACATGCGACTTGGGTAAAGTCGAAGTCCAAGTTGACCCAAGCAAGTGACTCAAGTACATGGCTAATTCGGATATCTTCAAAGATGGATTATTTTTAAATGAATGACTTTATATATTAAAGTTTGGACAACAAGATCAAGAAAGTCAATCATCATGAATCAAGGCCACAAGAAAGATTATCTCAAGAGTAGTGGATATTTCTTAGTTTTGAGTAAAACAAATGTATGCCAAAGACATTTAATAAAGAACAAGAGAAGAAAAGGAAATGTACAATATTCAGATCACTTGCAAGGAACTAAAATTCTAAGAAAATCAAATGGTTGGTGAAGTCACACCCGAAGTCGACTCCGCCATGCGACTTGGGTCAAGTTCGAGATCAAGTCGACCTGAAGCTGGAACTTGGAAGTGGTAGCTGAACTCAAAGTCACACCAGAAGTCGACTTCAGTTTGTGACTTGGGTGAAGTTGCATATGAAGTTGACTCCACCATGCGACTTGGACGAAGTCGCATACCAAGTCGATTTCATATGCGACTTGGTTCGCAACGGTTTAAAAAATTTGAACGTTGGCGCCTTAAATGCGTGCTACCTACTACCAAACGTTTGAATTTCACCTCTCATTATTTAAGGAACTTCAAGGGGACATGAATGAGGTTAGAGAAGCATTGATTGAGATCACCTTCCACTCTCTCTTGCATTAAAGTTGATATACAAGAAGATAAAATAAGAACTATGCTTCAAACTACTGAAAGTTGCATTGCTATAGTTTCTACTGCCTCTATTTCTAAGTGCCGCAAATTGCCTACATGAATTTGTAAAGTATAGATCTCTCATGTGTTCATTATTTATTTTTCCCACTTCATTTGATATTGGAAATCAAAACCAAGTGAAGGAAAAATAGTGTTGTGACTGGAGTGATACTCATCACCTACTTGTGCTGTATTTATATAAGCTCCTTAGAGCTGGAATCTAGAAGAGAGTTGTTACTCTAGTTGTATTGAAATCCAATAGTAGAACCCAAGTCACAACAGGTGTGAGCTTGAAAGAGTGGAGTAGGGAAGGTTGCCCGGATCACTATAAACCTTTATCTCTTGGTGTGACTTGATTGTTTGTGTTTTACTACTTTATTTCTCTCCATCTTTCTGTTTGTTTCATTGAGAGGATTAACTCTAAAAAGGGAAAATTTCTGTTTAAGCAAAGAATTTTAAAATACCCAATTCACCCCTCACCTCTTGAGTAATTGTCATAAACTCGAAACCAACATACTTAACATCTTTCATGCAAAAAATTGGCATCATAGTATTGCAAAGTGCAACATGGGAGCCGCACAAATTCTCACAATCCCTTATCATTGGCTCATATCCAAGATAGGGGATACCACCATAGGACTCGTAATAAATGTCCTTCTTTAGGTTGACCTTCTGCCTAGAATGCTTCTTAGGAGTTTCATTCTTTTTTTGAGACATTTTCCTTTTGCACAAAGTCTCCTTTATATCAGTTTGAACTAACACAAGCCTCTTGGATTGAGCTCGTCTAGCTTGAAAATAGGAGTAGGAGGCCTCATCACTTGTTGTCCACCCACCAAAGCTACTTGTTATTAGACAATTATCTTCCCTTGGTACTGTGGTCTCTCTTAGATTTCTTACAATAATCCTGATTTGCCTTGTTGTGGATCACTCTTGAGAGATAGGAGAAAATGAGCAATCACCACTTTCACCAGGAGGCTCATCACAAGGAGAAGACGTCTTTTGCAATATTAAAGCAAAGAAACTTAGTCAATGAAAGGTTCTAAGTTGCTAAACACCACATTTGGATCCCCAAAAATTATAACTCATCTTCCAAAGGCATGAAAGCCAAGCATACTTGCAAAATGTCCAAAGTATCAGCAATGATACGTAGATGCGGCACCCTAAGTACTATGACTAAGTACAATTGCGTATTGCAATTAGATGTACAACTATGGTCTATTCGGTTCTTTAGTAGTCTACCCTACCCATACGCTATTTTAAAAAAAGTCTACTCTACCCTACTCGCTTACAGAGTCAGTTCTTACCATGCACTATCTTACCCATTACCCACAGGGTCGATTCTTGTTCTGATCCCAAATCGATTCTTATAATAACCAATGACGACAATTGAAAAAATATTTTTTATATTGTTTTAAATAATATAAAGCAACACTCATTTATATTTTAGACTTTATGAGCTATAATTAATTTCATTTTGTTGGAGTTTATATCTATTTTTACATTCTTTGTAACCTCATTATCTATATAATAATCATATTAACATCATCATTCACATTTTTGTTATGATCATCTCTCATTACAAATACAAATTATATGTAATTTATATATAAAAAAATCAAACCAACATTTGTTTATTGGTGAATGGGGGTATAGAAATAATGTGTTTATTTATATACACATATTATTGTTATTTACATAATATGATACCCATGTGAGTACCCATCCGGGTCGATTTCAGTTACCCAATATGTGTACCCAACCCTTACCCTATTTAGGGGATTGGGTTATGATTTCTACCCTATCCATACCCATGGATAAAATTTTCTATCTTACCTTTTGGGTCGAATGGTACATGGTTACTCTACACAAGTTGCATCCCTAATTGCAACTAAAGTACTTAGTCACATTATCCTAGTCATCTTCCTTGATGTGGCGCCCCGAACCGGGGTGCCAAGATGTCATACTTCGGGATCATTTTTTATTAGTAAACATAACTCAAGATTGTTACCCTGATCAGATGGCAGGATATATATATACATATTATATATATATATAACATCAATACATGGAAAATTTCCATCATTTATCCAACATCAAATTTATTTCATATATCATAGTTATGATAAAAAACCATTCCATAAACATTTTCATTGAAATAAAAATATTCATATCCATCTCCAAATTAATATCATTATCTTTGCATAAATATTCACATATACAACATTTATATCAAAACTACGTAACACTTGGCACGCTGCCTTTATTATCATTTCCTATCTGTTGTTGAAAAAGTATGGGTGAGTAATAATACTTAGTAAGCAAGTTATACATAATTTTTCAATCATTTTATGTATTTCATAAAATGCAAATGCAATGCATACATAGCATTCATGACATTCCTTTGAATGCGATGCTAGCTAAACACACATCCCATACATGCTCCCATCTCAGGAAGGTCGCCGCTGGCCTGGGCCTATATAAACGACTTGGCAATAGTGAAGGGGATATCCGATCCGCTTACTACCTCAACTAAGGCCTATTCCTCGTACACGTGCTCATTATACACCTGCCGGTATGATATTTGCAAATCATAAATAATTTCATAAAAAGCATTTAATAAATAATTTAACAAAAATGAACTTTAGTTCATATAAAGCAGTTATAGGTATGACCGACCTTAAATAAAATTCATAAAGCAATTTACAAACAATTTCAAGTATTTTGAAAATAATTTGAAAAAGATATAACTTATTTACCTTTTTAATGGACGTCTTCAACCTTCTCTTTTTCTTTTCCTATTAAAGGAAAAATGACAATTTTTTTCTATTCAAGCTATTTCCCATACATGCTCTATAATATTTGGGCATTATTTTTCTATATGGATATTTTTATCCATAGTTCCATAAAATTTTCATCCTTATATTTAAAAATTAATCTCAATTTTTTCTCAAAATCTCGTTGTTACTGTCGCAAATCACTGTAGCATATTGCTAAATTGAAAAAATAATAATATTCATTTTATAAGATATAAAAAACATAGATAATATATTTTATTTTATTATAAATAGGTGAATCAAATAACTTGAACAAGATATATGTAATTAAGGAATAAAAATATATTAATATAAACAATTTATAAAGTTAAACATACATCAATATAATTCATATTCACACTAATAAGTCAAAAAGTTAAAAGTATTTATCCAACAAATAACATTCACGTGAGTTATATAATCTATAAAAACTAATTTAACATTGCGAGTCGGGACATAGTTGATCCGCTTCACCTCTTAAAATTGAAGCACAGGTTGAAATCCTGATCTCCATACCTCACTGGGTCAAAATCCTTGTCTCTATCTTTTGTGAAGTCAATGTGGGGCAAGTCATGAGTCAACTTAACCATATTTTCAAACTTAGTTAACTAGCTTGTCTTATTCACTTGTGTTGCATTTTGCCATCACAAAATCCAAAATGGATCACATGTTTTAAGGAGGCGAATCATGTGCGCCACATTCGGTCATAATTAAATTAAGTGGAATGATCTTACACAGTATGTCGTAAAACTTGAACCGTGCGACACATGCTTCTAGTTGTAAGATGGAACAATGTTAATCGCAGCAGTTGGATGCTCAAGGGTTATTATTTAAAAAAACACTTAATTACAAGCCAACCTCTCAAAATCTATGTCGATTTCTCTCCTCCCTCTTGCCATATCTAAACCTTGGGATGGCGATGAATAGCCTCTTTCTAAGTTTTTTTCCTTTTTTATTAAAAAAATCCCTCTTCCTCCACTCAATGACGATAAGAGTTTACAAATTATGACATGAGAGGCAAAAGAGCTGGATGCAAATTATAACAGTGTGGAGACTACCGCTGCACGATAATTTATAATGTAAGCGAGCATTCTAATCAATGTAGCATGCTAACCACCAAACATGTCATCATACAACAATTTACACACCATCTTGATCCGCATTCGAAAGAGCTTGGCTAAAATGGGCAATTACTTGCTGTGGAAGTGTTAATTTCAAAAATCTAGGGCGATGTATTTGATTCATGTAGGATAAGAGGAAAAATATAACATATGAGAAGAAGATGGGAAAGCGGCAAAGCAACCAATAAGAAGGGAAAGGCCAATGTCTATTTTAGGGTAGGGCAAGGTAGGGGTGCAACTCAGGTAAAGTTGTACCATGCTTGAGTGAATCTAAACCCTAAGCTTACTAGGTTTAGGTGAACCAAAACCTAAACTCTAATATTAGAATTCGAATTTAGGTCATGTTTAGATCGGGTTAACATTAGTTTCGATTTTGATCTACTATGAAACCAATAAAAGTTAAAATTAATGATAGAGGTAATAAATTTTTTGAATATTATTACATTTATACATGAATGAACGATCGATGCGAGTGGCAATTCAAGGTCAAATAAAAAATTAGATGATTGTATCTTCAACCCAACATTGCTAGAACTTTTACAAACCACCACTAAACCATTTGACGGCCATTCACACAACATCGCATGATTCCAATTTTATGCCATGCCATATAAAATCATTCCCTTTAAAAAGTAAGAGTGAGAATTAAGGTGGGTCGACCCATGACCTGACTTTAACTCAACCCGTTTTTGATCAAATAAAATCAATATATTTTTGACCCGGTATAAGAATAGGTCAGAAATTTTAACCGAAATTCAAAAATAAGGTCAGAGTGGATTGACGATGTCACGACATAAAAAGTCCTACCCACCCCACATATATTAATTTATTAAAAATTATAAGCCTACGTTTAAATATTATTATTACTTTCTTTCAAAATTCTCACTTTTTTATAATCAACTCTATCAATAATAAAAAAATCAATTTATTTAAAAAGCAATATAAGAGTCAATAAAAAGAATTATTCATATATAAACCTTATGTGTAATTGCATATTAACTTATTTTAATACATTTACACTATATTTTAAAATTTTTTTCTTAATTGTGTATTTTTTAATAATGAGTGAAA